>VXAU01005469.1:0-169676 GCA_013399695.1 Formicarius rufipectus | reverse complement strand
TTTATATTTAGTGGAATTTCTCCTCACAATCACAAAGGCATTTTGATGATGTGCAGTTTTGGTGCTGACCTTGTTAGCAATAAATACTCCTGTGGAGCATTAGTAATGGATTTCTTAATGACAGATCTGAAACACTTTAGCAGCAAGTGATAATTCTTGTATTAGTTGTCAGCTTTTGAGAAAAATTATGTGTTCTTACAGCACTTTCATTAGTTTTGGATGCAGTGGGAGGACGTTTGTTCCTAAAACTGAAGTACTATACTCTTTGGAGTTTCAGATTCAAAAGACTTTCCCTGTGACCATGAGCAGCTATTTGCCTTCGCTGTTCCTCACTCCCTTTCTGCAAATGGATTGCAGACTGTACTCTCAACAAGGTATATATTTTTTTCTAAAAAGCTAATTTTTTTAAAAATGCACAAACATTTACACCTGTCAATTATGATCAAATGTTCAACAGAAAGAATTTTAAGGTGCTGGTCTTATCAGTACTTTGAAATGAGAGAAAAAGAGGCAAAGGATCTAAATCAAAAATTCGTTATTTTCTACTTGAGAATGCAGCTTTCTTTATGATTCTATTTCCCATAAACTTTGGAGAGTTTTTACTTTTTTGTCAATTAAGAAAAAATAGTTTTTGAAATAAGGCAACTTACACAGAGAAAAATTGTCATGGAATGTTCTTAATATGGCCTTTTTTCACAATCCCTGTCTTTTATCATAGTCCAGATTCTGATTAATTGGCATGACTATTTCCACAACTCTTCCAATTATCCCATTTCCTTCAACTTTCACCTTACTTTTGGAGTTAGATCATTAACTGTAACTGAAAATGTTTGGAAATATACTTCTGTTGTGCATATGGAGCATGTCAGTATGAGGATAGTATTATAATAAAACTTATAAAATTTGAACAGTCTTTGAACAGATTTTGGTTTTAAACCTGATTGCTTGTCTTTGAAGCTGGAAACTGTATTTTCATACTGGTTTTAAAATCACTTTTATTTATGTTTTAGCCTTCACTGTTATTTGCCAACACTTCTACCTTCCTCTGTATATGTTTACAAAATACAGTCATTATGTTAGGTCATCTCTAATGCTTCCCTTTAAACTCCAGAAAATATCAGATAAAAATGAAAAACACATTTCTGAACAAATAAAATCAAAACAGAGAGCCTATTCTGAGAGGAGTATTTCTAGAAAAGCAACATCTGTAAAGAATATAAAAGAACAGGAAGCAATACAAGCCACACATGGTTTATGTTTGGAATTTGAAGAAAAGATGGTGTTGTGCGACAGTGCCCATTCCTTCTGATACTTTATTAGAATGCTACAAGAGAAAAACTAGGATTTTTCTGCCAAGAGACTTTGTAGGGTAGATGGACATGCTCTATATCCTCTTTGCTTGAAGCTGTACAGGTGTATGTCTACATGAGATTGCGCAAGGTTAGTAAAGTAGTTCCTTTTTCTTATAGCCCATTCATTTAGCTGGAAAGGGCTCTGAAATACAGAAGCTATGAGTTTCAAAACCTCATTTGGGTAGTAAAACCTTTTGTCTCAGAAGCTTCTTATAGAAGGAAAGAAGGATAGAATTTTTCCACCTAGACCATCTATATTCAAATGTGTTTTCAGAACTATGTGTTTCACTTTATTTTTAGAAAATGTTTTCCAAAGGTGTCAACTGAAGTATCATCTTTGAAGTTTGTTCACGTTTTTGCTCTGCAGATAAACAATAAAAGGGCACACACACACATATATATTTGTTTTAGAGGTGTTCCTGTCTCTCTAATGACAAGTGAAGTAATTTCTCAAAAGGGTTGTATTTGCCTGTATTTCTGGAAAGTCCAGTGCAGGTTCTGTGCATGCTATGATGCTTTCAGATCAGAAAAAAAACCTTTCTTTTTTTTCTTATTGTTAATATTTTCAGCTCACTAAATGACAGTCCCATACGACGTGCATGAAAATACAGCTTATATTCAAAGGTATTGAGTGTCTGAAACATTTAAACTGCCTAGAAACAAAGCAATGGACAAACAGCTTTTCTTTGGATGATGGACTTGAGGTCCACCTAAAGACATCCACATTTCCTGCAAAATGTCTTGAAGTATCAGGGTGGGCTCTTAACTGTTATAAAGCTTACGAGCTAACTCACAATCTGACCAACTGCAGTTTTTATGTTTGTGTGTGGTCAGGATGTGCTTTTAAATTATATATGCCACTGACTCATTGCAGCTGGAAGTTCTTTGCTCATCACATTTAAAACTCAGCTCTTTTTTCCTTTCTTTTTCTTACTTTTTTTTTTTTTTTAATGCCTGAATATGACCTTGAATAGTTGAGGCACCTGGGTTTTCATAACCTTGCCACTTGTTTAAAATCATAAATAGAACTCAGATTTTGTATACATACTTCTGCCAGTGAAGGTAGTATAGGTCCTACCAAGAACCCTCATGGTCTGCTTATGGTGGACATAGAATGTGGGTGACATGTGATGCATTCCTGACCAAATTATCCTATTAACATGTAAGTGCTTTCTTTGTGACCAGTTTGAGTGGAAAAGTGATTGCATGTCTTTCCTCAGTGTTTGGACAAAAACTGTATAATGTTACTTAGTCAGAACCATACTTCAAACCTAGTGTATTCCACTGTTGATGGGTACTTGAGTTGTGTAACTCTCCCCTTGTAAAATTCTTGTACAGCACAGTCTAGACATGTGAAACTCCTATCATTTCTACTCCAGGCTTAGAAGAGCAGCTTTGCTTAAGGAAGTGTCAGGGTTTTCTCCTGAAACTGTTATTAGATGTAATTATATCCATTTGCACAGAAATAGCAAGATGATTAGCATTTGCTAGTGAAGTACCTGCTGTTGTTGGCTAGACTTCGCGAACGAAGATCTTGGGATAAGCCTGCGCAATGGATTTTTTAGGTGAGGCACAGTGTGCGCGGAACTGGCCCCACCCCCTTTACTCCTGAGGTTCATCTTGCCACGGCTGAGCACGCTCGGAGGGTGACAATGAGTTCCTCCAGGATTCGAACCGGCATCCTCAGAGGAGGAGCCGGCTCCACAGGCAGGGGCCTACGCCACTCGGCCAACGCCCGCTGCCTCTCAAGTGTAAAACATTAAGGAAAAAACCCAAAAAACCAACAAACAACTTGCAGTGCCAAGTACTACCACCATATTCACAGTTCCATATGAAGGAAGGATCTTAAAAGTAGTAACACGACAGTAAGCTAATGTTTGGGACAAACTCAGATCTGCTACAAAGGGTATTGAAAGAGAGGGGTTACCCATGTGCCTCTCCCAGTCTATTTGTGGTCTATGCAGAGGAAGAAACGTTAAAAAACTTTCTGATGTACAGTGCTGGAGACATGATCAAAGAAGTCAGACTGGAAACTCCTCAGAATGTTTGCTGGTTCTCAGTCTGAAAGCCAGCTGGCAGCTATAAAATTCCAGTGAAAATTAGTAATAAACAAATACAAAATAAAATTTAAGAGCGATAAATAGGATGGTAAATTCATACTCTCCCTCAGCCTATTACTGAGGCTGTTCATGATGCTGTGTAGTGAGAAACAGATTTCAAACAGGTTGAGCAGGCTGTAAGTGACCAAAAGAGCTTGCACTCGACAGGTATGTGAGGAAGAGGTGGGAAGACAAAGACTAGCAGTAGCAGGAAGCTCAGCTGACTTCCGGGTTGTGTGGGCAAATGATTTTCATGAGATATCTCAGGAATGAGAGCAAGAAGACCTTCTCTTTTTTCTCAGGAAGGCCATAAAACGCTTGGAGGCTGGGTGGGATAGGAAGGAATGTGGCTGTGTGTGAAGGGGACAGAGAAGCAGTCAGTGCTCTTGGCCTTCCCCTCTTTTGGAAATGCTGAAGGACTGATGGCTAGAGCATTGCTTCTGAAGACAAAGTGCTTTGATCCCCCATTCACTCCTCAGGAAAAAGCTCAGCTGAATACGTAGCAGACACAGCATGTCTTCTTAACCAAATGGAGATATGTGAATGAAGCTCTAGCTTAAAGATCTCAGGTGTCTGGCATAAGTGTCTGGCTAGCCTTGTGAGCACTCAGCCTGCACCTCCAGTATGTCTGCAGGCAGCGTCTGGAGACTGCCAGCAATCACTAAAACTCTCCCCTGGCTGATGTACCAAACAAAAGCATGCTGTAAATTTTCTCTGTGGTATAATGGAGAATTACCATGGTTGGACCTGAGCTCCTCCAGCATCAGACTTGGCAGAAACATCTCTAAAGATTCAGGAACCAATATAACAGGCAAGTTGCTTTTATATAATCCTGTCATATTAATAAAGTTGAGATCTTGCTTCCCATTGTAACACTGTAACACCATTTCTGCCAGAAGATTATTGGATGTATTTGGTCATTATCAAGAAAAACAAACTGGAGATTCATTCTATTAGGGTTAAGAGGTAACTGAGAAAGAAAGGAAATTACTTCTGCATCACAGCAAATATTTGAATAATGTCACTCTCCTAAAGGAATATAACTACCATTGCCATGAGTGAACTAAAACCTTCCCAAAGGCCGTAATGATAGACTGAGCTACTTAATGTTCAGAGTTGAAATTAGTTAGCACCAGTTTATTTGATGATTTAGTGCACAGCAAGTTGCTCCTAAATGAATAGCTGTTAATGGATCAATCACAGGCATCATCTTTTGCAGAAGATTACTGTTCTTTATTCACAAGTCTCTACAAGTAGGAGTTTAATGAAAATTTGAATAGGTACCATAGTATTATAAAGCCATCAACATGCCAACTAAAAATTTTTCCTAGACAATGGGAGGCTTGAAATTGTTACAAATTTGTTGTAACTGCATGTATAATGCTACATTACAGAAGGAATAATAACAAAAGCAGCCTAGAGCAAAGCATTCTGGTAAGAAACAGGAAGTTTTTACCCTATTTTCCCTTTCCCCAAAAGGGTCATGATTCAAGACCAAGTTGGATGGGGCTCTGAGCTATCTGTTTTAGTGGAAGATCTCCCTGTCTATGGCAAGGGGATGGAACTAGAGGATTTTTAAGGTCCCTTTCAATACAAACCGATCTGAGTTTCTCTTTTTCTGTGATTTATGCTCTATGTCTCTACAATGGAATTCTTATCTGTAAGTAAATTGGTAGTAACTGTTTGGTGCCGGCCTCTGGCTTACTACCTCTGTAGAATCCTCTTTTCCTATGAGTTATTAGTTACAGTTCTAAATACTTAGAATACTTATTTTCTGGGCCTGCCAAAGTTGTTCCTGAGAGTGCTACATGAAGGAATTGTTAGGTACAATGTTAATGATGCCATTGATTTAAAATTCTGAAACAAGGAAGAAACTGCTTTTCTGTACATTTTCCACTGTCCTCAAATAACTTAGCTAGAGTTTCACTAACATTAGCAAACTTGATCTGACAAGAGTTTTCTTTAAATTCTATGTACTAGTAGTGACTTCCACTCTTCACACTACCAAAAGAGATAAAAATGTGTAAGATGACCATGAAGGTAAAATGAAAAGAGATTTGACTGTTGATCTCAGGCTCTTCAGACATCATCTTCTACTCCATCTTTACCTATCAGAAGCATCCAAGAAGCTACAGAGGTCAAATGTTTATAATCCAGTTAGGGGCTGCACATAGGGTCTCCAGAAAGACTCTAAATCACCTAAACATTGAAAAATCCTTTAGCATGCCAGTAGTTAGTACAAAGACAAAGCCATCCAGCTCAGAGTAGTTATCCATTAAAACAGTTTGATGTTGCAGATGGATGAATATATGAAAGGAAAATACATGTAACACTCATTCCCTTTCTTGTTTTATGCTTCCTGGTGCTGAGTGAATTGCAAGCGACGGGAGGATATGTGCTGAAACCTGAATTATGTTGTCAGTGCTGTTTTCAATGTTGACAGAAAGAATCGTGCAGCCTCTTGCCTAGAATGTGTTCCTGGTTCCAAAACTCAAGTGCAGCCCCAGAGAAACTTTACTGAGAAGTGTGGTGAAAATGTGAATGAACACTGTCAGAGAGGAGTGCAAGCCCAGTGCATTCAGTTCTGATCAGTCAGACTCTTTCCTGCTCACAACTACAGAATATGACTTTCTTGTCCAGGGCTTTCTCTGTACAGGCATTTTTTTTCCTGATGGTCCTTCCAATCAGCTCTGTCCTTTACAACTACTTTACATGCAATGGTACCCAGAGTAACTACAAGACAGTTGGTTCATTCTCATCCCATATGGCAAATAGTTAGCTGTTCACTAGCCATAGAATCCCTCTGATATTAAATTACATCTATTCACAGCTCATCCATAATGAAATGGTTGGTTGCTGTAATGCTGCTTACAGCACGACAGGTGACAGGAATAGCAGTGCTTGAAAAACCAACAGCACTTGAAGAAGCTACCTGATAGATTCATTCTTCTTCCTGTGAAAACTAGATGGAAAATAAGTATTAGTCTTGGTAGTATATTCACTCAGGTTCAGTTTGTAAAGTACACATCAAACACACAGCTGCAGACTGCAGCTATTTATAAATGCAGTCAGAAGGATAATTTCTGCACTTACTTACATGCTTGTTTTTCTGTAGGCAACAGGGACTATACAGCACCAGAGACATCAGTGCAAGCTAGCAACATAAGCACTCGGTCTATAGATGTCTTGTATTGCCTTTGCTGAAGTTCACAACAATGTTCCTAGACCTCTTAACCAGATAAAAGTGAATCTATGTGTTTCTATTCCTGCTACAATCATACCTTTGATTGCAAAGCAGCCTTAATAACATGTCTCTATGTTCAGCAAAGCCAGCCAGGAGAATACAGTTTTTGTTTTCAGCACCATCAGTTGGTGACTTGGGGTACATCCTGTGTCTCAATGTCTTTATATCTGTGTTTAGAAGAACACTATGACTACTTTCCTGATTCTTTGCAGTGCTGGTGAGATGCTAAGAGAAACGTTTGAGGATGCATATAAATAAGACATAATTTTTGTGTCAGTACAGTAGTATGGAAATGAGACTTCTAAACAAAATTCCCTTTGAGAATAACTATTGAAGCAAGAATGACACATTGTTGTAGTCAGTCCAAGCACTATTGAGGGAAACTGATAGCTGAATAAAAGTGACATTGGCCATGATTATGCGTTCAGAATCATGTTTCTAAGTAGAAGGATCATGTTGTATCTGATTTTTCTAAATAGGTACCTTGAGCAACATCTATGTACTAAAGAACTTCTCTGTAGTTTGTATTTTTACTCAGCTACGTTGATCCATCCAATAAAATATGCTATTTTTTGTCTGTAAACCATGCCTTACCAGGACAGAGTATGCTATTTTAGCAAAAGTCAAAAGTCATCGTTACAGTGCTTGAGAGAGACAGAGAGGGGAGGAGGATTCATAAGCAAGAATATTGCACAGAACCTTTTCCCAAGACAAACTGTGGGTGTTGGGGATGTGTTTAGTTAGAATTAATAACATCCATGATTATTAGACAAAATAAAACTTAAAGCTGCCTAAAGAGCCACAAGTTGGAGGAGTTTTTTTCAGTTATAACAGTTAGCCTAACAAAATACTTATCTCAGACCCTACTTCTGTATGTTTCTTTGGATCACTAAGTCTACATCACAACTATCGCTGAGGTTTATTCTCAGTACTGATTAAACCACAGAGATTGAGTTAGTCAGGGTTAATTGCCCTTGTTGTCTTGGTTTTGTATGCTGTAGAGAGCAATTGCAGTAGGTGCAAAGATAAATGCAACTTACTATGAGAAGGCTTATTAATAATGCTTTATCACTCTGCACTCAATAGAGTTATGTGTATTTCTAAGAAAATACTTAAAAACTGCAATATCCCTCCTGCTCTGACTGGGGCTGCTGGATGTACTACTTAAGCCATGAGTCCCTTGAAACATAATGCAGTGGACTGCTGAGGGAGCAGCAATCCTTCAGTGGAGTGGGTTCTTTCAAGACAAAGTAACTGGGGCAGTCTAAATGGCTGCACACTCTTTGAGGACAAGCCTGTCCTTTCAGGTTGTAAAGTGCCTCCCATTGCAGTGCCCAGCTTAAACAAAGGAAAAGCTGAAAAGTCAAAGGTCACAAAAACCAGGAACAGGAGGTTGTAAAGTGATTTCATCTTACAGAATCACAGAATATACTGGTTTGGAAGGAAACCACAAGGATCATCTCAGGCATGATCACCTCAAGTGCTGTCATTATGTGACACCAGAAGAAGATTCTTTTATGAGAGTAATAACAAGATTTGCATATTTTTTCCACTGAAAGAGTAGCATAAAGCTTAACATCAAAGATCATACAATATAATGATGAAATTATATGCCTCTATGTGTTTCTGTGGTGTCTCATGGCACTTTGCAATTTCTTATCTGCTTATCTCCTTAATCCTTTGTCTAAGCTAGCATTCCCACTTATCTATTAATTTTATGCTGCTGTTTTTAACACTCTGAATCAATTCCACTGGAAGAAAGCAAGACAGGCTGGACATTGTGCCAGACAGGTAGGAGTTGGATACTGTGCCAGTCTGCCTATAGATGCAGATTAATAAAAACACATATTGTCTGGAAGGATAATGCATGCTCTTTCATTTATACAAAAGAAAACTCCAAGGTTGGTAAAAGCCTCTGGGTTTAGAGCCTTTGGAAGGGATCATTTCTTCTAGCAGATGTAGAGCCAAGCAAGCACTCTCGAAAGGAATAGTCTGAGTGTTTTTCTAGAGATTAGCAAGAAGAACATCAGGTCTCAGTACATCAGCAGCATGCAACAGTGCTTCTGAGGTACGGTATACACATACTGAAATGTTGCTAATAACTATTCTCAAAAACAAGTATGTACATTTTAATGATATCTTTGTCAAATCTCTTTTACTTGGACATTGCTCTAGTGCTGAATATATCTGCAGTGCTATCCTTGTGCCTATAAAGTCATGTAATTCCTGCTGTGGTGAATAACAGAAAGGTTTGTGTTTGTTTGGCTTCACAGAGAAATTTTGTCCTTCCCTGTAAAATTAGTAGCTCCTTTTTCACTGTTCTACCCATCTGGAGACTTTTTTCCTACTCATATTGCTGTATTTCAATATTATTATGTGAATTGCTGAACGAAAGTTAATTCAATTAGTTCATTTCCAAAAATGCTCAAATCTCATTTGGTGAGATCACTTACTTAGAGACTGATTGCCAAAAGTAAAGAGACAAAAATCTTTCTACTATTTCTGGCATGTAAATAGAATTTTTTATTTGTAGTTTACCAAGATGAACAAAGATAAGGCAGCTCAAAATTACATCAGAGTAACCTTACATTCCTCAAGAGAAAGTATAAAATTTATATCTTGCTTGTCTCTCTGATCTCAAATACTGTGTTTGGATCCAAAACCCTCTGCTCTATTTCTCCAACAAACTTGCTCATCAAAGAAAAATGTCAAATGCTACTCCACTGATGCAGACACAGAAGTGATTTATGGTTTTTAAATTTCCAAAATGCTTTAGAAGACAAAACTGCTCAAACTTACCATAGAGCTGCTTTTTGGAAGCACTTAAACTTAGAAATACTTCAGTTTAGCAGTATCCACACAAACCAGAATGAAATGTTAACATTTCAGTGGCCTGAAAGTCTGTCTCTTGGGAAATGTCATCATCAGTAGTCTCATTCAGAAAACAATCTTATCCTTTTCAGGGTTTTTCCCATGTATTTTCCAGATCCCTTAATTATCTTTGTAGTTATGTACTTGTCAGTCTTTATCCTGTGTTTGTTCAGGTCATATGTTCCTTAATGAATTTTTTTCATGTAATTCTGAAACTCTGGAAACACTCAGACATAGTCTGATATCCTGCATTGTGGCAACTTGTATCAACCAGGGATCTACTTTGCTGAAACTTACATTGTATTCCTAAACTCAGTTTTGGTGGAATAAATCTAAAATACTTTCTCATTCAATATTTAATGTTGAATATGAACAACAACTACATGAACTGAATACAATTCACTTTTTTCTTTTTGGTCTCATGGTAATAATTTCTGCAAAGTAGGAGCATTTACGTATCTGTGTGTGTTTGTTTGTGTGCGTTCTTGATAGAGCACAAAGACTTCTATGAATTTTATCTAACTTCACTTTGTGAGGTTAGAATCCCTGGCACTCTCAAAAAATATTTATTCAAAGGCTAAGAGCTAGATGCTTTTGAAACTTAACTAGAGATACCAATGATACCTCTTTCTCGGAGAAGAAAATATATATAGGTTGACAGAATTCCCCTAAACTGCACTTTCCTAGAGTATAGGATTTTAGTGTGAAGAATAATTGGAAGGTCAAATGTCACAGCAAGTCTCTCAGTCCTTTAATAGTTGAGTACTTCAGGTGGAATATGGATGTATTTTTAACAAATATGTTGGTTTGCCTTTCTTCTTCTTTTATGTACTCCTTCTTTCTTGTCTTGCAAAACTTCTTATTCATTTTCTAGAAAAAATCCTTCTTACACAGACACACTGAAAAGCAGGCAGTCATTTTTAGAGCTATCAGCAGCTGCAGCTCTGAAACCAAAGTTGAGAAATTCAAATGAAATAGCAAGGGGGAAAAAAAGGAAATATAAAAAGAATTCAATCTGAAATTATTTTTTTTTTAAATTTGCTTGTGCGAAGTCAAAAACATTCTTTTTTTTTTTTTTTTTTTTTGGTGTGCTTTTCCTTCAGGACAGTACGGTATTTCCAACTGTGATTCATGACTTATTTCTCATTGTACACAGGTTTATTTATTTCCCTTGTCTTTAATAATGTATGCCCAATGTTTCTTTCTCCCTCATATTCACCAACTGTGAACAGCAGCCTGATAGACTGCAGCATCCTTCACCCTCTCACTTGCTAATGCCATCAACCAGGTCCTCAAAGGCAAAAGTCTTTGCTAAGACTACCTGCGATAAGATGTTTTCCTTTCTATTTCTAATTTTCAGGGGGTAATGTACTAATATGAAGAAGGATTTATGCCCTGTACTTTTCAAAAACCTGACAGCAGGAAGACTAGATGAGCTGTCACACATGTGTTATGTTTAGGTTATGTGAGGAAGGAAACAGCTGGAAGTCACAGAGTGCAGGCTGGTCCCTAACTCTGATTTCCACTCTCACCGTCTCTGCCTCTCCCAGACATTGGGGAGGTGCTCAAATATGTCATAAATAACATACAGGTCAGGTGAGAGCAGAGTGCTGCACATAAAAAGAGTTTTGCATAAATTTGGATGGATCATTCCTAAATCTGGTTAGAGGGTTAGGTACTCTTAGTTTTGGTCATGGCTGGCATGTTACCTTTGAGATGCAGTGCAATGTGATCTTAAAGGGATAAGACCTCGTTGTGGCTTTTACATAGAGCTTGAGCTACACAGACCTGGTGGGCTACCTATGGCCTTTAAAGCAGTAAGAAAAGGTTTCCCCCTCATTTCTTTGGAAAGACATACCTGTTATTGACGGCAACATCAACTTAAGTTTGGGAAAAGTGCTGTTCCATAGATGAATGTAGAAAAGCCTGTTCTTACTTTTTCAAATGAGGGGAAATGAGCTATCTAATAAATTCCACTCCTCATTTTTGTTTCAGGTTGTTGCGGTTTTGTGTTTTTGTTTGTTTGTTTTTGGAGTTTATGTTTGTTTTGTTATGTTTTTGTTTGTTTGTTTGTTTTAACGAAGGCTTGGGCTGAAAATTTGCAGTAATATGGGTGGAGAAATGGCAAAGAAAACGCTGTAAAGCTAAAAAGCTCTTTTACTCTCAGTTTTTCATTAAACAAACACTTCTGACAATATTTAGCAACTAGATATCACTTCTGTGGATGCTTAAATAGAAGAAAAAAGAAATCTCATTTGCTTTATCTCCTCTCAGTCATGATTCTTCTAGATTTCAGTGGTTTTAATTATTTACTTAAGACAGAGGGGTTTTTTTATTCCTGCAACTGAGACAGGGTTTATTTCCTCCTCATCCCGGGAGAAAAGAAGGAAGGATTGCTTACATGTTCATTTGCTTCATTCAATACACAAATCAGGTTTCACTTCAGAGATGCAAGTTCACTGCAGTCAGAAAAGTGTGCATCTCTTTCCACTCTTGCCATTTAAGAGATGATAAAATGTTGGCAAACTTTCTCCCACAATAAGAAATGAAAAATAATCCATGTCCTTAAACTTCTGCTCAATGTCCAGTAGTGAATGCAATACAAAGGCTACAATTATTTACAGAATTTTAACAGAGCCACCTTGTTCTCACATCAAGTTTTTCTGTTTCTATTTATCTTCTTTTATGTAAACCCAGGTTTTCTATTGTGTTCTGCCAGTCAAGCACAGCAAGGCACCTGGAAAACAGTCAGTCATCTTATGAGCGGCATTTATTCTAGTTCCACTACCTCCACTTGGTCCCAGTGCAGGAGCAAGTTGTGGTAGCACAGACAGAGTCAGCAACCTCCTCTTGCTACACAGAGGCAATTGCTGCCATGCAATGTGCTATGTAGTGGAAAATGGCACACGAGTGACACAGGGGCCAGAATTTCCCAGCTGAAGTAGACAATAAAACTGTTCAATGAAACATATTCTGTGCAGGTGGGGAAATGTTTTTTTAACAAAATCATAGAATCCTTTACATTTGAAATAACCTTTAAGATTATTAAGTCCAATCATTAACCTAACACAGCTGGGTCCACCACTAGACCATGTCCCTAAGTGCCACATCTACATGTCTTTTAAATACATGCAAGGATAGTGACTCTACCACTTCCTGGAACAGCCTGTTTCAATGTTTGTAAAATCTTTTCATTAAGAAATTTTTTCTAATATCCACCTCAAATCCATATACTCTTGTCATATCTTGTTACCAGGGACAAGAGACTCACTCTCACTACTTTCAGGGAGTTGTAGACATCAGTACGATCCCCTTGAGCCTTCTTTTCTCCAAGCTAAATAACCACAGCTCTCTCAGATGCTTCTCATCAGACTTGTTCTCCAGGTATTTCACCAAGTTCTTTTCTCCAAAGACGACAACAAATTCCATGAACTGGAATTTATAAATCAGCACTCGCAGTGACCACGTCTTATGCAAAAACCGTGCAAAGAAATGCCAAAACTAAAATTGTTGGGGTTTCAGAATTGTCGAGGCCACTCTCCTATTGCATTTTTTTTCTGGTTGCAAGAACCACAAAACATAACAAAAGAAACTAAGGAACGTGAAGTAAGCTCAAATTTTCAGAGTTCACAAACGTCCTCAGAAAATGGTTAGCTCTGCAAAAACACTGAGGAATTGAAAATCACTGTTCTGAATCTACCAGCAAGTTGTGACAGAAAATCAGTTTGTGTAGGAGGCCCTTAAAAGAATGAAAACAGTTTTGTTTTCTTGTAACCTTGATATTTCTTCTTTTAGTTGGTATCCTGAGCTGGTTTGGTGAAAATTCTAGTATGTGAATCTTTCCCGGGTAGAGGATATTCTTAAAGATAAGCTTTTCTGCTTCAGAAAACTTGTTCTGGGATTCCTTGTTGGTTCTGTGTTCCAGCTTTCCTGTGGTGACCAGCAACCTACAGAGGTAATCAGAAAGGTAGAGGCTGCTTTCTTGCTCGAAGGGTGCTTGGATTCAGCAATGTTTGAATTCCTGCCAAACTCTTCTCAGACACAGCCTACCAGGTGGGCTGCAATAGGCCTGAGAACATAGAAAACTGTACTGTTAAAAGAAAACTGACAACCTGATTTCTAGCACCAAATAATGAACAAATAGCTACAATGGCAATAACTACAAGAGAAATAGATAAGATCTTTTCATACAGGTTTTTGTCTTTTTCCATGCATCTTTGGTAATCTCAGTGCTATCTTTTCTTCATGGGTGAAACACAATACTCTAAAAACTTTGTTCAGACTTGAGATCATAGACTGTCTTTGTGTCTCTAAAACAGCTGTTTCAAAGTGTTTTAAACCACTGGACTGCTGCCAGTCCTCAGTGTTTTTCTGGTTTCAAACACAGTTTTTATAAATTTTAAATTGAAAATCTTTTCATTTATTTCTGTGAATAGCTCACCATGACCTTAGACCAATGTTTTAGCGGAAATATTTGAACAAGACAGGATTGTATTCTGTTAGTCTCTGCACTGAAATGCCCTTGGCACAAAAAATGAAAAACAGAGGAAAAACTTATTTGCAGCATTATCTCACTTACGCTTTGTAGGAGACAGATTGGATTACAGCTTATTCTGTGTAACTGTGATAGAGCAATTGATTTAGTTAGCAGAATTAGCATGAATATTACTGATTTACACGGATGCAAAATTATCACTGATCACTAGCCTATGTATTCCATAAATTGCTCTAAAATCTGTTCCCAGGATATGTAGCGTAATTATGAAATTTGAATGTGATGATATTTTTTAACAAACAGCTTTTTAATACTTTGTCCAAAAAAACCAAGTGCCTAGAGACTGGGTTACCAGTATACTGCAGGATGGCAGTATCTTTAGGAAAATCTCTGCACTACTTCACACTTTTAAAGAGTGTAGAAGAGTTCAGACTTTGTGGTTGTTCTCCTCCTGCAGTTAGTTGAAGTCAAAACTAAAATTACAAACTTTTCTTTGCACGTGCCAGAATTCATTAGTGAAGAGCAAAATATAAGAAGGTGTGGCATTTTAACTCTTACTATTAACAAGGTTTGTCTTCCCAAATAGTTTTAATTGACTCATACGGGCACAGGCCCTGAACTGCTGAAAGAAAAGTGTCTCTCTTAAATGTTGGAGCAGTCTGAGGTATACTTTAGATGTCCATGTTTAAAAACTGTCTGTTAAAGCAAGCACTGCTAATTGCATAGTGAGGTTTGCCAAGGTTGCAAGGAAATTTGCAGTGCAAATACCACCAAGCCAAGTAATTAGTAACTGAATCACGAGCTTAAATAGGGTAACACTGTGTTATGTTGGCAACGCCATTTGCTGGAACTAAAATAGGCTGTCCGTTTGCTTCTCCCTGTTCTCGAGTAGAACACCTACTTTGATAATGGGAAACAAGAGGCAAATCTACATTATAAGAAAACAGAGAATGTTCACCACTTGTATGTTGGCATGGAATTCCTGTCATTCTTCAATATTTCAGCTTCTGTCTCAGTGCTTTATGCTCCCTTTCATTGTTACCAGCAACCTAAAGAAACACACGTAGCCTTTGCCCTCCTTGCAGCTCTGTATGAAGTGCAAGTATGACATGGAACAGCTTTTCTGATTAAAAAGCCACAGTATGAAAGGAGTTCAGGAAGGTAAACAAAAAGACCTGAAACAATCTCTATCCCTGATGACTTTATCTAAAGTCTTAAGTTCAGCGTTATCATTATTACCAGGGATTGCAGCCCTGTGTAGAACAAAGATCCTGAATTCTTTGCCCAGTGATGTATGGGCAAGTCACCTGATTTATTTAGGCAGAGATTCTTTCTCTGTAAAACTAACTCAACACTGTGGGCAACACTACGAATCCTTTGGGCACTGTGACTGAGGAAGAGTAGAGTCATGTAATGAATCACCCCTCTGGTGTTTACCTAAATCACCATGATAAATATATGCAAATAGAAGCAGAAAAATAATTTTAAAAAATATTATATTAATAAAAAAGAAATTGTACAGTCAATATCAAAAATCCCATAATGTCCTTGTTCCAACCAGGACAGGGTTAATTTCTGTAATAGCCAGGAGTGGCCATGATCAGGACATATTCTATTTCAGGTTAGGTTAGGTTATTCTATTTCACCTCAGATCATTGCTTGTGGTGGGGAAAAGGGACTCTCATCCAGGGAGAAGTTCCTTCTGGTAGGAAAACGTGATGCAGTGAGCCAACCACTGTTGTGTTATTGGGTTTTCTTCCCATGTCACTGGTTTCTTCTATCATACCCTCTGCCAACAGTATGGCTGCTGTTATTGTTCATTTTCTTATCGCATTGCTGTTTCCAATAATTTTTTTTTTAATCTCAACCCATGATCTTTGCCTTTTGTGTCTCCAGTTCTCAACTGCATCCCACAATGGAAGGGGCAGCAAGAGAGAGTGGCCTATAGTTTTGAAAAGTCTCAGTGGGGGCACTGATTTGGGGAGTACCATTCCTAAACCATGACACACTGTAATCCTGACATCTGAACTGTACTACCTTCAGGTCTTACTTGGTTTGTCATACTAGTTGTCTATTGACATCTTCTCTGTGCCTCACTGAATATGTGACATATGTCTGTCCCCGTGTTTTGTCTGTGTATCATCCTGTGGTTCATCGTGAAGAATAGTGTTATTCAGCATGGTCTGTTGTTACAGTATTTCCAGTAATTAACATTTTATTTTGCTTACAGATTAAGTTAGCTGTTTTGTTTTGGTGTTTCCTATTTTGGAATTCTGCATTATGTGCAATCCACCTAACGATCTTAAATAAACTGAGCCAGAATAGCCTCAGTCTGTCCTTTCTTAAATGCCAGACATGATGACTGAAGACTAACAAGGTAGTTGTGATTAAAATTAAAAAAGTACTAATTTTTATCCTCTGTAATTATTATTACTTACCATGAGCCCATCTCATTTTCATTGTACCCCTTCTGTTTCCATATACATGTCCTCTAGAGAGGCAATGGGATTCCAATAGATACAAAAGTAAGGGGAATTAAAACCTGACAAAACTATATTTCCTGCCTTTACAGTGCTATTAAATATTACTGTATTTGACTTTTTTTTTTCCTGTAGCAGCACCAATGTTAGCAAATGGATTGATTTCTGAGCACTTAGTCTCTTCCTTACATTGGTGTGCCTTTCAGAATTTTGAGAATCAGGTACACTAAGCCATTTTGGCTTGCAACAAATATCATTGCTAGTCAGTTGACTTTGCTCTATTTGATGGATATTTCCCCTTTTTAAGAGTTTAAGATGAGTGGTTTCAATGAGAATCTGTTTGTCCAATTTTTGTTGTGGTCACTGTTGTAACATCTCCTATAACACTGTTTTTGCTTAGTGTTTTCTGTAAAGAAGCTCCTTACTTGAAACCTATGATACCTCAGGCAAGCATTGAACTCAGTCCTGATTTTGATGCAATTAAGAGGAAGCACAGAGTGTCTATTGAGGGCACATACCATTTCAGGGCTGTTTTTCCTCAAATCCACATTAGTGGATAGAGGCAGGGGCCAGCATTGATATTATTATGGAATGACTCCTCCAGTGCTCCAGATGGTTCACTGGGTTCCAGAGAGCCTGTTCAATGATAAAGAACCTCTAGGCCTGTTTATGTATAGGATTCCTCAGCAAATGTGTTTTCTGACTGTTAATGTGAGACCAGAATCGTTCCCACCTCACCCAGCACAGGCACTGACTGTGATGGCGTATGAGCAGTTCTTCAACTTCTGTCTGAATCAGGCTAATGGTGACTATAGTTTATGCCTAAACATAGTTTCCACTTGTGTGACAAAGTACAACACTGCAAATGTGATGACCATCTAACAAAGAAATCTGATGCTAAAAGAGATGATGTGACACATCTGTAAGTGACGATGACCATGTCTCCTGCACCATAAGAAGACTAAATACATAGCTTCCTCGTACAGATGTATTCACTTTAGGAAAATATAGCCACTCCAGAGATAGCTTTGATAGGGCATATACTGAAAGTCTGATCACAAGGCAGCTAGAAGTTTATGGGAAAACCTCCTGTTGATTTCCTGGGGTTTTGAACAAGTCATAGCAGGCAAGGGTGGGGGAAGAGTGGGGGAAATTCAGCTACTATACATGCAGTTCTTACTTTTTTCATCAGAAAAGGTAGGAATGTATTGGAAGGTGAAGTTTGACAGACAGCATCAACACTGCAACAATGTTTATTTTACTACATCAATATAAATCTTACTGCTCCATTTAGAGAATGAAGTGGGAACTCCCTGATGGCTGATTTGAACCCTACAGTCCTCCATCGCTTTTACCTTGCATGGAGGGCAGGGGAGAGCACATTTCACTACATCTGCCCATAGGGCTTACTTAAAAGCAGTTGATTTAAGCTTTGTCTTGAAGCCTTTCACCAGGGTTTACAGAAATGAAATAATTCATCTTTATGGGACATTCTGTCTTGAGAAAAGATGTTCAGTTCTCGTGTTCTATGGTGACACATAGCTAATGAGTTTAATTAAAATCAAATGCCTTTTCATTGTAGTCAACAGACTGACAGCACCTGTCTACATATAAGAGAGTTCCTGGCAGTTATCAGAATGTTACAGCATTCCTGTTACACCTACCTGTATGTGCATAAGATAGTAGCAGAGACAAACCAGATTTCAACTGCTTTTTGTGTGCTTGTAAGAGACTCAGGTATCTGTGCAATGTCTGTGTTGACAGGACAACTTAATCTCTGAAAATGGAGGATTTCTTTCTCGCCACTGCTGATAAGGTATAATTAGCTGGTGATATTTGCTGCAGCAAGATAGTATTAAAATTAGACACTTTAGTAGGATTTAAGAGTAGACACTTCAGTAGGATTAAATGGATGATGAGAAAGTCCCTAGTTTCAGAAGATAGGAAATGCATACATGTATGTATGTGCTAAGAGAGAGAGAAACCACCTGCTATCCTTGATAAATTTAGCAAAAAATCTTACCCATTACAGGTTATTCTCCAAAATTGTTGCTGTCTGTCTTCAGGATAGCCACTGCCATCTGCAGTCAAAAATATTATACAGGAGATGGAACATATGGTATAGTCCTCTGTATTATTTTAAACATGAGAAATAAGGAAAAAAAAAAAAAAAAACCAGCTACGGTCCTAATGAAAAATTTCCAAAAAAATATGCTATGAATACTATTTAGTTAAGTGTGGGCTAAATTAAACAGACTTAGTTTGCAGTTGGGTCAGGTAAGCTTCATAGAGAAAATCACAAAATAGACATGCCAGCTGAGGTAGAATCACAGCCGAATCATCCCAAGCCTCTGGAGAGAAGATACAATTTCAGGAGATTGCTTTGCAAGCAGTGTGTGGGTAAGACACAGACTGATATAGTTAAAGATGAAACTGAGGCAAAGGAGACTGAAGGAGAGGATGGTAAAATGGAAAAGAGGTGTGGATGGTGCAGGTTTCACCACAACAAGAATAGCATGCAATCCATGTGTGTGTGGAGGTAGAGGATGAAAGGATGTATGCTGATCCAAACAAGGGCGAACTTGAGAACTGAGTTGCTCCTGACTGTTAAACAATGAGACTTGGGTCAAAGTTATGAAGATTCTTTTCCAGCCCTACTTCTTTCCCTTCATACCCCGTGCAAGTGTTGGCCACCTCTGCTATTGCAATACTCAAGGGCCAGTCAGAAAGCTGTAGTCGTACAGACCTGACTTTCATTGTTACTGAAACAGTAGTTTTTGGCAGCTCAGACTTTTCCTTGCTCTTTCTTCCTTTTAAATCATGATCTTTAGTTAGAGGAATAATTCTGGGTGGAAAAAAAGATGTAAAAATAACCTATTCTCTGTATAGCATCTGTTTGGGCTCAGTTTTATTCACTGTTTATCATTCTGCATTTCAGAGGCTGCAGCTGGAAGTTGCTTATCTCTAACTCTTGTGACCTGTATATGACAAATGACTTCAGGATTAAACTTTTGAAGGTGAAACCCCTTTGCCTCAGATGGCATAAACAGGACAAGTAAGCATGCTAAAAACATGCTTAGAGAATTTTATTTCTGCTTGTCAAACATGGGAAATTAGAGATATCCTGGGATGAGTCTTGGAATGTCAGACTTGTACCATGGAGGTGTCTGCCTATGTAGCTTTACTGACATAGAGGTTTGTTATGGACAGCTGCATGCTGATAGATCCTCTGCTCATCAAGGTGGGAAAAAGCTTTGTTCTTATTTCAAAAAGTTTCTTCAAAGCATCTCATAGCTGATCTGTGCTAGTCAGGATAAAGTTTCTGCAGGAATTTGTGCTCATATTTTCTTAGTTTGGAAGATTTTATGAAGCAGCCATGTGTCAGTCAATATTACTGCTGCTTTAACATTGCAGGTAGAATGCAATGACAGCTAAGAACTTTCCTGTCAGAAGGAATTGCTCTAACAGACAAATCTATTTAGATCACACTCTTCTCACGTACAATGATCAGCTGATTGAGCCTTTGTAGATTGCTGGAGAAAGAAGATACATAATTAGGTAGCTTAAACAAAACCAACTCTGTGCCACTTCTGGTGACAGCTAAGTAGTTCAGAAGAATACAGTCCACTCAAGGCCTCAGGTAGGTAGTATAATACCACACATAATAAAGCAGAGTGGAGATGGAATGTGAAAATGCCATGTGTTAACTTGCACCTGTTGAGGCTAATGGATTTTTGCCTTAGGTTCTATGGAAACAGAAATGGCCACTTAGCACAAACTTGATATCAATTTTTCCAGAGCCTTTGAAAGCTAAGATGAGCCCTAAGAGCAATTTATAAACATAATTTCATTTTACATTCATATCAGTTTCCCTTAATGATTATCTACTGCCATGAAACGAGATGTGTATTTCACAGCTGCATGACAATGTAGGCCTTTCTAAAGATTGTTGCACTAGGAAGTTTTGGATGCAGATATTTAAAATGAAACCAGAAAACTAAGGCAACCTGACTCGTTGAAAAACTATTTCTGGTCCCAATGGCATTACTGACCATACCTGTTTCCACATGACATTCCTCAATGCAAGTCTTTTGGTAACCGATCTGGAGGTATTGAAGAGGTTATGTCCCAGCTGAATGGGTTCCTTGGAGTTCCCTAGAAGCAGAGGAAGACTGTCAAGTGACCAAATTGCTGGTGGGGGCTCTACACCTTCTTTTCTGCTTGGTCAAACACTTACATTCAGAAAATATCACCAAAACCCTTCTCTGGATTACAGTGAGACCCACAGGCCAACTTTCTCAGATCTCAGCTCTTGTCCCTCCAGTTCCAACACATGTTGGTGTGGAGTTTTGGTGTGGCTCTGCTTAAGCACTTAACTTCAAGACGGATTTCTGCACATTTAAGTGACGTAGCAGTGGCTGAATTCAGAGAACTCCGGCAAAATTGTTTTCATCCTAGTAGCAGAAAATACGGTCTCTTAGCTTTAAATATACCCATGATGATTTTGTTTCAGTACAGGCACAGCTGCAAAGTACTAATAGGAGAAAACTATTCTGCTGAAAACGTTAATTTTTTTCTAATTCAGCACAAGTAGTGTCTTATTTCCTTTTCCTTCCAAATATAGAAAATTTCATTACTTTTTAAAATGCAAGACTTTCATATTTGAATGAGTCTGTGGATAACCAAATGCCTTGATTTGCTCAGTCAAGTCTGCTTAACTGTCTTTGGATGTCTCAGTAAAATGTGACTACAGAGGATCACACAAAAAGACATGTTATTTCCTTTTCCCTCATATTTTACAACAGAACCTTAGTGCTATTAAATGATTTTCCTGAGTCCAGCAAAATGTTTTTCTCAGGAAGGTTCATGGTAGCTACTAGCACTACATCCATCACTAAGCCATTTTCCTTCCCATTTCAGAGGCCAGTCTTGAGTAAAGTGTGGCCAGTATCAGCTTTGTGCCTGGTATAATCTGGAGTTTGGACTGCAGGAAAGGTGAGATTTCCATTTTTGACTGCAATGAAAATCAGAACTTCCTGAAAATCAAGATTAGGAAGGATGGTCTAAGTTTTGAAACCTTGCCAGAGTTCAGTGGGTGAAGAGTTACTCTAGGAATTCAGCTTGGTTCATATTCAGAGAAAACTCAAGACCTTTTAAGTACCATCAAAGCCTTTTTCAGTCCATCTAATTCTTCTCATTCACTAAATGAGCAATTAAAAACCCATTACTGATTCCTGTGGGAGATTGAACAAGAACTGAAGGGGAACTTAATATTCAAATGAAAACAAGCTGTCATTGAATCCTGGAGAAAGCAGCAAGAGTTCAACATGACCAAGAGTTATGCAGAGAAAGAGAGGAGTTCCAGCTCCATCACAGAGCCTGTTGAGAAAGGGTATTGTTTTCCTTTGTGCTGCTAATTATCTCTTCTCTGCAATCACTGCAGAAACATTTTCAGGTTCCTGCAAGCTGGCTTCTCCATCAGAAAACCAAAACATTTTTAAAGCAGTTGCCTCTGCTTCTGTTGCATCCACGCAGAGGCCTTTCCTCCAGTCCTGCTTATGCAGGGTTTGTAGAAGGCAGTGATCTTTTTTGTTTATTTTCACTGTGCAGCTTTAATGCCTGCACATTTTTTAGAACATTTCAGATGAGACAATGATGAATTTGGAAGAGACATGTTTGATATCTGAGGAGGAAAGATGCTGAAATAGGGATAACTTCCATGTTCATAGAGTTGATGTAAATATGATATACACCTAACATGTGCTGTGCATAGAAGTTAATGGAGCAGTTGTGGTTCCATTTAAGCAGGATGACACACTAAAGAAAAAGCAGATGTGCTTGGATTTCAAGGGAGTTTGCCAGACCAGAAGAACTTCCAAGAGCCTTTGTTAAGGACCATACTAAGTCACATTGAGGCATAGGAACATTTTGTGATATGTATTAGAACAACAGATACCTCATTGACTGCAGAAAATTCTTTAAGGCTTTTCTGCATGTGGAGCAACATTATTTGACAGGCATCCTCTGCGTGCTAACATCATGTGAGCAACAGAAAGGAGCCTAGGTTGATACAGTGCATCTGAAGAAGAAAAGCACTTAACTATTGAACTGTTTTTCTACTATAACCAAATTCTCACTAGGGATTGTCTGATTAAAACTGCTAACCAGAGGAACTTGTTCTGTAAATGTTTAAATTAATGAATCCTATTTTTCAGTGGATGGATACCTCCTGCACCACACATGCCACAATTCATTTAATTCTTTTGCAAGCTTCCTTTGATCTCACAGGTCCTGCTTCTTACACCATGACCAGTTTTTCACCTGTGTCCTCTGCATTCAATGCTGAGTAAAGGTGTAGACAATCTGGGCCGGTGCAACAACACTGCAGTCTGTCCTCCCCCAGTAACAGCTGCTGATCTTCATATTTGTAAATACTTAATATTCCAGTATACTTCCATCAGGTTGACCAATGAACTTGAAGGAAGGAGAAAGCATATCTGTGCATCTTATTTTCTAAGGAAATGTGTTGTAGAAGCATACTCCACAGAAACAAAGTGTTGAATTGCAGTTTGGAAGATTTCTTGGTACCATACCCTAATTTGTCACCTAATATTTCACTGCATTCTATTTTCCCTACACACTCACCATTATGTTGGCCATTTTAGTGTGCTGTAAAAGTGCTCCATTCTTGAAACACAGATACAGGTGTTGGTATATTTAATTTTTTTTTTAGCCATTTTGGTTTGTGATAGCTCCTCTCCTGCACTCTTTCCCTTCCATGCTCTCCCCTGCCCAAGAAGAAATTATTCTTTGGCATTATTTATATAGTAAAATTCTCCTGTTTTTATTTATATAGTAAAATTCTCCTGTTTTTAATTAAAAGCACAGCAAAAAAATTTTAGATATGAAACTAGAAAAAACAATACAACATCAACCCATGTAGTATCATTTCATATTCCTATAATTGTAGCCCTCAGTTATTTAGTGATTTGCTTCCATACCCATCAAAGAATTTCACACAGTATGTAATACTTTTTTCATTTTATTCAGTGGTAGGAAGACGTGACTAGAAGTTATACAAAACTAGCAACACTTTCAGAATTAACAACACATTGCTGAGAAACTGTTTGGTTTTGAGCTCAAATATCTTCTTCTTTCACTTTTCTCAACTTCAAGAGCATAAATTAAATGCAAATACCTATTTGCTTCATAGTGCTAAAACTATCAAGTGAGAATGAGCAATAAAATAGTGAAAGCGGACTTCCTACTGGTGTGTAACTGGTTTTAAAGAAATATCTGTAAGACTGTTACGCACAGTCAAGAAAGTTAGTAGCTCGCAATATACCTCTATTTCCTCTGTAGCAAGTTTATACCAAAACATCTCTTTTGCGTCTATATTTTACACAAAGGCAGAAAGGGGTGATGAATTTTGCTGTTGTTGGCACAGACTAAAATATCCAGGAGGGCTTTCATCACTTTTCTCTTTCTCAGACCTTGTCCTAAGAATGTCAGCTTTCTTTCTTCATCTCCTTTCATTCCACTTCCTATTCACATATGATCCTCCCTCCCTTGTCTACTTCTCAGTCAAGCATAACATGGCCAGCTGGTTTTATCTGTGCTGCAAACAATGGTACCGGACTCTGTTAAAGGATATTCTCCCAATGCAAGCCATGGTTCCCTGTGTCCTTAGTCAGCTTCAAGTTGTGACCCAACTTTCTTTCTATATTTAAATACTACATTTATGAGGGTTAAAATCTTTGAATGGGTGGTGATGGGGGTGGTGAGAGGAGGAGGTAAATCTGAATCTAAAGGGAATCAACATTGTCTCTTTGAAAACGTATGTGTCTGTTTCCCAGACTGACCATCTGGGACACTGTGTGACTCTACATCAACTACAAAGACAAAAAGCAAAATGGGAAAAAGTAATTAAATCAGTAAAAGGAAAAATTTCCCAGAAGCTGCTGTCCTGTGAACCTTACTAAAGAGAGAAGGTGGTGCATGTATGTGTCAGAGTAGTCAAAAAGGATGATACCAACAGAACTCCATTTCCACAAGTAAATAAATATTTCTTTAACTGGGAATGTGTTTCTTCTTTCCTTTCTAATTACTGTTCTGTTTTAAGGCACTTCTTAATAGCCATGAAATCAAGTAGAAATATGCCTACAAACACAGAATGTAATGGAAATAGAGTGGATTTACTATTTCTTCCTGAACCCCTGGCAAACTCCAACACTTGAGATATGATGGGTTGTCATTTAAAAGAGAATAATGGCAGGTTCACAGGATGTGCTGAGACACTCAGGTTTCAGTCCATATGGAATTTCGGGTTCTGCATTTGGAAACCATCTGGGTAATGTATTTGTTTCTTTAAGTAACAATAAAATTCTCCCATTTCCAGCACTAATTTATGAGGATATTCAACAGAAATTATTGAAGTTAAACACCCTATATCTGTAGGAACTAACTTGTTTACTCCCATTAGTTTTGAAGGAATGTTGCTGAAGAGCTGTCCAATCTACTGAAGGTGCAATGTAGTACATCTTCAGTTGTTAGGAAAGATTCAGAGAGTATGGGGGATAAAGTCAATGCCATACCTGTATAAAAAAGAGGTTTTAGAGTCTTGCATAAAATAATGAAGAACTTCAGACAGGGCTCTGTCAGTAATTAATTTCCATTTTGTGCAATTACTGAGGGAAGCAAAATTATTTTAAGGAAAGTAGGTATTGTCTGTCAAACTTGAAATTTTGGTTGATGGTGTGCACTCTTGTTTGAAAAATATAAGCTTGCTCTAATGCATACACAAATTCATGTAATGTCACAAGAGATTTATCAAAATAAAAGAACCATGCCAAGTGAATGCAATATATTAAATATATTAAATAAAATCCATTGAGAAATTGCAAGAGTTACTTGCAGATGGTAGTTATTTGTCATTTTTCTAATGGACAAAAATTCAAAAAGTGTCACTTTTAAATTTGGAAGATTACACCAATGTAGAGATTACTGTCGTCAAGAAATTCCCTGCAACTATTGTTCCTTACTCCTTTCTTTTGCATAAATTTATCAAGCTACAGATGTAGATTAGTTAGGGTTTTGGTCTTCACAGCTCTAATGTGAAGACTGTTCCCAGAGACTTGTTACTCAGATTATTAGGATTACTGTAATTCTCAGATGATATGAGGGAAATAACTGGCTCGTAGCAATTTTTTTCCACTGAGATGAAGTTCTCTAGAAATAACTCTTCTGCCTCAGATTATGCATACACCAGATACACACCTCTCAGCCTTGCTCTGATATTCTTGCTTACCTCTGTTAGAACCCTCCTCTCTGAATATTTTCCAGTGGGAATTCCCCTCAGGAGATCATGACTGCATACAAAATCCAGACAAGGTGTTTCTGCAGTGGTTACCACTAAAAGCTGTCACATCCTGGTAGATATTTGCCTTTGCTTAGGGCTAGAGTGATCCTCTTGGATGTATGTAAGTTTGCAAAGAATGCTCTATAGTAAAAACCTTTGCATTGCACTTCTTTGCCTCTACCTTTGCCCTCCCTCTCTCCTCCAATGAAGTACAGTGTAGGTTTCATCCACTCAGTATTGATGGAAAATGCTTCCCTGGCTATAACACCTATGCTTGACATTAAAATATGACCATCTTTTCATCTCTCTTTCAGTTTTCACAGTGCCCTTCTGTATTTTATGTGCCTTCTATGTTTCATCCTAACTTTTCTTCTCTTTCTCTGTCACTTTTTACTGCAATTCATCACAGGACAAGGAAAGTAGAAACATTTAAACCTAACATTTAAATGTTTCAAATTTCTGATTTCTAAGATGGTTTTCATAATTAGACAAAGCAACCTTGTCTATCCTCAAATACCATCCAGAGTAATCAGACCAATTTTCATAAACTCTTGGCATTGGTAATGTGCCTGCAGGGTTTGAAAAAAAGCATTCTCCACACAAACTCTTAAGTAGAGGCCAAGCAAGCTCACAGGCTTTTTGTTTGAGGCTGAGTCTACAGTCATGTTGCAGAGAGCACAGTGGAGAAGAAATGGCCTGGGAGGAGAGAGGGCCACCTCTGAATAACTGCTCTGTTTAGAAAGCTCATTCAGAGAATAGTCAGCTTGCTTCTTCCCTAGTTTCATCAATGTGCATCCCACCAGAACTTCCCAGGTGTGGAGGGCAGGATAGATCACATCAGGTAAGCCAGCTGGCTGGCAGGCTTTCCCATAGACAAATGCTTTACCTGCACACCTGGATGAGAGGAAAGTGCTGCCCTGTAGCAAAACAGAATTATGAGTTTGTGCATTAAGGGGCAGGCAGTAGAGTTTTGAAGCTCTTATGTAATTTTCAACATTCCTGTTCTAGCATTACCGTCACTATGCTGACCAATGCTTCTTGCTAGATTTTATCAGGAAGATAATCTTGGTAAAAACACAAAGAACTTTAGAACTTTGGAATTTTGGCTCCTGTAGCTAACATTTCTAATGTCTGATTATCTGGGGAAATTAATATTTGAACGTCTCACTGAGTTAAAAATTTCCCCTACAGACAAATGATAGATTTATCAGTCCTGCTGTTTGGTTTAGGTTGGGCCAATTTTTATTTCCCAAATGAATTTTCATCATTTTAACATGTTGCCCCTACTGACTTCTTCCAGTTGAGGGCAGAAAACTTCAACCTCATCCCTTGATCATGTTGGAAATAATTTGAATTGTTATTTCATTATTTTTAAAAAAAAATCTAAATGTCAGGTGTTTGCTGATGGCAGCATTCCTCCAAAATTTCATTTTGAAGAAGAATCTTTGCTGACAAAGAAGAAATGATGCAGTATACTTCAAAGCCATCTTTGGCTTGGGTTTTCGTCTTTATAAAGGTAACAAAGTACTTAAGACTCTAGTACAAGCATAGGTGTTCTCCTTATGAGCATGCAACTTTCATACATAGAACAGGAATATAAATGTTGTGCTGAATCAGGCTAGAGAAGCGCCATACTAATTTATTTCTGCGTATTTCTTAAGTCTTACCTATTTATCTTGCCTTTTGAACATCTGCTCTAATGCTGGACTGTTCTATTATGAAACTGCAGATGGAGGAAGCTGACAAGAGAGAGAAGAAAAGGTGAAGTTTACACAAACTGTTGAGTTTTTAATAAACAAAGAAAAACAAAACACAAAACCAAATCAACAAACAAAAAACATACCCCCAAAAAAACCCATCCCAAACTAATCAAAGGGCATCTCTGCTCCTCAATTTTAGCAACAAAAACAACTGATACTTACTGCTCTTGGAAGCATTTCAGATCTGTAAAACATACAAAACAAAAAAAAGTTTTGTTTTTCTCAAGGTTCTGAAACATCCCAGTTAATGCCAGATTGTCCAGGCTCATGGAAGGACAGTTATAACCAAAATGACCAGGCTTTAAAAGGATTGTAAATAAGCTGGATATTTCTAGATTTGCCTTACATAATGTTCATACCTTTGGAGAGAGCTGTTGAAGAGGGATGCTGCTCATCACAAGAAACATCTTGATGCAAATCCGTCCCTTCCTTACAGGGTGAGGCTTCTTCCCAGCAGAGTACAGTCATCCCAGACTCCAACAGCTTTTATGACCTCTCCTACTTCTTTCTACTACCCTTACCTCCCCTTTCCCATGTCAGGAATACCCCAGCCCTTCTTTCTGGGATCAATCATAAAATCATTTATTATGCAGACTTAGAAGGGAATCATCAGGATCATTAAGTCCAACTTCTGATTCTGCACAGACCAGCGGAGTCACACTATGTACCTGAGAGCATTGTCCAAACACTTCTTAAACAGTGTCAGGGTTGTGGCTGTGACCAGTTCCCCACGGAGTCTGTTCCAGTTCCCAACCACTGTGTGGGTGAAAATTATTTTCTGATACAGATCCTAAACATCCTCTGACTCAGCTTCATGCTGCTTTCTCAAGTCCTGTTACTGGTCAAAAGAGTGGAGAGATGAGTAAGTGTCCCTCTGCTGCCCCTCATGAGGAAGTTGTAACTGCAATGAGGTTTCACCTCAATCTCCTCTTCTCTAGCCTGAACACACCAAGTGCTCTCAGTTACTCCTCGTATGGCTTCTCTACTGTATACTTCACCATCCTCCTCTGGACACTATCTAAGAGGTTAATATCTTTCCTATGTTGCAGTGCCCAAAACTGCCCACAATATTCCAGGTGAGGCCACCCCAGTGCAGAGCAGAGCGGGACAATCCCCTCCCTCACCCGGCTGGGGATGCTGTGCTTGATGCCCCCCAGGACAGGGTTGGCCCTCCTGGCTGCCAGGGCACAGATTCAACTGGCCATCGACCAGGACCCCCAGGGCCCTTTCCATGGCACTGCTTTCCAGCACCTCATTCCCCAGTCTGTACAAACACCCAGGGTTGCCCCATTCCAGGTGTAGAATCCAGCACTTTCCCTTGTTGAACTTCACATGGTTGGTGACTGCCCAGTGCTCTGATCTGTCCAGGTCTCTCTTCAGGGCCTCCCTGCCTTCCAGGGACTCAGCAGCTCCTCCCAGTTTTGTGTCATCTGCAAACTTGCTTAGAACTTCAATGTTTCCTGTATTGCTAAGGAGCCTGGAGCAGCTTGATTTCTTAAGTGGCCTGATTTTCTACTACCCAAAGGTGGTATTTATGACAATTTTAAAGAGGAGAATGTTTCTTTGTATTTTTATTCAACCCTATAAATGCCCTCTCACCTTCTAGTTGACCTCAATTAGTCAATGTGAACACAGGTCACATTGTACCTCCTCAGCACTGATAACTTGAATTCAAGTAAGTTTTGGTTATCAAATACAGTTTAACTATCACAGACAGTTCAGTGAGGATTGGAATTATTTGCTTTCCATCTAAAATTTATTTTATATCTTCCAGTGGGAGAAATATTGAAGTCTATCCCAGTTTTGGAAAATAGTGACTTGTTGAGGTGTCACATCTCTCATTGTATCACTGTGAGGCACTTAGTTCTGTAGAGTGTTTGACCTGTGCTCAGTAGAGTACTTCAGTTTTCCTGAGTTTTTTGTATGAATGTTCATCCTTAGAATCTATTCCTGATTGGTTTAATCTGATTTTATTACAGAAAAGGGAGCAATTATGGTATATTTTTTACAGATTTTTAGTGAGGCTGTTAGACCCTTCATTGGAAGGACTTGCCAAATACTTGGCCACTGGCTCACCTGTGATGACATAGATGTTTAGGATGAAAACATTGACCGCCTAATTTAATATTAACTGTTAGTTTCCATGTTTAATAATCACAGCGCTACTTATCAAATCTCACTCATTTTACAGGTCTGCTTTGGCAATTATATTATGAAAATAAAAACAACTCACAACAAATTTTGATGGGGTATTGTGTTGAACCATGTTTTAGAAAGAAATTGCAGGATAAAGAGATTGGAAATAGTGCCATGCATACTTTTATATGTAGGTCTGAATCCACTCCAGTAGGGTTGCTGTGTTTTAATGCCTATAAATTGCCTTACACAACAGCTATTTGATCTTGGTCCCATTCCCAGTGGAAAAATATGCTTGTCACAAAAAAACACTACAAGTCTCACTAATTGGTGCTTATGTTGCTAGTTTCCCAAGGCTTAACAGACCCTGAATGGCTTTAGATATTCTCCCTAGACCAGCACTGAAGTGAGTTAAAACTGCAGAAACAAAGCCATTATTCCTGTTTATTTCTGATACATAGGTAAATGGAAACTCTCAGCCTATAAATTCAGTAGCTTTTATGTAGGTATGCTGAAAATACACACAAATGGGAAAAAAATGTGATTTTAATTTTATGTTATTGCAGCAGACCAGTCTGTACTCCTCATTCAGAAATCATTCTTAGTAATATTGGTAGGACTTAAGGGGAAGGAATAAATTCTGTGGAGTTACATGTTTGTACAATTATTTAAAATGCATCTATCTCAATAGCTTTCCTTGTACATGATTTATGATACATTCCTATACTATATAATTTATCCCGATTGTCTAAACAACTTGTATGTATCAGGCAATTACTGAGAACAGTTTGGGTAGCTTGGTGATTAAGTGCCTGGTCTGGGCCTCAAGAAACCTCAGATTGTTTGCAGGATGACAAACTTCCTGTGAGTTACTGGACAAGGCAGTTATGGTAGGACCAATACTGTTTGATGTGTGTGAAAACTCACTTGTCTGAGCGAGCTCTCTTGGCTTGGTTTTCAATGAGGAGAGTGTAAGAAGAAGCTTCAGAGAGGAATTACTTCTACAGTACAAATGCTTTATATCATGAGTCTGAATTGAAACCTGAAAATGAAAGTGTTGCTTTCACTGAAATAGGACAACTCTAGTTTTTAAACAGCTGTTGTGAAGTGAATCCTGCCTTATGTTCTGTTTAAGTTAACTCCCAGGCTAGTATAAGAGTGCATTTGTCACACATGTGTGCTAAGGAGCATGTCAAATAGATAAATATGAGCTACTTAGCTATGGCAGGCTGAGAATGATCATCTGACTGCAAAACAGCTGGACAAAGTGATGTATACATGCACAGTGTAAAACACTGACCAATAACTATTCATGGAACATAATTGGTTATACTGCTTCCATGGCACTGCATTCAAGTGTTCCTCAGAACCCAACCCTAAACCACAGCCTTCGTTTTCTGTGCCATCACTCTTAAGCAGACAGGGAAATCAGTCTCCATACCGTCTAGTATAATTTCATGCACTAAATTCATAAAGGAAAACCTCCCATGGAATAAATAAGATTCTTTACAAGTAAAATAAAGAAAATTACGGTCCAAGTCAAAGTGATATGAGATAATCTTGCTGCATTTCTTTCTTCCGAACTTCTAGAAAGCAGAGCAAGTATCACTGGTTTTCACAAGAAACCTGAGTGATCACCATGGCAGCAGGTATCACTTGAGCAGATGAGGTACCGTCCTCTGCTGGTAAAAGGAGGCAATACTAACTTGCTTTTTTAATGCAACACAATGCACTCGAGAGCCTGAAAATAGTGGGAACCTTGTCTCCTGTGACTCTGTTTCTATATATACATAATCTCATGGTGAAGTGACCGACAAAAGACATTTCTGATACCTAATTTATGAAAGAAAATGCAAGCCCAAATGGGTTGGGGGACAAAAGACAAGTCTAAATGCAAACATACAGGAGAGTGTAATGGTTTCCAGGGCTTTAATTCACTTCAGTGCTGACCTGGGGAAAATGCCTAAGTCTGTTTGGGGTTTGTTCAGTTTCCAGAAACTAGAAACAAAGGCACCAGCTTTGGAGGGGTTTTTTTGTTTTCATGTATTTTTTTGCTGGTAAAAATGTTTTTCTACTGGGACTGGGACTGAGATTGAGAATGGTGATATAATCTCTATGCATCATGCCATCAATAGTTTGTTTTGCAGGTGTGCTTGCATTGTTTAAAGACAGAGTGGTATGGGTTTCTCAGACATCTAACACTTACCTCCTTAATACAGAAGGGTTTATAGTGGGCTTTACCATGACACAACAAGTCTAACGATTGTCAAAATCAGCTGGGCAAGTGGAGATGTGGAGTTTAGCCCTGTCAGTGCATCCTGCTTTTAGCTGTTTTCTATCCAAAATCATGAATCAATCTCTCAGACCCATGAGTGTTTATATTTGTTCAACTGTTCAGTCACCCTAGTTGGAGTTTCTCCCCTGCTGAAATCCAGCAAAAGACAAGTATTTGCTTTGGCTTTATTTTGGCAGAAAATATTATGACCATGGTAGACTGTATGTGTTTATTGACAAAGTACAAGTCACATGTATGTGCATATAGTATGGTGTGCATACAATCAAAATAATAAAGTATTTGGAAGGCAGCCTCATCATCTTTTTCTAACAAAGAATACAAAGCCCTTTGTAAAAACCATAAAACTATGGTATTGCTTAAAATAATTTCTCATAATCTTGCTTGCAAGAACCAGCACTATTATATGAAAAAAATATCAGGCCCCAACTTCAGGAGGCCTTTTATCGGAGACAGACAATGGAGCATTCAGATGTTGTGATGCAGCACAGGATGTCTAAGAAAACATTGCACACATCCATTTAGGATTGTGCAAAGCTGTGGAATTGTTACTGCATCCCTTACAAATGTAGCCATGAATTCTGATATATGGACTGTTCAAGCTGAAAAAAATCCATCACTAATGCCTATTTATAGATTCGAATCCTCACTAATTGTGGAAAAAAGTTCATGCATTTTAAAACTCTTGGGCCACAGTCATAGATGGATATCAACAGACTTTGACACTGTTGACTGCCCTTCACCTTGCTTCCAGGCTTGCACTGGAAATTATACTTAGCTGTTTCTATCCCTGAATTTGAAACACTGATTTGAAATTATTTATGTTGAGTTATAGTGAAAGAGAAACTAACAAAAAAGGCAATGCAGAACACTTTAAATATACGGGTGTTACACTAGATCGTTAAAGTGCGTTCTGGCTGGTATAATACCTTTCTATCATGTTTCCCAGAGGTTGGGTGAACTTCACTTCTGGATGACTTTTACCAGTGCTCAAAGTGATTTCCTAAAATGATGTCACAAATTCCAAGCCTCAAATCTTGACACAGTTGTGCTGTGTTCTGGAAAACTGTGCTGTGTTCTGGAAAAAAAAAAAAATCAGTTTGTTACATAGTAACAGTGGGAAAAATCATGTCAAATTAAAAATCCTTCTACATTCAGTGTCCAGATTGTTTGTGGTATGTTTAAAAATAAATTAGAGATGAGGAAATGTGACAAAACATTTCTTTCCAGGTAGGCTGCATGGATCACTAGAAGTTGCCAATGGGGTTAATTTATATTCATTATAGGATTTAGAATAATATTAGAATTTAGATGAATTTTATGGTTTAGATCCATTTTGGTATTTAGAACTATGTTAAATTAGCAAGGAGATTCTGTGTGATGGATGGCACAAGCTAAAATAACTGACCGACACTGGAGATTTGCCCGGTATAAACTCCTTTACAGAGGTATAATCCTTTATATGAGAAATTTCATAAATGGGTGATAGGATCCTGGAAGAATTTAGCATTCATGAAGCTTAGACTTTATAAATTGTCCAGCCATACTAGCAAACCTATTCTAAAATTGCTTAAGACCACCATGACACCGTACAAAGACCCAAGACTGGTGAGAACAAACTTCATTCCATTGAGTTCAGCCTCATCTTGTCCAGTCTTGGATACCTACTTTCTTATCCATCCCAACAAAAAGCCTGTAACAACTGTCGCAACCTCCAGCAGATGAGTAGCAGGTGCATATGTATTCTCTCTTTCATTGGAAGTTTCTCAGTTGCCACTCCAAACAAGGTCCTGGGAACTACAGATTTTTTAAAATGTGTCCCAGGTTTTCCTTCTATTATTTTGTGGTTTACCCTTTCTCACTCATCATTTCCTAACCTTGTCTACATCTCTTCAGCTCATACTTGACCTTTTCAGAGAGCAATCCCAAACACTTTTAAATGCATGTGGCTCATCAGAAAGAAACCAGCATTAGAACTTTCATGTGTTGAGAAATCAACAGAAGCAAAGCAAAATTACAACACAATAGATTTAGCAAATATGAAATGAATGGGATGCTCCCTTCTAGGAACACATTCCTGTTAGTACCAAAGAGGATGGAAACTTTTCAGATACCGGTTTCCTAAAAACCCAAAACCAAATGTAGAAAATAGAGATCAAAGTAGTGCATTTTCTTGTAATGCTAAGACTAAATACTAGAAAAGATACTGAGCAGGTCTCAAGATTTGTGATATCCTTCTTTGATTCTCGCTACTTTTAAAGGGGCTTTTGCATAAGATTGCAGAACAGGGTTATGAATGATACTGATTTAAATTTGTTTTTAAGGAGATTACAGATATTCCAGGAAAATCAGAATTATGAAAATAAGGGGCAATCCCTAGTGAGATTAAATTGTTTGAGAGTTCAGTTTCCTATTCTCTGTATTGTTTGAGTCAGCTTTTGGAGTCTCATAACTCTCTCCTACAATCAGTTTCACTGTGAAAAATGGCAATAAAACTGTCCTGGTAGCTAGCACTCCAGGATACATGGATGAAAAGTGTATCAGCGATGCCCAAATACTGTGAGGTAAAAAAAAGAAGGCTTTGGATCACCTTTCATATAAAACACTTCCATTTTCATTGCAATTCCTTGATGCATATATTATATGTATTTTATATATATATAGATATATATATTATATATATATAGGTCTTAAATCTCCACTATTATTCCATTAATAGAAAAAAGAGAGGAATATTTTATTCTTGTATACCCAACTGAGTCAGTCAATAGGGCTCATGGCCTGCCTTACTGTGTTGCTGTATAGAAGAGTCTCAAAGATTTTTCTAACAGTTTATATTAAAGATGGGGGAAAATACAATCTGGATTCATAGCTCATGAATACTTCTATTCCTAAGTATTGTGAGACTATGTGTATTTCTCTGTGCCTGTGCCAACTTTGATTTGGAAGCAGAAAGTGAAAAACATCTGGAAAGGGGGTATGGTGGGAGTTTTCATCACCATTCATCATCAGTGACAGTGTGCCTCTTCTAGAGCTGTTGGATCAAAATAGGTTGTGAGAGAAGAGGAATGGGTGTAAAATAACAGGCTGAAAGAAAGCTTTGGCTTTTGCCTTGGTGGATCACTCGTGTTCTCTGCATTAATATCAAGTACCCTTCTATGTGTCCCTTTAGTAAAATAAAACCTTTGTGGGCAAAATTCTTCCTGCATCAAGGAGACTACAGAGCCTCCTTAAAAAGTCCCATTTTCATGGGACTTACTATCTGTTCCCCTTCACAATACAGTATTTTTATCTTTCTCTCTGCACAGGGAGAATACATCCAGTCTCTGTATCTTCATTCTTGAAAATTTATAAGAGCTTTCAGGCAGACTTGCCAGAGTGCCATTGACCTACCTCTGTGGCCCATGTTATTGATAGGAATGTAGATTCTTCTGCCCTCATAATATATGCCTCTTTATCTCCCTGAAAGACAAGGGAATGACTTTTAGAATGACCATGACCATGATAAAACCTGGACCTAGTTTCCCAGTTTCCTTTGCATTGCTGGACTTTGCAAGACAAGTTGCATAAGGGATCAGCAAGTTTATAAAGGAACTGTTTGAACTCACTGATTAGACAGTCATTACTTTTCTTATGATCAGCTTGAATAATAACACTACTGGAAGTGTAGCTTACTTGCCTATTACCACAGTGTTCAGGTTTCTTGAAGAATATGCTACATCATAAAACCATTCCAGGCAATGGTAATGTCCAGATCACCAAAACAGTCCTTTGCAAGGTGTGAACTGCTGTGAAGATTTTCTAAACTAAGTTTGAAATTGATGGAGTCTCTCATGTGCTATTACTAAGCTTTCAGGACCATCACCTAAAATGTTACCTGATGGCTTTGATTTTCCTTTTACCTAAAGATTCATGTACACCCCTCAGAGCTGTCATTGCCTAGGATCTTCAAGAAAGAGCAGCTCTCAGTCAGTTTCAACGTTGGTTGAGGAAGTCAGCACTGCTGAGAAAAATAGACAACGTGTAGTGAAATACATGCTGGGTGTCCTAAGCAATCCACCTGAAAGGTTGGAGGTAAATGAACCATGCATTGACAGTTAATAAGCTAATGTTGGAAAAATTGTCTTCTAAGAATTTATTTGCTAACAGAACAGAGTGCTTCCATAAGCATCTTGATGCCAAAGCAGCATTTGTAAGAGTGGCAATAATCATTAAGGAATATATCTAAGTGAAAAAAATAATATCATACCACTTAAATCATGCAAAGGTTTGTCATATCTAGTTATAAAAGAGAAGTTTACAGTGAAGTTACTAAGACATTATTAGCATGGCAATACTTCTCAAGCAATGTGAAATATGCATATATACAAGATTTTAATACTTTGCTATAATGTGGTATGCATTTGTGGGCAGAGACATCTATGTATGTATTTCTGTACCTGTGTGTATGTATGTAAGGACCTGCTCATGTTGTAATTTAACTCTAAAATCTCACTTAAATACTTTGGTTTAGAATATCTTAAAACTGGTGGGAGAGAGTCACATTCTGTCTTTCAGGATCTTCAGGGATATTCCTATTTCAAGGTAGAGATAGCTTAATTGTGTCTCTTGTTTTATGTATAAAGTCTAGGTATGCACAGAATGAAAACTGACACACAAGAAAGTGGTGAAATCACAATTTTTAAATCTCTACTTTTATTTTCAAAACAGAATTTTTTCAACTTCTGCCAAAATCCAGTTGACAGCAAAATGATAAGTTTCTAAGGAAATGTAGCAGATTTTTGTTCTTTTAAAAAGTGTCAAAATTGAAAGCATTATTGGTAACTATATCAGCAATAAATAAAATGTTGTGATTTGGTCCCAGCTGCACAAACAGTGAAATGTTCAGAAATTTACAGTGGTAGGCAAATGGGTGTGCAAAATGTACTGTAGCTTCTTTTTTCTTGATATCCTGGTTTTGGCCAAGGAGAGGGTAAATTTTTGCAATAGCCATGAAGGGTGGAGCCTGGAGCTTTGTGAGCATGGCCAAGACCCTAATATTATTTGATAACATCTTACAGCATTGATGGAGTGGGTGAAAGAGATCTGCATTTGCTTCCAAGAAGAAGGGCATTCATTTACCAGTCCAGAAGAAAGTGAGGTGGGTTCAGGGTCCATCCATTATTACCTCATTGTCCCAGGCCTGGTGAGCATTTTGCATGTAAGTCACCTTCTCTTTGTACACTTTTGTTACTATTATTGTTGCTTTTATTGTTTGTTTTCTTCTCTCATTGCTGTTTGCAGTAAAGCTGTTCTTATATCAACACATGATTTTCATCTTTTGTGCCTCAAATTCTCAATTCCATCCACAGAAAAGGGGAGTGAGTGAGCAGTGTTTGGTTTGGAGAGTCTCAGTGTGGGCTCCAAATTGGGGAGGACCATACTTAAACCACAACACATGATTGCCATGAGGTCATAGTTTGACATTCATGGCTGTGATTCCATCAAGCGATCATGCAGATGCAAGTGACTTTTTTCCTATCCCTGTCCTCTTCCCTGAAGGACCCATGCTCAGTAGAGATTTTTACAACCCTGTTCCCAGCCACTCTGACTGCTCCCCACTGCTGGATTATATATCTCCTGTGAAAGCCCATTTTATGTGTTTTTACGTTAGCCTTGGCACTTTCCCTGCAGACCTCAGAAGAGAATTATCTGAAGGTGCTCTGGCAGATGGGGTCTGGTGGCCTTACGGCACTCGAGTGGCTCACAGCCAGAGTTCACAAGGATTCTTAGGGTAACAGGAGCTTTTTACCCTTCCTCTGGCAGAGATAAGGAGAAGCCAAACACTGATTTGCTTGTGATTTAAGTCAAGCGCAGCCTTAAGTGAATAAAAAGTGTGGTCCATAACTCAATTACAGCTGCTCTAATCAGCAAAGCTGTTAACCTTTGCACTTTAGTCTAGGCTGGTCTGCATACCTCTGGGCAGTATAGACCTGCTTTTTGAGGCTTTCCAAAAGGGACACGTTGTAATCAGAGTGCCTACAACTCCCAGGCTTCATGGGAGAAGATGTGACAGCTGTGGCAAAGGGCCTCAGCACCTGGCTATTCTGGTGACAGGTTCTCACACAGCAGCGGTAGCACTGGAGCTTCTTAGCTGACATTAACAGCTCAGCTTTTTATCCTGCCTTCTCCTATTATTCAGAATAGCCTGCTCTGGCATTGACTGACTTGCAGAGCCAGTATGGGACTTCTGTGTCACTTCTTGGGTCTTCACAGTGGTACATGGTGTTTCCTGGTAGAGTGCACTGAGAAAAGCATGGGAACACACATAACACACCTTTTGTCTTCATTGTGCAGCTTTTGAACTATCAAGATCAAGATCAATAAATATCTTGCACTGGGAGAGGAGCTCATTCAAAATCTACATAACCCCTGAGCAGTTGGTGGCAGTGAGGAACTGAGTTCACCTGCCCTTCAAGTAATGACTAGGTGTGTGTGCTACACAATAGCTTGAGTCTTGGTGAAACAATAGCAGTTAACAAATCTGTCATGGTGAATCCTTGGCTTGTAGTAGAGTTTATTTCTTCATCCTCAGCTAGCAGCTAGCAGCTATAAAAAAGCTAGCAGCTTGCCATGTACAGAGTCTTGGAGGTTTTGGTTGCACTTTAGGCAGGCAGAATCATAGTTCAGGATACCCTTAAAGACAAAGATGAAGACAACTATTACACAAAAATTCCAAGAGGGACACAGCACAGAGAAGAGAGGTGAGTTTGAAGTGCTCATAATGAACTCTCTTTAATTCCTTATTCTGGTTTATCTTTTGCCGGGTGCTAAGTGAAAAGCTCCAACGAAAATTACTTTTAAAATCAGTCAGGATTTACATTTGTTTGGCTGTAGACTTCCAGACCAAATAAAGCTTCTTCCCTTCCTTCCTCCTCCCACCTCAGATGTGGTGAGTCTTCCCTAAACACCAGATAAGAACTGGATCAGGAAAGTCACACTGCATAATTGCAGGTACAGGCTTGTTTTGACATTCCTTTTATCAAGAGCTTGAGAAATAAGTGTCTTAACATCATTCCCTATGAATCAAAACAGTGAATTATATACCTTGCCTCTACTGATAGTACCTTTACACATAATGGTCCATTGTGGTATTCGATGTTAAATTCTTTTAAAATCACTGTTTAACACAGACAGTTACCGAGTTAAGCATGCTAGTGATGTTATCCATAATACATCTAAATTATTTATGATTGAATACATTCAGATGAGTACAGGAATGAAGGCCAGAATTCCAACATCTTGCAAGCTTGACTGCCTAGGTGTATTTTATCATTGTATAAGCTTTAAACAATTTTTACTCTATTAATTCTCCCACCTTTCCATGTGACTAATATAAATGCACTTAGGAATTGGGAAGATTGATAATGGACGTAAGAGATTAACTTGTCTTTTCAAAAGAGATCAGCTTCAACTGCCTAATTTTCCCCTGTGCTCACAGAGCACGCAAAATAAATCTTTCCATTCCTGGACCAGCAGCTAAACATAAATGTTATGGACACTGGAAGAAGCATCTCATTCTGGTTCTCCTGACACAGACCATGCTTTCTCTTCTCTGCTCATGCTCCTCATGGCCACACTAGAATTCATAGTTCTTTGGCTGTGTGGACTTCCTTCGAACAAACTTGTTTCATTTAAGCAAAGTGAGTGAAAAGACTGAGCCAAAGACACACAGAAATCACTTTTCCATTTATATCTCTGTTTGTTTTTTTTTAATATATATATATTTAGTGGTTTAGCAAAGAATGATGCCCTTTCTGCCACGCCTTTACTCTTTTTTATTTTATTTTTTATTTTGAATTACATTGACCTTTTTTTTGCAAGATGAGAATACTGAGAATTTATTACCCTCACTGGAGAATGCTGCTGGTTGAATTTATGACCCTGGATATTAGATGTGAACTAGCCTTAACCTTCCACATGGTATTAAGATCATTTTACTGCCTACCTCATCTCTCCAGCCTACTTCTATGAAATAGCTTTTTCTGCAAGGTACCATGTTTCTTGTCTGTGGCGGTTTTTACCCGTTGTCTAGTTTCTACCTGTTTTCCCAATGATGTTAAGTGCCTGTTTTCTTCCACACAGTCTCAAATTCCATAGTTAAAAGAATCATGTCTGCTTTTCCAAGCCCTTAATACCTTACCTCAAATTCATCCCCTTATTAACTCTTTGAGCTCAGGTATTTAATTTCTTAGTGGCAGTTTTTAATGGAATGTTTTGCATAATCCTTCAGGAAGTGGTTCAGAGACAAAATGAATATTTTTCTAGTAGACAACATTTCTAAAGGGTGAGAAAAGGAAAGGGATCTTGCTATTTGGATATTTTTATAACATCTTTCCTTAAAGACTCTACTTAGTATATATGACTATAGGAACTATGATCTTTCCTTGCAACTGTTAACAGGACAGAAATGGCGTGTTACTTCCAAAATGTTCAGTTGTGTAGTAGGGCCCATACTTGTTGACAATATTAAGCATGTTCCTTAAGCCAAAAGTAATATGTACAAGGTGTTTCTCTTGAGTTACAGTCCAAGGTAATTATTCTTTTCCTTCTATAGCAGAGGTTTACTTTTGTGCTGGTTTAGAGTTAAACCAGTAGGAGAAATGAATCCAACTCAGAATGGGATTGCAAGTCAGAATAACAATTTATTAAAAGATCACAAAAATACACTGAAACAGAAAAGAAAATTTGTTTGTGCCACAAAAAACACCAGATGTACAGCCCAACACAGTGGGGCACAAACAGAGTGGAGCTCACCAACTCTGTGCTGAGCACCATGTGGTCCCCCCTGAGTTCAAAGTAAAAAAGAAAACAAGGTACCTGCTGGTGAAAGTAATGGTTGCAATCTGGTGGCAGTATCAGTCTGATCGAGGCTTTGCTCCTCCTCTGGATCTGAAGAGAGCTCCCAGTCCCAAACCCCAGTTTATATCCACCTAGGTTCCGCCCAGTCCCTCCACCAGGGCGGAGACTTAAACAATGGGTGATTTACTCTATGAGATAAACAATGGTCTATTTTTGGCATCCCTGATGGCCCATTAGCAGACATAATCCCTCAAGTGGGTGTGGAGGCAGGAGAACTTCCTTATCTCACAGAAGTTCCTAAACACCCAGTTTGTAGCTTGAGGGGTGGGGGGTGCAAATGCGCTATTGTGAGCAGTTCATGGGAAAAAATGGTATAAAGGGTTTAGAATACACACCCACACAGTGACAAACTGACCCTGGCTACTAAAACCAGGACAACTTTTCAAAACACAGTATTGCTATTTTAGCTGATGTTTCTTTTAATAAATAAAAGGAAGCAAATGAGTAAGCATAAGTTCAACTACCTCAGTAGTTTCAATTTTCAAAGTGTGATATTACTAGGTGCCTTGGTAGCTGTCAAGAAAAAGAACAACTATCTTTAGAAACACCCAGCACTTAAGGGGATTTTTTTTTCCTACGGGTGCACAGGAGAACTTATCTCAATTCCATTAAAAAAATAAAAATAAAAAACCACTACAAGAAAGAAGTTTTTGCCTCATCTGCATAACAAATAAGTAATTCCTGTGTGCTTCACTGTGTGTAATTATGTTCTGACAGATGTTGTGAACCTGTATGTAAAAAGTAGCTTTATAAATGTGTTAACCTGCTAAACGTGAAGTGATGCCAGAATGCAGGCTTGAAACATAAAGGCATCATTCCAGAAAAAAGTTTTTATGTGTGTTTTATCTTCATGTATCAGTAGAGAAATAATTGTAAAAAATGCATCTGTATTTTGCATTTCTCATACACTTACTTGTGAATTGGAGGCTTTAAGCCACTTTTGCACTTTCCAAACTTGGGCTGTGTTTTAACATCTGGAGTACTGGATTGGCCCTCACATGCCTCTTTTTTATTCTTAACACAGCACACCCTTACAGCTCATTCATTCAGACACAATCCTAATGACATTTCTGGTCTGGTCAAGAGCCTCCAGCTTCCAAAAAGGTACAGGAGAGCTAGGAAAAGTGAGACAAAGTGCAGCAAGGGTGATCCTAGATATGATGGTTTCTATGCGTGGAACACTTTTTCCTTAGGTGCTTCATTTCATAAAGGAAGGAAAAAGGGAGTGTAAAAGAAATCTGTAGCATCATCTGTGGCTGGACAAGGAACTTTTTGGATGTCTTTTCTAAAAATGCAGCAGAAGAGACATCAAATGCAAACAGGAACTAAAGAGCTTCAAAGCAAACAGAATACAATCAGACTGGAACTCCATGACTCAGACTGCAATGGACATTAAAAGTCACGGCAGGGAACAGAAGCCAAAGTACACAGGGCTACAAAATGCCTGTGCACCCAAACAAGGTCAGAGATCAGTAACATCTGTGGAGTGCAAATGAGCAATTTGGAAAAGCGGTAGTGCATGCTTGCTTTGTTATAGTCTTCCTGAGGCATCTGCTATTGATTACTCTTGAAAACAGAACTACTATATGGGATAGACCTTTGATCTGATGTGATATGATCGCACTGATGGCTCTCACGTGTTGCTATTACATCTGGTCAGTTGGATATCTGTTAGCTCCCTCTTAAGAAGCCAGAAGAAATCTGTCTAACAGATCTTCTATTACTGCAGCTACCAAGTTTTACATACAGACCATGAGATGCCTTTGGTGCAGCCTACTGCAAAGAAGTACATCTCCTGGTTTCAGGGTTGAGGTGTTTCAGTGAAGGAGTGGTGTTTTGTTCAGACTTCATATTGTGGGAACTCTCTGCAGGATGCCTCAAGCTTATCATTGATTTTCACTGTTTACTAGAGGAAAAGAGCAATCATCTAGCTGTTGTGAGTGCCTTACTCACCAGAGAGTGATTGCAACCAACAGAAAATACACATGGCCTCCAGGTGGGACTGTTAAAGTTGCCATTTTTACAGCTTAGATTAAGAAGGGGCTAGAGAAAGTAAAAACAGTAATGCAATTCAGTGTTGAATAATTAAAAGTTTCAGAAATCTATCTCTGGGCCAATTCACCATGTGAAGTTCGAAAGGCCAGTTATTTTTTCTGTGAAGATGTACATAAAAAACCCCAATCAACCTACCAACCAACCAACCAATCCAAAAAACCCCACCACAATCCAAATAACAAAGGTCCAAACAAACATGCAATCTTTTCAGATTTCAGTAAAGATTTTGATACCATGACTTACAGGATCTTTCTGGACAAAATGTCCAGCCCACAGCTGGATAAACACATCATGTGATGGGTAAGCAATTGGGTAATAGTGAATGGGGTGACATCAAAGTGGTGACCTGTCACTAGTGGGGTTCCACAGAGCTCCATTCTGGGCCCTGTGCTTTGCACTGTCTTCATAAATGACTCGGACACAGGACTGGAAGGGACACTGAGCAAGTTTGCAGATGACACAAAACTGGTAGGAGCTGCTGAGTCCCTGGAAGGCAGGGAGGCCCTGCAGAGAGACCTGGTCAGATCAGAGCACTGGGCAATCACCAACCAGGTGAAGTTCAACAAGGGAAAGTGATGGATTCTACACCTGGAATGGCACAACCCAGGATGTTCAGACAGACTGGGGAATGAGATGCTGGAAAGCAGTGCCATGGAAAGGGCCCTGGGGGTCCTGGTTGATGGCTGGTTGAATGTGAGTCAGCAGTGCCCTGGCAGCCGGGAGGGCCAACCCTGTCCTGGGGGGCATCAGGCACAGCATCACCTGCCGGGTGAGGGAGGGGATTGTCCCGCTCTGCTCTGTACTGGGATGGGCTCACCTGGAATATTGTGGGCAGTTTTGGGCACTGCAATATAGGAAAGATATTAAGCTCTTAGCATCCAAAGGAGAGCAGTGAAGATGGTGAAGGGCCTTGAGGGGAAGTCACATGAGGTGTGGCTGAAGGCACTTGGTGTGTTTAGCCTGGAGGAGATTGAGGGGAAACCTCAGTGCAGTTACAACTTCCTTGTGAGGGAAGAGGAGGGGCAGGCACTCATCTCTTCTCTGTGGTAACCAGTTACAGGACCCGATAGAATGGTCAGAAGTTGTGTCAGGGGAGATTTAGGTTGGATATTTGAAAAAGGTTCTTCACCCAGAGGGTTGTTGGGCTTTGGAAGAGGCTCCAGAGGGAAGTAGTCACAGCACCAAGCCTGACAGAGTTCAAGAAGCATTTGGATGATACTCTCAGGTACATGGTGTGACTCTTGGGGATGGTCCTGTGCAGAAATAGGAGTTGAACTCAATGATCTTGGTGGGTCCTTTCCTACTTAGCATATTCTGTGTCTCTGTGAACATAAAACCAAACAAACCCCCCCAACAAACAAATATTTATTATGGTGGTTGTTGTTATCATAATCATTATTATTAGTAGTATTAGTACCATCAATAATCATAACTGCATCATCAACTACTACATATAAAAAAACCACACGGGAAACACACTTCCTAAGTGCGTGCCGACTCGGTATTCTCTGAGTATGCTCAGTGAATACCGATGGGAGGTACGCGTGCCTACGGCGCGTGAACAAACCCCCTGGGTTCCGTGGGAGGGAAGGCTCTGCAGTAATGTGCTCAGGCCAATGCAAGGGGGCTCTGCAGGGATGCACCTGGCAGTCTCCGGTCTCCGGTCTGGGACTGAGCCCGTGGTCCCCACTGGGTGGTGGTAAAACGCTGCAGATGATCTCGCTTCATGCTGCGGTCCGCGAGGCGCGGACGTCTGCACAGAGAGTACAGCAGGAAACGTTTCAGGCTTTTATAAATTCCAAAGGATTGGTACATCTTTACGGTCTGCAGTGACACCTGTTTATCACTCTGGTGAGTGAAGGACCTTGATGCCTGCAACAGTCCAATCTGTATCCAGAAAAATTCCGGTGGCGGTGTTTTCTGAATGCCAACACATTGCTCCATAGAAATATAGAATAGACTGGGTTGGAAGGGACCTTGAAGATCGCCTAGTTCCAACCACCCTGCCGTGGATAGGGACACCTTTCACTACACCAGGTTGCTCAGAGCCCTGTCCAGCCTGGCCTTGAACACTGCCAGAGATGGAATATCCACACCTTCTCTGGGCAACCTGTTCCAGTGCCTTACCATCCTCACAACAAAGAATTTATTCCTAATATCTAACCTAAACATACTTTCTTTTAGTTTGAAGCCATTCCCCTTTGTCTTGTCATTATGCTTTTGTAAACAGTCTCCAGTTTTCTTGAAGGCTTCCATTAGGTAATGGAAGTCTGCGGTCATATCACCCCAAAGTCTTCTCTCTTCCAGGCTGAACAATCCCAATTGTCTCAGACTTTCCTGATAGAAGAAGTGCTCCAATCCTCTAATTTTTTTGCTGACCCTTCCCTGGACTCACTCCGAACATTTTGATGTCCTTCCTGTGCTGAGGACTGCAGACCTGGATGCAGCATTCCAGGTAGAGTCTCACTAGAGCAAAGTAGAGGTGCAGAATCACCTCCCTTGACCTTCTGGCTATGCTGCTTTTGATGTAGCCCAGGATAAAATCAGCTTTCTGGGCTGCAAGTGCACATTGCTGGCTTGTGTTCAGTGTCTCTTCTACTAGTACCCTGAAGTCCTTAGTGAAGCTAGAAAATTGCCAGTGTAGAAAGGATTTCCAGCTTGCACAGTTGTTATCCACATGCTCTTCCCCAGAGAAGCCATGAGGGTATGGTGGCTCTTCCTGTGGGAGGAAGCAGCCCTTTGGTCATGCCAAGGGTTATGCATGCTGCCATCTTGCCACTGAAGGAGATAGACACACCTGGGCAGGCCGCATGCATGCAGAAATGGTACAACATTTAAAATGCTGCCTGGCAGAGGAGTATGTCTCCTATCTCTATAGTTAACAAATTAGATGAAGTATCTTGTGGGACCATAATAACAAATTATTCAAATGCACAATTTCAGTTTAAGTCTTTAACTTTCAGACTTAAAAACTGAAATAAGAACAAAAGTTTTCTGAAGTTTGAGAGAGTCAGATGGAGGATTATCTAGATCCAGCTCAAACCATGCAAAGATTTTTTAACCTATACTTCTCTTGATACAATGGGAATTTCTCAGCAATATTAATCTAAACCTTAAGCTTTAAAAATGTTTAAAAATACTTTTACTTTCTCCTTCCTTAACTGTTTTTCACATTTCCATCATTCTGGACTCCTTATGTCTCCTTGGGAATGTAAACTTTCATAGTATGCCAAGAAATCGGTTGTTCATTAAGAACTGGAGTGTGAATACCATGTGTGTAACAAATGCATATAGTCCTGTGCAAATGTGTCACACCAAAATAGCACACTAACAGCAATACTGCCTCTCTCTCTAAAAGTTACCATTTGTCCTAAGAAATAATGTTAGAAGCATGCAACATCTAAATGTATAGACAGAGAAAGGGGGAACAGTGAATGTATGGTCAACATTTATGTTACACAGAAATTTTCTGATGAACCACAAAGTACTTCTACTGGTGTTTCTGGGAAATGCACTATGGATTTTGTGCCTGGGATTTTAATGGTTTAGTTGTAGACTTTCAGAAGGCCACAGTTTATTCTCTCTCGCAAGATGCAGTATAGCTGAATGCTGATGGTAAATCTTGTTAACAGCCTGATTTGGTTCCTGGCTTGTACCTAACAATTCATTTGCTAAATAAGAACTTTTAAATTATCACATCTATGGGTTCACTTGGGCCCAGAGGCCAGATTTGTTCTGCCTTTTGTTAAGGTAACATAGTACTGTAAGGTAACTGAAGTGCCTGTTTTCTACTGCTACATCTGTGTGAGACCAGTCATCACCTTGAGTAAAGAGTACAAGGTCAATGCTGAAGCCTACAACAGATAAGCACCAGAAGACTGAAGAACATAAGAAGGAAAAATATCTCAGTGTCAGGACACACTGCAGCTCCCTGTGAGCTGGACCAGATGTTAAAGACTAAGCTTGTAAATATTAAGTTGGTTCTAGACCAAGAGCACTCTCTTCTCCATATGCTCAGATTGTTATTTATATCCCTGGGATAAAACAGCTTGTCCCTTTGTGGTAACTGACACTTCCAGATCAATGGAATAGACTGAATTGTTGCTGTCTGAAAGCAGTGGGGTCAGCGCTGATGGAGAGGACAGGCCATGTCCTTGTTAACACCTCAGAAGTGCAAACCCATCTGGCTCTGTTTAGCTAAAGCTTTACAGGAAAGAAACTGCCTTCTGGAGTTTGTCCTTTTGTAAAAAGCCTGATGAAATACTGAAGACAACTTTGTTTAGCATTTTCAGTTTTATCCTCTCATTGCATAAGGAGAAATTTCCTTCTGCTAGGCTGTTGAAGGACATACTCTGTGCTTCAGCCTCAAAAAGAGATGAGTGAGGACACTATGACCAGGTCTGCATCTTTGCTGGTGATATGAAAGGCAGCTATCTACTTCTCTTCTGTCAAAAGAAGCTGTGAAACAGAAGATATCAAACTGAAACCTCACTTATCAATTTTTTTCACCTGTCATGAATAAATCTGTGGCTCTCACAGCCACAGAGTAATTTTAATGTGCTTAAAGGAAGAGTGCAGCAGTTCATGGAAAGGAAAATCAGTGAGGACCCTAAACAGAGAGGAAAAAGAAGAACCTCTGATTGAGTCCTTGAGCATGAAAACATTGCAGTCTGGAAGGGTATACTGGGGAAACTGCTGTGAGCTGACTCTTCCTTGGGCAGTGTCCTTCCACTACTTGGATCAATAAACCTTTGGTCTTTCATGCTGCAGTGGTTGTTTTCTGTGAGGGCCGAAAACAGCTTGGTTTCAAGAGGCCTGTCTGCGAATTCAGCTAAACCTTGGGAAAGTGTATTGGGAGTTTCCCAAGCCTGATAAAACTCAATCTTGTCTGCAGACATCTGCTGCCTCAGTATCTCCAAGCTGCCTGCAGTTGACAAGATTTAGGGTTTCTCTGTACTCCCTAGCCCGGATGGAGTCTCACTTTATCAATCCCTTTATTTCTTCTGTCTCATGTTCGTTAAATATGCACTGACCTTGCATTCCTAAGCTCCCTCATAGTGACTATATTGTATTCTCTTAATTGTAAGACCTCCTCCCATCCTTTAGAATAAAACCAGCCCCTGAGATGAATATTTACTTGCTGAACCTATATATTGTATCACATAACTTCAATAAACATCTCTGTTTGCCCCCTCCAAACAGAGATTGGAAACTGACCGCTACAGTTTTCTCCAGTTCCATAAGGGAATTTACTTTGGATTGTCTTTGCAGACTTCTCAGTTGTCTCTCTGGCAAAGTGATATGATAATTAATCTCAATATAGCCTATTAATAACTTTCTGGTATTCATTATTATTTGTGAGAAGCAAATGTACTTTGTAAGGTTTCTGAAGCTTGAGAGTAAGACAAGGCTGAGACAACACTGAATGATGCTTCATCAGGCCAAACTTAAGGTGCTGAATAAGATACAGGAGATGAAGTCTCTGTAGCATTCATAATAGTTTAAAAGCTTAGATGCAGTGTATGTCATCTACGATCATGTCTTTGTAATATTACTTATTAACAATGATCATAAAAAAGTAATTAGCAAAACTTAAAGCATCATGTTTTCCACTGGTGGAAAAGAACTAGGTCTTCTGAGTTCAGCTGCTTAGCACTGCAAAATGCTTTTTCTGCCAGTACTCTGCTGGCAAAATTTCAAGAGGCACAGACTGCAAATATCAACACTCCACCTGGAAATATTTCACCTACTTGCACTTCTACAAGGAGTTTTGGTCAATTGGGGGAACAAATTTACTAAAAATTATCTACATTTTTCTGCATGTCTTTACCCTTATGAATTTGGAAGTTCTTTGTGTATTTTGGACTGTTATCTTGAAACTGCTCACAATGACCACATCACCAAAGGTCATCCCTCTGCACTGCATCTGCTCGTCATATTTTCTGCATAGTGTAAGGTTGCTTGCCTTATAAAAATGTTATATATGTATGTGCTTTTAGCTGTTGAGGTTTGAAGAGAGTTGAGCTGGTCTGACATTATTCTTTAGATGTCAATTACATGAATTTGTTCTGTGTTGAATACATAGGTCCCAGAGGAGTCAGAACCTCAGTGTAATTGGTCATGGGCTTTCAGTAAATGATTTACCCACTGAGTAAGTGTCCTCCTGAAAATGTACATGGCTGTGATAGAAAGCAGAGCTTCATTTTTGTTTGTCCTGGTGTTCAGAGGTGAGTGGCTGAAATGCCAGCCTAGGCTCTGTCAGGGAAGTACGGTGCTCCTTCACATTCAAGGTAAACATCAGGTTAAGTCCAGAGTCTTCTTCATCCTCATTGTCTTTTGTATCATGCATCTTTGTGCTGCTAGGACTGTTTTGCTCTGTGATCTCTATTGAGCCAGTCCATGCTAAATTTGAGGAAAAGACAAAGAGACAAAAAATTAAATAGGTCAATTATTGGTTCCCCAGATGAAATTTGAAGTCTAAGTATTACCATTGGAGAACTGATTAGTTGGAAGTAGCCTCTTGCACAATGTTTGTGCTATCTTCAGCCTGTACAGATGGGTTGCAGAAACAAGGCAGCCTCTGCTCCCTCATATGAATGAAGGCCTTCATCTGTTGATTAATTAATGAACTTTTTAATCAAGATCCTAGTAAAGAGATGATGATGTGTGTTGAAGACTGTTTCATCAGAAACAGTCCAAAGAACTGTGTGGCTAAGTTCCTGGCTTCTGTGCTAATCAGCTCCCACGACTCACAGATGCACTTAAGAGTCCCAGCTTCCTCTATTACCTCAGCTGTGAGAATGCAGATGCCACTTGAGTGATAAAGAAAGCAGTTAAATATACAGCTGCAGCCTGAAATAATTGCTTCTCCAGTTCTCTTCTCCATATTCCCAGAGGGTATTCCAAGAAAGTAGACCAACCCCATTTTTAGCTCAGTCTTAAATTATTGAACATACTATATACCAGGTTATTAACCAACAGAAAAAAGAAAAAGTGGTTAAGAAAAAGCTTGCATGTATGGAAGAACAGGATATTTATTAGGAAAAAAAGATAAAGTACTTTTTTTTTCTCTTGCTTTTTTCGATGTTTTTGTTTGGTTTTTGTTTGGGGGAGAGGGAGTGGTATGTAAGACAGGTAAATCATAACTTTAAACATAAAGCTTTTTCATTCTATGAGGATCCAGTTCTCAGTATAGGCAGAGTCATTATGGTGGTGATAAACAAATTAAATAAATTTCTTTATTTTTTAAGGTCTCTTTATCCTAAGAGAATCATCTAAAATTTAATGTTAATTCATGCAGTGCATGGAAATGCTAACAACTATAATGCCTCTCAGAGTAGAGGTATGTCTGCACTGGAAATTCAAGCTATGACTGCTGTTCACAGAAGTATCTGTCTCACAGGGAAAGCAGTAAAGCCACAACAGAGCAAGGTGCATTCAGTGAGTACCCATGAGCTGAGATGTGTGATAGAATAACTTTGCTGCTAGTCATCTGCAAAATGTTTTCTAAATCTATATCTAGATAAGCTGTAAAAACATCTCTGCATACACTATCACTAATGGAATAAGTGAGCTACTGATTTTAAATCATATTGGGCTAAGAGAAGGGTAAACAGACCAAAACCTGTGCCCATGAGTGTACTCCATGGCACAGCAGGCACAGGTGTACCACAGTACAGTGCCACAGTAACTACAGCCTGGCATCTGCCCTTCCACTCTGCCTGCTCGGTGATTCTCTTGGGAGCCCCAGGAGTTCCACGGTGAATGGCAGGAAGTGGTGGGGCACCAGGAGAGACAGGTACCTCCACTTGAGGGTAAAGACTGAAACACCAGAATTAGATTGCTTTCAAAGAGATTCAAAAACGTGCAGCAGACGTATTTCCAAATGGTTACCATTCAGCTAACAGCAGCAAAAAGACCAATGAAGTAGGGAAAAGAGCAATAAAGAGGCAAAGTAGGACCTTAAAAAGCACAGCTAGCTCCCACCACTGCTTACTCTGCTAATCTGCAACCAGGTGAAGGTTGCTGGTAGCTCAAAATCCAACCTGACCACCTGGACAATTAACCCACAGTAACTTCCACATCACTTGCAAAAATGCCATGTCATGCCAGTGCTGTCAGAGCTATGCATATGAGAGGATGAATGAATTATACAGGGCTTTTTGAATGCATCTGTGCAATCAGTGGGGAGGAGTTACATAAGGCCCCTCTTCCTGATGAAGGGGAAAGTGCCATTCTTCAATACAGTTCAACCAGGGACAGGTTTCACACTGGAGCACACTGACAGGCTCCCTTGTAAAAGACACAGAATATAAGGTGACTCTTTTCTCTACAGTTCTCAAAAATTTCTTAGAAGAGCCAAATGCTAGATCCTATGGCAAGCTTGAGCAAAGCAACCTTTAGGCAAAGGACCTCATCAGGCATAGGCAAGCCTTCAAAAGCATTGCAGCTGCAAGTTACCTGCAGGTTGTGCAGTCCCTAGACCCTTTTTCAAAGAAGAAAGCCTAAAAAAATAAATGAATATACTTATAGGTCTCCATTTATGTTAACCAATCTTGGTGAGAACCATTTTGGTATAGCTGCCCACAGAGCTTCCTGCATGCATAAATGAAACAAAACTTGTCTGATGACTTTCAGACACAGGAGAATAATCCTATAAGACCACCTACAGTGCAAGAAGGATTTCAGTGCCTACTTCCCAGTGCACGTGCATAGAACAGTTGCTGGTACCTCACGGCTAGTAGTGAGGACAGACATTTTTTCCAGTTGCTTTAAGGAACAATGAACAGACAGACAAGAGAATTGGGAGATGCCTCCTGAGACTTCTGCTTAATATTTGGAGAAGGGGAAGATGCCTCTCCCAGAGATGCCAGTGGGGATCTTTGAAGAAAAGTAGCTTAAGAAATTCCTGTGCACACACTGAACCGAAGTAACTACATGCTATTTATTAGAAAAAAATGCACTGTAAAGCATGCTAGCCCAGGGGAAGGCATTTTTTCCTTCACCGTTGCAGTGGATTAAGAGTATCAACATGGACAGTTCCATAACTCAGCTACTAGTGGTGGCTTGATTTAGGTAATTACTTTGTGTTTTCTGAAGCTAATCTGCAGAGAAAATGTTCTTTCTTCTTATGTGCGTGTGTGCATGTGTATGTGTATACAGTTTTTGTGATATCCGTGTGAACAAAAAAAAAAAAAAAAGACACTCAAATATTCCGGGTACTAATTAGAAATTTCCTGCACAAAAACCTCTGTGATTGCCACTGCTCTTGCTGATTAAGAAGTTCTGACCCAGTTCTATACTTTGAACGCCTGGTTTAACTTGCAGTAACTCTTCTGCCATTTTCTGAATCAAGCTGGCAAGAAAACAGATTTCAGTATTTATTACCAGTGCTATTTAAAAAATAAGAGATTGAATAGAGGTGTCTCTGCTGCATGTGTCTTGTTGCAGATGGACTCCAGCCACTGATCAGAAACCATCTGAGTGGCAGATGTGGACTGTAAAGCAGGCTATTCATATTTCATAACTGGAAAGATGCAGCTTTCTTACAATGTGTTTGCAGCCTAGAAAGAAGTAACAACCGAAATAATAGTAATAGAAATATTCTATTATGGACTAGAATCTTATTTTTAAAAGAAGTGCCAAGTTATCTTGTCTCACACCTCTCTTTCTGTCTTGAATTCATTGTTTCTTTCTTATATTTGTCTACTAACTTGAGAGTCATTATCACAACAATATCAAAGCCCAGTCAGAACCTAACTCACAGGAAGCAATAAGAATGCAGCCACAAGTAGGAGTTTTATTGGTTGTTTTACATATTTCTAATTATCTCGAGGGAACAGAGAAACGTTTCTCTGTGTGGTGCTCCTTTTCCCTTACTCTGCAGTCATTTACCCAGTGGATCCTAAACTGCAAAGCCTCCCTGCCCATTGCACTGGTGATAGACTTACAATCTGCAGATCTGTTTGCAATTGATTTTATGCTTGCAGAGCAAGGTGCTTACGCTGCTCACCACTGAACAGGTGACGCCCCTCTGAGGCAGGCACAAGGCTGAGTACCCAAAGCACAGCTCAATGTGAAAAAATACAGCTGTCAAAGACGGCATACCGTTCCAAAGAGAGCATCTGGAATAACAAGACATTGGAGCTTCAGAGAGGGTCAGAGAAGAACCAGAGCTTTGAACTGGTTGTAGTAGTAAGTTGTAGCTTACACCCCACTGCTCCAGAGCAGCCATGCTGAGGCTGGGACAGCTGCTAGTTGAGCAGACTAAATCTGACATAAAATTGCAAAGTAGTATGGCTGCAGCTCATTGAAAAAGAGGTCAGACAAGCATATGAGCAGAAAAGTAGATGAGATGAAAAAGTACTGTCTGTCTTGGGTGAGTGTCTGCAGAGATAGGGAGATGAGAAAATTCTTTTAATGTACGAGGCTGATGGGACAAACTATTTTCTGGTTCACAGATATCAAAGTTATTTTATTTTTGCATTCAGTCTAGTAAAGCACCTCTGTCTGTCTCTGTGTTGCTGTTTCAGCAGTAATACATCTGGCAAAGCTGCTAACACTGTGAACCAGCTAATAAATTTGCATGTGCAGACTTTTTCATTAAAATAAGTGAAAGACTCGTTAGTGAAATCAACAGCACTGAAGAACTTAAAGACACAGTATGCCTGACATTTTCTTATGCCCAAGTTTCTCGGGACAGATAAATATATGGAAAAGTCTGTAAGAGTAACAGAGAGCATAAAAGATAAAAATGAAAGGGAAAAGATAAAGAGAAGGGGAAAGTGAAACTGAAAGGGAAAGGAAGAGGAGGGAAAGGGAATCTGCCAGACATGGAATTTATATACCTGTTCAGTCAGTAATAAAATTAGGGTTGCTAAAATTTGTAAGTTTGAACTTTCAAAGGAAATTAAAGGTTGTAGTCACCAGTGCTATATGCAGAAAGCAAATAACAACAAAAAGACAGGGGACATCTCTCTGAAGTAAAGATTAAGGTAATTTCACGTATGTTCCAACAAAAATGAGTGTTTTAGAAAAAGATGATGATGTTGATCATGGACACAGAGAATCACATAACATGGAAAGGGAAAGCATAGCCCAAATATTAAGATTAGGTATAAATATAGATTATTTAATAAATTTAACTATTAAGGTATTTTTTATTTATTTATAAAATGTGCTTTTTGAGGTTGATACTATGTAACTAGAAAGTAGTATCAATAGAACCTGTATTTAAAATAAAAGGAAAATGCAGATCCAGTCACTAGGCTGTGATGATATGACTATTAAGGTCATGTTTTACAGTAGCAGATCATCTAACAGAATAGCTGAGCTAGACCACAGGAAACACATGATTCCCACTTCTGTTGAATTAGCCAGCATATGTGATACTGTGTTATGTCAACTGCGCTGTCTACAGAAGACAGATCTGGTGGAGAGATCAGTACAGTTCTTTGCTTTACATGGACAAAGTTTGGAACCAGTCCTTTGAAACTGTATGTACTGTAACATGACCACTGCATAACAAAACCTTAATAACACAATTGTAAACAAGAGAACTGTTAAAAATGGGACAAAACAAAGACCAGTTGTACAAACTGAAAATGAAATGAAAATATGGTGTCCTTATTTAAAAAAGTACTTGCATTTGCCTGTTTCTCAGACAAATAAAATCTCATAGAGATTCTGTGACTGACCTTTTAATAAGCTTTTAATATACTACCATAAGCAAAATTAGGTGATATAGTGGGCTATTGGAATGGAGATTATCCCCAGTAATATGTGGTAGGTTTTGCAGCAATAAAAATATAAATGATAACGAGATGATAAGTGGCTGCTTGAGAAAGTTTCTGCTGAATATCATGGTCAGTCTACTGAGTTTTTAAAAAGTATTATCTATTATGCAGTTTATGTATTCTACTGATGACATGATAAAGTTTTCACACACTATAAACACTTAGTCCTCTGCAGCTCTCACTGGAGCTTTTAGTCCACGTCCTTTCTTAATACCTGTAAAAGGTAATTTTTCTTCCTTAAGGAACAAAAAAATATGTGCTAGAGAGAAGGGATCTTACTGTAAATTGCATGCTCTTTAACAAAATTTAGAAGTGCAGTCGTTGCAGTATTTTCTCACTTGCTCTGTAGTACAAGGGAGATTTACTTTGCATCTGTATCACTACCCACCATGCCTCATTAGAAGCCCTGGTTGATGGCAATTTTGTACACCTGATTACTTATTAAGTCTGATCTCAGTGAGGTCAAGGCTAATCTGTTCTAACATCCAGACCTGCTTTTGTTTAATATAGCCTACTGAGATTAAAATAGGATTAGAGCTCATCTGATTGGGAGAATAACCTCTGCAGATGAACTCTTCTATCATTCTTTTTTAAAAGTCACAACTGTGTCTTGCCATGGTTTCTGTATATCGATAGCCATAAGACATTTGTTAATTTTTTCTTTTTGTCCTTGTGACAGTTTTCAAACCAGACTTCGAGTCTATTATTTCCTGGAGTCAGATCTAATTGCTACTCTACATATAGAATACATGCATATGGATGCCAGAATGGGTAATTTTCTCATTCATTTCAATGCTTTTTCTGTTTACTATAGCAATAAAGCTAAAACAAATTTAAATTTAAATTTAAGTTACTGGAAACTGCCAAGAGGCACATTTAATAAAGTTTAAATTTTCACCTGTTCTATTACCAAGTTTTCATTTAAAATGTTTTTCCTTCTTTAAATGTATGCAAGTGTTAATTATGCAGAACTAAGATGTTTTCAATTCATGTTTGTTCAACACCCACATTATATATAATCATAAAACTAAGCATGTCTATGTTATCCAAATGATATATCTCAAAATTGTGATGAAGTCAAGCATACAGATTGCCAAAACCCAAATTAAACTAATAGTTTTTTTTTAAACTGTGGGGCTTTTTTTCCTTGTATTATGAGTAAAGCCATTCTTTGCAGTACTTTTAATCTTGACACAGTATTTTTATGTTAAAGCCTAAGATTTTGATGTGAGCATAAAAGTAAAGCAAAGCAAAAGTAAAAAGAACAAAGTTATTTGGTCAATGTGTTCTCATTATCCAGATTCTAAGAAATGCAAAATAATAGAACAGTCAATGATCAGAATTATATAAAATATCACAGGTAGGATACAGTGAAAAGATCTACAAGGAGAGAGTTCTGAAAGTGTTATTTTTGCACAGACAGGCTGCTTGGCTACTGTCCTAGATTTCAGCCTGCTGTGGGTGAGGTCATGCTGTGGCTAAAGTAATCAGCAAGGTCAATCTAACCAGCTCAGTATAAACCTGGAATAACTTTACTGAAGTATAGAACAAGAATAAGTGAGAAGAAAATCTAGTATTTTTGTCCTGGGTTGCAGGACTGCCCATGCTAGCAATAACATCAGGTTAAACTGCAAGCAGATTTCAGGACTTTTCATCTTTGGGGTGATCCTTGGCCATTTTACTACACTGATGAGGAGGTTGTCTTTTGGGTGATGTTACTTCCTAGCAGCAGTCTGAGAATCATTCAACCACCACGGTGTGATCCTTACCTTCCCTTAGTTGTTGAGGTTTGGTCCTGTTTGAGTATTGGAGTAAGGAAAAACTCTCTTGGAAGACAAAAGTGTGTGATAAACAGTTGTTTGAATTCTTAAAAATTTTCAGTGGGATCAACAGAAGATGCTTGCAGTGATATACATTATTACATTTTCTTAACCATGTGGAATGAGCTTCCATGTGCATTTTACTTCAAGAGACAGTGCATCAGTAGAGAGTATCATGTATCTCACTTAATGAGAATGTGTGAGAGTATCAGTACCATTCCATAAACTTTCAGATTTTTAATCTTATCAGCAAGTTCATCATTTTTAGTCTAAGAGCACAGAACTATGAATACATAAAGACAAAAAAGGGGCTTTACTGCAGATCTGGAAAACAGATCTCAGACTGCCACATGTTTAGTTATCAAAGTTTTTCCTCCCAAACACTATACCACTCACCTTCTTCTTCTTCTTGTCTGTGTTTCTCCTGTAGGCATAAGTTTCATTTCTTAATCATTAAGACAGAAGAGCACATGAGCATTGGACGTGTGTAGGAGAAATACTGTTTTTTAAGGGCCAACGTAGTAATCACATTTATAATATGGAGTTGAAGATGCATTCTGTGTTTTACATTGCCTCTGAAATTATTTCCTAAATGTCATTTCCCTTTCTTGATTGCTTCCTGTGTAAAGCTTCCTAGGTAAAGCAATGCAGTTTAATTGGTTAAGAGGAAAACATGAACTTCCCGCTCTTCTAAGTTTGCAAATACAGTCTATTTTTTTTTTTATACTCACAGAAAGAAAAATTCATTTTGTGAAGGCAAGAATTGAAATGCAGATAATAATGGACAGCTACTGCTAAATTGAAATGAGTCATCCACAACTCTGTTTTCAACAAAAAAGTTAAAATTTGTTCAGGCCAAGTCAACACCAAAAACACTTACACTGCAGATCAAGAAAAATTTGGGCCCTCTACAAAACGTGGGTTTTGTTGACTGTGACTTGCATTCTTATTCTAACATTTCAGGGACTACTTTCCTGGAAAATCAGTCATAGATTTCTCAAAGTTTTGCCAGATACTATAAATGATACTACAAATGATGATGTCTGACAGTGGGATATTGTACAGTAGTCATAAGTTTAGGTAATTTTCATGAAAGTGTATTTTGTAATTGATTGACCCTGAAGAGATTGGTTGAAAAAAGTTGGTGAAAAGTGATACAAGAATAATAAATCAGTCAGCTCAAATGGCATTTATGTCAGACTTTGAAGATAGCACTGTTAAATGGTAAGGTAACATCATTAAATCACAATTTGCCATTACAGAGGTTTTTGGTACAGCAAATTGAAAATGGGAATATGTTGTTAAACTGAGAGCTGAAATCTGAAAATTAGAAGAATTGTGATGACATGGGAAAAGCTGCACTTAAGAAAAAACAAATTATTTGGAGTTACAAGAGCTGCCACGTGTTTATCTACTTGTGATGGAAATTAATGATTGGAAACAATAGGAGTGTCAATGTGTTTGAAAACGTGCAGCCCTCCTCTGGGACTTCACAGCTGCAGGATGGATAGTGAGGCCTGGGTCCCTCTGCCTGTCCTGCCATCCAGTATATCCTGCATCATCCATGAGTCAGGGTACCTGCAAGGAGCATCTGGGAAGGAGGGCTGCTCTCTGCCTCACACCTTCCCTCTGCAGGACACATGCCTGTGGGCTGCAGCAAGCTATGTCTGCTCAACCGTCCATGGATCCTAACAACTGCCCCAGATCCAGTGTCTGAGAAGGCTGTCCCAAGAACAGATATGCAATACCATTCGGCAGCTCAGCCCAAGTTTCTATGGGACATTTCCTCCTTCCATCTCCATTTCATTCTTCATATGAGCATGGAAGCAGACACAGTCTAGTTATCATGTCTCTCCTAGCAGTCCCCTTATTAAATTTGTGTCTTTTACTCCTCTCTGAGAGTCATTGTACACGTACTCTGCTTTATTTATAGGAAATACAGATTTGCTGGAGAGCAGAAAGATACTGTCTGCCTCTAAAGGGTGTTGATTTATTAAAAGAAAGCATTCATTTCAGTTCCAAATAAAATTTCAGTCAATTAACTTTATAGAACCTGAGTTTAGCATGCCTACATGAGGAAGAGTGAATCACGTCTGCATATTTAACTTTTGTTTTTAAAATGCATTAATCAGCAGTTCAACCAAATTACTGACAGAATGTGACTGATGAGAAAAAAAATCCAGTAAATAATTACACTTTCAGTTTCTGTTGCCAGTGAAGCCTTTTGTTTTGAGGCAACCAACCTCTTCTCTTTCACTCCCCCAAAGTAAAAGCTCGAGCTGGGATAAAACTGAGTTACAACTAGACTGTCAGAATTTCATGCACCACATTAAACCCTGGCAATTCAGGTAAATCCCACAACTGATTCATCCACTTTGAACTGTTGGACTAGCTAGGCCACAGATTAAATAAAACAAAATATAGTTCATGGCCCTTTGAGAGGTGGCAGAAATTACTCACAGATGGAACAATTTTGCAAAAGTAGATTTGGCTTTCATGGTTTGCAGGCAAACCCACAGAAGCCACTTCAGGTTGAAGTCACGTAAAACAAAAATTCTTTGTTTACTGTATAAACTTCTGCACTGATCCAAGAGAGTTTCAATCCTGCATGTGTCCATCACAAACATACTTCCCATATCTAGATTTCCACCCCAGAATGTCCCTCTAGCAAGGTACAGCATTTGCCAAACTATGTTTCTATTAGTCCCAAATATTTTTGCGTCAGTGCTTCTGTCCATTGGTACAGCACAATAAACAGCCTGCATGCAAGGATAAGGTTTGGAGAAGTAAATTGCCATAGAAACCATAAAGTATCAATGTTCATACTAGCAAACACCACACAGATCTCTGATACCCATGTAGGGCAGTTACAAGTAATAACAGACCCAGTGCTTTATGCTTGAATGCCAGTGTTGAACTGCTTCATCCTACAATTTCTTGCTCTACCTGAGGAATGAGAGTGCCCCTTTGAAAGACAAAAAAAAAGGAATTTGTCCAAGAAAGTGGATGAACAATTTGGCTTTCTTTTGCCAGGAGAGGTATCCAGTCTTTCACTAGAAACAGAACACACAAAATCTCAGCATGAAGACACCCTTTTCCTCAAATCATGTAAAATTGCCACTTCACATGGGTATTCTGTTCATTGACTGTTCTTCCAACAAGGTCTGACAGTTAGACTAATGGCAGGAAAAAAAATAAAAAAAAGAGTCATATTGTCATAGCTAGCTTGCTGGATTTCTGCTCAGTACACGCATGAAAATCAGCAACACTATGAAAGAGTTGTGTCACCACACTGATTTACAGCCCTGTTCTTCCTAAGGAAGTGTCAAAAGTGTGCATTACAAAAGGTGAGAAAAATTCAAGATAGAGGTACAGCTTTTATCTCAACACATCCTGCAGTAGATCTGAACATGTTCATCTCTTGCTCTGTGCCAGAAAGATCACCAGAACAAGCTTCATGCCATCAAGGGCTGTCAATCATTTGCTCTGTATCTTTAGGGAGAATGGACAAGTTTCATGGACTCTTACTTCATGGGCCCTGGGTGCATGTAGAGTACTACAAGCACTACTTCCCTTTCTTGCCTCCCTGTTGCCCCTCAGGTACAGTCTGCAGAGGCAGCCTTCTTTCTCCTTTTGCAAGTAAAAAGATGCCCTTAGTCTTAAGCATTTGTGTCTTAAATTTGTGTCTCTGTTTATACAGCCCATAGTGAGAAAAGCTGTTGTTTGAAGCATCAGCTGCAATGTCATCACTGACAAAAAGTTTGAAAAGCCACTCTCCTTTCTCCCTCCCACTGTGATGTACTGTGTGTTCAGCAATATCATTGATTATCCCCACTTTCACCTCCTCAGACTTTTCACAAGTTTAGCTAAAATGATGGATCTAATGTTGTTATAGTCCAATACTGAGCTTAGACTTGTTCACTTACCTAAAGCAATGTTGCACAGTCAATGGCATATTTATTTCTTATTAATCGGACTTCCACTTGCAGAAATGATCATGCATGTATGTGATAAAGACTTCATAAGCTGCAAGAATATTGCTAGCTTTCTTTCACCAGCTAGTGGTGAAAAACACAAATATGAAGCACCAAGTTCAAGAGGGAATCAACATGCATTTTATAATAACAATGCTCGGTTTAATTGAGTGTGTAAATGTTTTCTTTCACCTGAGGCATGGTGTGTACCATTTACTATCCGATATAAAGAAATCATAACAGGGCTACTGTTTTCCAGTGATTACACAAATCAGTGAAGATCTTTATTCATTCATTCATTGAAATAGAGCTACACTGAATATAACTTGCCACACACTAAGTGTTTTAAAATACTGTTTCTATTTATATCTATATTTCATGTCTTTTAAACACAGATAAAGAGATACCAAAAAGATAGATAAAAACAAGATACCAAAAGTCAGTAAACAGTAAACAAGAGAGTCCAAAACACTCTGAAGGCACTGATAAAACAAGTCTGAGCAGCACCTTCCCAAGCCTTTTGGCATTAAATGCTGATCACTGGACATTACATTCAAGGAAGCACTGGCTGTTTGGTATTTGAAGGAAGACTTTTAGATTCTGTAGGAACTGATGTTGGTGATCCAGCTGCAGAGAGCCACCAAAGTCAACATCTTTTAGATCTGACATAGAGCAGGGGTTCTCAGCATTAAGGTTCACATACCTGGAAAAAAAAACCAAAACCAAAACAACCAGATAAAGTAATTGCATCTGTCTTCTTGAATTGTTCTTAATGTAATGAACATATTACAGTGATCTTTAGAATGTTTAATGGGTGATGCAATTAAGCTTTTTGAAAATTTAAGGCACCTTCAAATTATATCTCATTTGCTTATTTCTATTGTAGCCTGTGCATTAAAATGTATCATAATCAAGATGGATTAAAAAAACCATAACCCAAACTACTGCATACGGATAGTTCAAGATCCTGTTCTTGTATTTTCTCTCAAATCTCAACTAGAGAAATAATTAGTTGCTGTTTCTATTGAACTACTATGTTGGTCTGGTTTCTTTTTCTAATACTTACAAAGCTATGATGCTACAACAAAGAGATCACTGCTCTTCATCCATGATCAGAATAATCCTGCAGAATACAGTTTTAAAAACTTCAGAAATATGACCAGGTTTTGGGATGTGTTTCTGTAAAGAGTTCTTAATACATTCAGGAAGATTACACACACTTTAAGAATTTAGTTTGTGATAGAGAGTCTTCCATTTGTAAAAAAAACTGGAAGCCTTGTCTTCTGAAAGGTTCTCAATCAATTTATTTCAGTTCCTACTTCCCTTATATGTTTTGGTTCCAGATTCCCTTATTAGTTTGAAAAAGTCTTTTGTACTTTCCAGGGGACTAATTCTTTTGTGTTGTTTTAAACCATTCTTTTCATCTTATTCTAAAATTCAATGTACTGCAGCTCAGTGCTGTGACCACTACCAAATACAAAGCCCAGTATGTCAGTTATTCTCTTTGAAAGACTTCTGTTTCTATTACAACCACTGCAAATTTCGAAATTCTGCTGATAGATGTGGTTTCTGGTCTATTGACCTGGGCATGTTTTAGTCCATGACATAAGCACTTTCAGTGCACGTGTACAGGACTTTTTAGCTGAGCAATACTAATTGGTACTATGGATGCACGGATCTAGCAATGTGAGAGAGAAATTACTCATGAATTTCCTTTCATTGGCAATGTCAAGGGGTTAGCATCGACTTCAGTCCTAAAATGTTTTTCTTATATTTTTCTCTTTTGTTATGCCTCCTCTGCACACTGGCTCTGTGCATAATTAAGCACAGTTCATAAATCCTCACCATTCCACATGTCTCTATTTGATTACAATTTTTACCTTACATTTATTTTTTTTAACATTCTACCAGGTTGAAGGAGTTTACCTGAAAACTAGATTACTGCAGAGATGAAGACAAACAGTTTGTAATTCCTCAAGTGCAAGGAATATGACAAGGCTGAATATAAGGATAGACAAAAAGCAAGAAAAAGGTAATTCCTGTGTGATAGTATAACAACTAAGATAATTTAGTTTGTGAGAGGAATATGGTCATTGGGAGCCATTCCCTTCCAGCTCTGTCTGGACAGTGGCCTAGTCATAAACAAACTGTATAAGAACTGAAAAGCTGTAGCTGATATTAAGTTTGACCTCTGTCTCTGAGGCAATCCTGTGTTGCAAGTCACTGGAAGGAGAGGGTTTCAAGATGAGGCTCCAAGCAATGCAATGTGTGAAACTCCTGAGCAGCTGGCAATGATGCTCGAGTTCATCCACCAAACCAGCAACTGTTTCTGAGGCTGCTGACTTCTTGTCAGCTTGTAGGTGTTCTTATAAATGGGGCTGGTAGGACACAGATTTTAGTGAAATAAACATTCTTGTTGGCTTCAGGGCAGCTCATTGGGATTACATTAGATACAAAGAGCTTCAGAGGAGCAAGTTATCACATCTGAAGGAGAAAGTAATGTGAAAGACACATTGCTCCATCCTGCTGTTTAATTCTGGAAACTGCAGTTACCTCTGTTACTAAAAATAATCATCTGTTTATAATATATCCAGATTTTTAGGTGGATTTCAGTAATGATAACCCATAGAGTGTTTTCTTCTCTCATTACACTAAAGGTTAGGCTGTGGTGGTTCTACTCTGATGCGGATCTCTCAAACCTAGGTAAAGAGAAGGGAGATTTGTACTTTCATTGAAGAAGACTGTCCTTTAAAGAGATTGGCATGCTATAATGACAACATTTACAACTCCAATATGTCTAATAAGTATTGTAAACATTACATTAGAAAAACACATTATTTAGTGTTCTGTAAACGTGGCTAAAAAAGCTTTTGTTTTTTAAAGGTAAAGTCAGTCTAAAGTTTCCTATCACTGTATTCACTAGCAGCAACTGGACTCAAAAAAGCAATTAATTTTAGCCTCCTTAATGAAGGTGCTAATGGTGCTCATTGTAACTGTGCAGAACAAGGTACAGCCTCCAGATTCATATCTAGCTGATTTCTAAAAACAACCAAACCATACCAAATAAAATCCCTTCAAAAACTCTCAAAGCCTTTCAAATCAATTGTTTTGAAATGTAAATTTTTATTACAGCTGATCATGACATATCATAATTGCTTGGAGGCTGTTCCAAAAGGCATGTGTTAGAAAGTAGAATTTAACCCACTGCAAACAGTGAAACAGAAATATCAGATGATCTTTGATGCTTAACTCTAAGCCAACACTTATAGTTAAATGTAAAGCACATAGTTTTCATCTTTTATAGCTAAAGCCCTAAGTCTGTTTAGTTGATGATGTGATAAAAAAAATTATAGTAGTTACACAGTGATACTGGTCTAAATGACATTTTAGCTTACAGTTTTGACGCTAGTGCAGACTCTGTACCATTGTGTTATTTCCAAATATATGCAGTCCAGATAAGTAACACTGCTAACTTCAGGCACTTGTAGGATTTACTAATCACTGAGAATTTAAACTACTTTCTGAATATTAAGTTTAAATACCCTCTTTAATTCAGGCTGCTGGAAACTTGTTACTGTAGTTACTTTAAGGACGCTCTTTTATTTTGCTGAATATATTATTCAATAATGTATTACTCAGGTAATATAAATAGTTTCTGCTCCTCAAACACTTTGATTTATGCAATGTGTTTGATTATTGATACAAACAATTAAATGATTCAACACATTTTAATCATGAAGATTGTATCCGTGTTGTGCTGGTTTTATTTGCAATAGAGTTATTTTCTTCACAGTAGCTAGTATGAACTGCCTTTTGAATTTGTGCTGGAAACAGTGTTAATGACACAGGAACACTCTTGTCACTGCTGAGTAGCACTCACACAGTATCAGGGCCTTCCCTCTCTTCTCACCCCACTCCACAAGTGAGTGGGCTGGACGTGCATGAGGAGCTGGGAGGGGACACAGCCAGGACAGCAGATCCCAACTGACCCAATGGATATCCCAGACCATGTGGTGTCACACTCAGCATATAGAACTGGGAGTAAAAAAGGGAATGGTTTCTTACCCACAGCTACAGTCCCTTCAGGAGCAAACCTGCTCCAACATGGCTTTATCCATGTTGGTAATATACCTGGGGCATACCTTCTCTTTAGTGAGTTTACCCATGGCTACATGGGGCAGTTAGGATCAGCTGTCCTGTGTCCCCTCCCAGCTCCTTGTGCACTTCCAACCGTCTTGCTGCAGGGGTTCCCATGAGGAGCAAAAAAGGCATTGATCCTGTGTAGGTGCTGCTCAGAAGTAATAAAAACATCCCAGAGTTATAAACACTGTTTTCAGCACAAACCCAAAATATAACCCCAGTCTGGCTACTATGAAGCAAATTAGCTCTATTTAAGCCAACACCAGCACCAGTGTTTTAATTTAACTCTCTGTTGTCATCTTTTCCATCCTATTTCACTTGTTATACATTGCAAAGTGTGAAATAATTTTTATATTTCAAATGTCACCTGTTTCCAACCACAATTAGCATTTAAAAGCTTAACATCCATTTTCATTCAAATATTCCGCCTCTGTAGTCATGGTAACCTCTTCATCAGCTTTATCTTCCAGCTTTAGAAGGTACTGCTATGGTACTTAGAGATGTTGTTATTTAGGATTTTTCATTTGGCTCCCTTCTCCTTTCCTCTACAGAAAAAAAAAAAACAAAAACAAAACTAATTCTAATAAAAAGTTCTATTTTCATGGAGCTTCCTGGAAAAAGTAAGTGGTGAAGAAGGGTGAGTTATGATTTTAGATGTCTCCTCACAGATGATGTAGTAAACTACAGGTAAGGTATCAAAAACTACACATTCAGCANCAAAAACAAAACCCCACCAAAAACCCCCACCTCTGTACTTCTTTAGCAAGCTGCAGGTTTACAAAAGTAAGAAAAGAGCCAAGGTAAAGATATTATTAAAAAAACAAACAAANTATGATTTTAGATGTCTCCTCACAGATGATGTAGTAAACTACAGGTAAGGTATCAAAAACTACACATTCAGCATAAAAATAAATACAAATGAAAGCCTAGTCATATACACAAATGTGTAGGTGCAGAATCCAAGTATTTAGCAGATCTGTCTTCTCCCCTCTCTTAAGAGAAGAAACATTGAATTAGCTGTGAGCTAAATATTGTTTCCATTAAAGAATGTAATTATTCTGTATTTAACCGGGATATACTCTGGTGTTTAATTTTGTGAGAAAAAAAAGGGATTTCTTCTATTTTTAGTTTACCTTCTTATACTAATTTAACTTTGCTTTTTTGTTTCTGGCTTGATTATTATGCAACATTTATTTGAGAATGGGTGAGCTGATTAAAAATGCTTAAGTTATTTTAATTTATATTGGTATTTTAAGTTATAAGGGTAGACATATCCATCTGTGAGCCACATAATTCTTGTTACAGATAGTATTGTCCTTGGCTTGTAACACATATTTATTGTTGGGAGAAAAATCATTGCAAGTACAGAGAAACAGATGGCTATTAGAATTCAGATACACGGACTTTTGGTTTGTAGATTATGTAATTATAGGGAATAAAATAGCATAATTATGGGATATTTTCTAAATATTGTCTCTGTGGCCAATTGTAAAACTCACCTGTTTCCCTTTTTTATGCAGAAATTGATAGTAATTGAGGTATTACACACAAATCCCAGCTTACCTCTGGACCATTTGTGAAGATGTGGGGACCATTTTTGGTATCATTCTCCAAGTGGCCACTTCTCACAGACTACAAGCCAACAATTCAGCAGTCACAAGGCATAAGCCTGCCTACCCTTAATCTCTGTCACCACTGTACAGTAGGCATGGATTGAATGTTTGAGATGGAGCTACTTCGTTTGGGTCTTCCGTATGCAGATACAGACAGTAATTCTCCATTTTAACTAATTCCTATCTGTGCAGGAACCCTAGGAGCAGGGTTAAAAGCAATCTCCACATGTGTAGTTGCATCATCCCGCGCTTGAACAATGCAAGTCTTGATAATCAAGCACCCTCTATCAGCTGTCAGCCACTAATGAGAACTTCCCCATATATAATGTGAAATAAATGTACACCTCCTGTGCAAATTCTGGCCTTGAAGGTCACTTCATGTATATGAGTCAGGCATGGCTCTCACTAGAAATTATTGATATTTTGGAAATATCTTCTTAACATTTTACATCCCTTTTATGGCCACGTAGTCTCTAAGATTCCTGCTGTACTTTGGTGTATCTGGTTTTGCCATCTCATAAGTCTTTTGAGGAACTTACAGATTTCCAATCAATGCCAAGGGCAACACAAATAGTCCAGCGGTGCTACAAACGGCCAGTGTGAATATAGAAAGAGATCATGCACCTCAGGCCTACTCTGACAATCCTTATTTTTCACGTGATACCCTAATGACTCTCAATATCTGTGTTTTGTCACATAATAAAAATTCTTATATTTTTGTATTCTTCATGAAGCATCAATTAACAGTTGTCTTCTGTTTGCCAAGGGATGAAGTCAGAGTTCAAAATGAAGAAGGTAGAAGTTGTAAAAATCAAAGTTATTCTTTACCCCAAAGAGACTGAGAGTTCACCTCTTACAGTAGGATTTTTCAGAATGTTGCATGAGTGTTACTGAAAGCAGACCAGTGTTAGTGCGTTGTTTAACAAACTCTTCCCAGATTCCAAATGTCCTCACACTCAACTCACTTGAATCTCTTTGTTCTCATCTGGGCTCTGCATTTTGCAAGGATTTCCACATGAATGTCTTTTCTAATTGCCCTGAACCAAAAAGAGTCTTCCTGGAGTGTTGGCCTGCCTACACTGGATTACTTTGGTTTATCCACAGATTACCATGCAGGATTTTCTAACAGTGGTATAGAGGAGGAGTGCAAGTGGTATTTCCAAAGAGCATCACCGGTGTACTCTAGTTGATCCATAGCATGTGTCACTGGGAATTAGCTATGGTAGAGCTATAATGTACCAGTTTCAGTGCATGTGAATTTGGAAGAAATTGCTAAACGAAGCACAGCTTAACGGGAAAATAGTTACCTTGAAAGATGCAGACCAAAACAGATGGTTGGCTAAGAACTTATCCTGTTTTCTTGTGTGTTCAGTGCATCTTTATTGTTCTCTGTGGCAACTTTGCATTGCAGTTTGTAGAAATCCCTGTTCAGAAGTACATTAATCGTGATTAATAACTTTACTGTGGGCATGTCATCTTCCTTAAAATCAAAACAAAAGCGAAATGTCTTTTTCTTTCATTTCCTGATTGCCGTTCAGAAAACATTTGGCTTAAAGGGTATTTTTATCAGAAGGCCTCACCTTTTCAAAACTGCCCCGCTCCTCGAGGCTTGCTACCTTTGCCAGAAGTGCTGAATTTCAGCTTACCTAAGCAAGGGGGAAAGGAAAAGCAGATAAATTCCTTGCCCCCGCCACTTGGCCACCGACCAAACTCCCGCGGGGGCGCGGCGGGCGGGGCGCAGCGCCGGTGCCCCGCCCGNGATGCGGGGACTCCCAGCCGCACACTCCCGCCTCCGTGGGCGGTACCGCCTGCCCAGGGGGGGACTGGTGCCCCGAGCCGCCCGGCCGGTGTCTCTGGGGCTCTCCGTGTTTGAGGCTGCACCCGCTGCCCTTGCGGAGGGGGGAAAAAGTTTGTGCGGCGCGGAGCGGGGCGAAGTTGGGCTGAGTTAGGCGAGGCTCTGCGGCATCTCCGCGGGGGGACGAGGGAGGAGGAGGGGCGGCGGGGGCTGCGCGGCGCTTCGCTCCTCCGGTTGTCTGGGGTCCGCGGTGTCGGGAGTGGTCTGGCTGGGCTCTGCCTTGCAGGTTCGGGGGCAGGCGACAGCCCGAGCGCTTTTCCCATACCCCGTTCGTGTGACGGCCAGGGGAGCCCGGTCGCCGGCCCGGCTGCGCACGGCAGCGGCGGTGCCGTTCCGATCTCTCTCCTGCTCGGTGTTTTTGTGGCAGCCTGTCGAGTAGTAACTCCGAGGTGGAAAACAAAATATCTTCGTTGTGATGCTGTATCCTGAGCGTGGAATATGTCTAAATGACATCTTAGTATGGAAACTGCAAGTTACTTAATAACTTTTATGGAAATAACTGCATGTAATAGCTGTAATCCTGTGTTTGAGAATGCAGAATCAATATTCTGCTGATTAATAGATTGTTCAGTATTCAGCTATTGCTACAAATGACTTGAATAAGAGATGTAACAAAGTATTTTGGGGCAGTAATAATAAATACTAATAAGCAGTCTTATTTAGAGAATTTTTTTTTTTCACATAAAATGCAACCTCTTCTTCATGATGCATATGTAACAAATTTCTACATTGCAGATATTCTTTAAATTCAGTAATCAGAAGGCCTCTTATTGTCTAGAGATTTTTTTTCTGTTTTGGAAGTGCTGTTGGTCCAGTAAGCTCATTTCTGGCATAAATGAATAGTCATTCTTGCATAATTTATCACTATTTAATTTGTTTCAGGATCATCTCTTTTGTAAGTTTAAACTATTTTATTAAGGATCTGTAAGAGGAGCACTTTTAAAAGTTACCACAGAGGTATTCTTAGTAATGAGAGCTGTTGATAGCTGAATGCTTGACATAAACCAAATCAGATCCAGAGGTGATTGAAAATTTTGTTGTGGCTCATCCAAGCTAATGTCCCGGGTCTGATCAGAAGCAAGCTGAGTTCTCTCTGTAAACATGAGTTGATTTTCCAGACGAGCTAAGAAACTCCATTTCTATCCTGTTCCAACAGCACAGTGTTCTATGTACATGTCAATGACTGCGGCTCTGTGCATGCATAACATTTCAATTAATGCTGCCTCAACTGCCTAAATATTTGATGAGATGCTTGTTGGCACTTTGTTTTTTTCAGACATTATTGCCCCTGCTTGTGGGATTTGGACATTACATGATTGTCGTAGAAAGTAATTACAGAAGATAATAAACTGATGTATCCATTAAAATAGTAGTTTCTTCATTTTTATACAATATTTGTGGACAGTTTTTACTCTCCGCTAGGATATTTTTTTGTCAGTAACTGAGGAGGGCAGTGGCCCATAGGCATAAAATAATCACAGTATTGATGGACTCTTATCTACAGGATTGGTGCTTAAACAAATATGTCATGGCTGTGTCTGGTGGGATGTGACCGGGCTTTATGTCACAGTTGGTAATATTCTTCTTTAAACTTTGAATTTCACTGAGTCTGTAAAACGCTTTTAGAAGCTTGTAATCACATGCTGTTTCACTAATATTAATAATATGTTTGTCCTTTTAAGATGAATGAAGAAAATATATCCACTGAAGAGTAAAAGTACTTGATTCTGGGAAGACACTAAAAGCACTTTTAACTTCAAATCTGGAAAAAAGTATGAAGGAACAGTCTGTCTGACTCCCTCAGCATCTCACACAGAAGACAAAATGGCTCTTCAGAAAAAAACTATTGCTGGTGTCTTGGAGGAATGGTGTTTGGAGGAACCGCTGTTTGGATGCCGATGGCACCAGAATGTTCGGAAAAAACTGAGACTGATACGAATTGTAGTGCTTCTTGTCAGTGTAGTTGCCATTAGTACTTTCTCACTTTCAATGAGTGCCTTTTTCAAGATGGAACCGCATAGCATGGCGCTGGTCAGCAGCCTGGATAGCCAAAAGCTGGTGCGTGGGCAACAGAGAACTCTTTTGGATTTTGCAGAACAAAATGAAAACGGCATTCCAGACCCACATGCTTCTATGAAACATGAAGCTGGGCACAACAATGAAACAGAAGATCATGTGAAGGGAGAATACCCCACGGACCTTTTCTCTCTTGAGGAGAGAAGACAGGGAGCAGTGATCCTCCATGTAATTGGAATGATTTACATGTTTATAGCCTTAGCCATAGTCTGTGATGAGTTCTTTGTTCCTTCCTTGACTGTCATCACTGAAAAGCTGTCCATTTCTGATGATGTGGCAGGGGCAACCTTCATGGCTGCTGGTGGGTCAGCCCCAGAACTCTTCACTTCCTTAATAGGAGTGTTCATATCCCACAGCAATGTCGGCATTGGTACAATAGTGGGATCTGCCGTGTTCAATATCCTATTTGTTATTGGAATGTGTGCTTTGTTTTCTAAAGAGATCTTGAACCTTACTTGGTGGCCACTCTTTCGAGATATGTCCTTTTACATAATTGACTTGGTCTTGCTAATCTTCTTTTTTCTGGATAACTTGATAATGTGGTGGGAAAGCGTAACACTCCTGACAGCATATTTTTTCTATGTGGCTTTCATGAAGTTCAATGTTCAAGTAGAAGAGTTGGTGAAGAAATTTTTAAACAGGAACAAGGTTGAGAAGGTAACAACAGATGCTGAAGGAAAGGTTGGTCAATTTTTAATTGAATTATAGGTAATAATGTCCTTGTAAGTGCTGAGCCCTTCTGTATCATAAGAATCCTAATATAGTAGAGTAAGCAATATAAAAAACTTCCATGTCTTGCTCAAATGTCTTTTTGTTTAATCAAAACCAATAGGATCAAAAATAAAAACCAAGGATAGCCTTCTAGTAAATCAATAGCTTTTAGCTCCAGAATGATTCTGATCACTCAGAAAGAAAGAAGGGAAAACAAATAAACAAACAAAAAAACCAAGCAAACCAAACCAAAACAAACCACACCAGCAAAAAGACATAAACGTTTACTCAGCATTTTGGCACATTGATGGGATCTGAAATACAGCTACTATTTTTACCCTAAGCTTTTGGATTAAACAGTAACAATATCTGGGAGGACCTTGTGATAAAATTTGGCTTTTTAAAGACTTTAATGTACTTTCTTCCTCAAAAAAAGCAAATTGCTTATAGCAGTGTACGAAAAAAGGTGTTTTTATAAATTTTTTTCATCTACTGATGCTGATAATATAATAACTTCCTGTTGTATTTAGTGGCAATTACATGAAAAAACGTATCTGAAAAACAGTGACCATAACGGCAAAAGTCATAAATCCTCTGTTTAAGGAGGATGGTTTCCCATTTATGGTGTTTGCAACTATGTTAACTCATGTTTAGCCTAAGTAGAGAATGAAATTTATGCATAGAGGGCTCAGTGGGTCTTCAATCTTCTCTGTTGTTAAAGAAGGCAATATTTAAAGGATCTAAGAAGCTGAACCCATAAATCACTATGCATGTAGCAGTATTTTAATTGGATGCTTAATTCTTAAATTTTAATGTCTGGTTTTATATGACGTTGGGGTTATTCATCAGATAAGGTTGTATTATGTAGTAATTAGTCAAAGTATTAAGGAGCTAGCTGTTCACTGTTTCATCTTCTGTATAGTCCTGTAAGAAGGGTTTGGAATAAACACAATCCACCAATATAAATGCACAGGCATATAAACGAGAAGAGAGACAGATCACATACAACTGTAGAGAGAGGCTACCTTTTTGGGACTCGTGGAAGCCTGTATGACTAACTTTGAAGGGAGAGATGGATATTTTAGCAGTTATGACATGTGCATTCAGTTTTAGGGCAAGACACAAAATGAGTCCACCAAAATTAAAATCCAAAATTTCTCTTTTATTTCTAACCAGGCTTAACAGCTGTACACTTACTTACAACTTTATTTTTTCCTTTTTGTTCTTTTCTTTTTGCAAAATGCATAATTGGGATTTTATAAGTAAAATAAAAGTTAACACCAACGAAGTATTTGCCCTAATTAGTGAAGGGCTTTTTTAACTATATTAGTTGTTTTCTAAATAATGTAAGATTTCACAGTTCATTGTAAGTATCTTGACAGTTTGTGTTAGATGTGTGTAATGATAGAAAGACTATGGTATATGAAACAACCATTTAATGTACTTTCATCTGTCCATAAATTGGACAGAAAATGTTTATCTGTGACTGGTTTTAAACAATTATTGATATGAAAAGCAACTGTATTGTTTTGTCCAGGCTATAGGGTGAGATAGAGTAGCTACATACCAGCGTAAGTACTCAACTTTTGTGAACTGAACAAAATAAATCATTTGCGATCCATTTTGAACATTATTTATATTTAAAGTGCTGTGGATGGGCTTGATTTTAAAATTATACCTTAAGGACCAACCACTCATTTATTGTTTTATATTTTAATTAATTAGATTTTGTTGATAATATAGGGACACAATTTCAGATAGGGATTAAAAAGGTCAGATAACCGGCTACTTTTCCTAAAACCACAAGGTTTATATTATATATTTCATGAAAATATTTTTTCTGAATTAACTTGAAGATAATTAAAATGATAAATAATATGTTCATAATTCATGGAGAGGTAAAGAGAGATGAAAGATGCTTCAATTTTGTTGCAATTTAGCTAATGCATATTTTCTGCATCCTGTGGAAAGAGCTTCTGAAGGTGTTAGACCATGTTTTTTCCTCTGTGAGCCATACTGTAAAGAAATATTTTTGAATAGTCCACTGACACTTTGAAATTATAAGTCATTATGCATTATTTTATTCAATTAAACAGCAGTTAGCAGGATGAATGAACTGATTTTTTCATAGCAACAATGTCACAGATTATGTTCTTTGGAAAGAATCCGTGTGAAGTTCTGTGTTCATTTGTTTACTATTATTAGACAATTGTTTTTTCTTGCTTTTGAATAAAAAACCAAAGAAAAAAAACCCCACACACAAGGAAGAAAAACTACTATATAGTTTTATATAGTCCTCAGCCTGATGGAGATACCTAGGGTTTTTAACTTAAAAGTGATTGTCTAAAGCAATGATAAAATATTTTTGTAGTCTGAGATCAGGTGCCTAGTATGGAGTGGAATGTTTATTTTGAAACACTGAGGGTTTTAAGTATCACAGATGTGATAGTCTTGGCTATTGGTGGCAAAGGATACTTCATTTTCAACAGTGTTAGCTGTTAGCTTAGATTGTTCCAAGCCATAGTGTGCTTTGTCAATGCAAAATAAAATTGTATATAATCCAGTTAGTATACTGAACACAGAATTTGCAATCTCACGTTTTTTTTTGATGGAGGCTTTTTCACTCTTTTCCCCCACTAGGGCAGAGAATTGCTAGGTAGTTCTCTGCAATAGGTGAGGTAATGTGTCTTGGAATAATGTTATTTCAGGACAGTATAGAAAATTCGCTTTCTTCTAACCAGTACTCCCCCTACCTATCTGTTGTTGATTCTGCTGCTGCCAAACTGGCAAGTGTTCTGCTGAAAAAACTTGTGTGTGGTATTTATCTTTTAAGACTGTTGTAATCTGAAAGCAGCTCAAGAAATTTGAGAAGTCTAAATAAGGCATCATAAAGCTGGATAGTTGAAAGGTTAGGTGGCTTATTAGCAAACAAGTATCAAAGGGTAAAATTCTGATCAGATGAAAAACCTCTTGAGATACTAAAATATGTTTTAATGTTAGTTTCAGTACTTTATCAGTTGTCTTGAAGGATTGAAAAAAGTTTTACTTTCTCAAGAAGGACAGTATTTCCCATAAGAAAAGATCTTAGATATGAAACGATTTTTCTGCTTGGCTTTCACCTGCTCTAGATGTATTCATCAGGTTCCTAGAATGCATGTGCAATCCTATAGATGCTTTTTGGATTTCTTTCCTCATTTTTAAGTATGAAAGCAATTATTTTTTTTTTTTTTGGTACTAGAAAAGTAATTATTTGAACATAAGTAGTTATTCTGATATTCTTTTCTTTAATGTGTTGGTTACTTGTACAACTATGAATGCAGACAGAGTATTCTATATGAATTTCATTGTACTCACTGTTTTCCTTAACAAGGTTTCAAACAAATACGTTCTGGATTTATTAAGGGGTCCAGGTTGAGAAAATCTGTTAACTTGAATTTTTGGAACAATTTTGTGACACTGATGCGAGCAGACTACAAGCTTTTTGCATTTGGAGTTCATAGGGTGCATTGGCAAGGTCCTGTTTGAACTGTGGGTAGCTGAAGTGTGGGTAGCCCCATGAAACCATCAAGGAAGCCTGATGGCTGTCTGATACTGAGGAACTTCAGAGAGCACTGTGAAAGGGATGGAAAAAAGAAGGATAGTTGCAAAAGCAAGACAACATGAAAAGAAAAAATAAAAAACACATAGTTTTTAAGTTCTATAGTGTAGATCTATGTAGATCTCTATGCATGTGGCATAGAGATCAAGATGGGTCCCTAGCAAGTGACACTGAGCTCTGTTAGCTGCCCTGAATGGGTCCTACAGTAGGTAGTGGCATCCCACCACCAGGTAGCCCCAGAAATCTCTTCCGGCCTAACTTATTCTGTGGCATGATTTTTAGGTTTTATGTAGTCATCCTGCAAAGAACAGATATTTTAGGACTGAGATGGAAACTTTTATATTAATTTGGCATCTTCCTCAGGTGAATAAAGATGCTTAAAAACAGAAACCTGAATTTGAGTATAGTAGACATGAAGAGAAAAATGGAAAAAGCTGATCTACAAGTTCATAAAAATAAGACTTTTTTGACCTTCTGCTAAGGTTTCAGTCTTTTCTTCATGGTCTGTACTGGTGAAGATATGTTGAATATATTATATTGTGGTAAAATATCATGTGAAACTCTATTTCGGTTTTTAAGTACTTTAATGTAGCATGAAGATCATTGTAGAAATGCTTGAATCTGATCATTCAGTAAATAACTTAAAGTAGTTCTGTTTGGCAACTAGGAGAACATAATGTGGGTGGCACAGGGATACTCTGCAATGGCATCTGTTTCACTGATAGTACCATTTTAGATAAATAGCTTATGGTATATACAAGACAGTTTTTCTACATTTTTGGAGAACTGCATTTGGAAAAAGAGCTATTTTTACCAACTAGGCCTAGTTATTATTTTATGGCCAGTCTTCTTGTCTTAAGAAACTTGAATAGATATTGTGTGTTATTTGAAGATCCACATTGATCTTAAGTGTTGCCATGTATTTATTGGCGGTAATTGTATTCTAAAGGAAAGGTTATTAACAGTATTTTTTGATCATTAGAGGAAAATCATAAAATACATTCATGCATACAGGAAAATCTGAAACTCCAAACCAGTTCTTTTTCAGGGCTCCTTAATTTTGAATACACAGTAATTGTAACTCTATCTATAGAATAAGTTTTCCTCCTTCACTACCAACTAAACATTTTTTGTGTTGTTTTCCATAGTTTTTATAGTTCATAGTGTTTCATGTTCTTAGGGAGATCAGTGTTTTTTCTACAGACATTTCACCGTTGGACTAATTGTGCCAGCATTTGTGTGAATATGGAGCTATATATCTGTGTCTTGTAAGATAGCTGCGTTAAGTACATGTCTGAAACTTGAGCATCATCACTGTGATTGCCCCATCTTTTGATTTGATGAAAGTCTGGGTTTGTGTCACGTTTTAGCTGCTTTTATTATCTCAAAGACTTTCAAGTACTTCTGTATTAACTTAATGTTACTCTAGCAGCAGTAACTGTTAGTTAATTTGCCTTGTTTAAATTTAGGGCTATTAACTGACATAACCAAAGACTGGCACTTTCTATATGCAATGATTAGTATAGTGAAATGGATACTATTCTCAGTTTCTTTTACCACCTCTCAGTAGTTTATTGATTATAAAGCAAGAATTACCGCTTTCACTACTGGAATCTCTTGGTTTTGTATGTATGTACTCGGGTGATGAACAAAAAGCGACAGCATGCAAATGCAGTGTAGATTAAATGCTCCTAAATTATGGCCATCCACTAAGATCCATTAGGCAGCCCTTATTAATTATGCTGGGAAAAAGAAGGCTAAAATTATGCCACCTTTAATTAATAGCAGGGGGACAATATATCCATCAATATATTACAAAAATAAAAAGCATATGTAATTAAATAGAAGTCAGATGATACTTCTTAGACACTGCACAAAACCAGCTGTGTTGGCAATTGTTCATCATGCCATATCTCAGAAGAAATCCAGGTGTGATTAAATTTGTTGTGCCATAAGTTGTACAAGGAGAGGAATATGCAGTCCCAAAGTGTGGTGATTTTATATTTTTCCTTCTGTCATCTCAATCTTGGGTGCTTTGATCCAGATCCTCAGCAGAATGTGGGAGCTACAGAAGACTGTAGGAGGAATTTCAATCCCCAAATCAGTACACCATACCTCAGAATATCTGTATGCTTTGGGGTGTTTAACCTCTGAAGGAGCTTTACCTTAAAACAGAGAAGAACAGAGATGGTGTTCAGATGCCATTGTTTTGCTTCCAGGCTTGTTCTGAAATGTCAGAGCTAGGTGCAGCATCATGGTACTGCTTTTCCATCTGACCCACATTTCTCTACTCTTTCCCCCAAGGTAGTTCTCCCGATTTACCTCACAGATAAATATTTAACAAAATCCAGTAGCTTTTACAAGGTCATCAGATTTTGCTGGTGAGAGTGCTCAACTTTTATTCCATTACATACAGATCCTTCACATTCACTGCTCACTTTGAGTGGTGCCACACTCATCACATAATAGTTTTGAGTGTCAAGGCACAGCTAACTGCCCTATTTTTCTTGACTTGCTGTAAAAGGCAATAGTGAGCCTTCCACAACAGGCATTTTAAAGTGCATGTGTGGGATGTGAGTGGTGGAAGCAACCCTAGAGCAGTGCTTCTTGTTGTGTTGAGGGTGCCACACTTAGTGTACTGCTCTGGGCACTGCTGACTTTAGGAAGACCTTGGCCTTCCTGAGTGATGACACTCCCCAGGCAGCCAACACTGCACTGCCAGGGCCACAGGCCAAAAAATTAAATTTGATAAAATGCCTTTTCCCTGCTGATGATATGGGAGTTTCTTGGTTTTATTAGCAGGAGTCAGTTTTTCACTGCCAACTATAAAGGTGAGAAAACAGGTTCTCTTGTGTCTTGTCTTCTCTGATTTTTTTTCCCCAAGAATTCATGGATTCTGCTTTTGCAACTGTAGAATAAGATGATAACCAATCTGAATTTTTTACTGTGTAATGGATAGTATGTTCACAGTTAAGGAAGTCCTACAGCAAAAGGGATGTAGAAGCCAAACTCAGGAAAGTTCTTAACAAGAACTATGTGCCCATGCTTGTCTTTAAAAGATCTGTATGGAATTAATATTTTAAGTGTTTTATACACGGGGTGTAGAACAGATGGGAAGATGTCTTAGAGATGAGGGTAAATAAACAGCTGTAACACTTATAATATCTAAGATATCTCTTATCTGTCTTTCAACCTCTTCTGCTGTTTATAAAATAAACTTCAATATAAAGAATAATACTTGGTAATTTCTCCCCAGACATTTATCAAGTTTGCTTAAACTGCAGACTGGTCTGTGTGCTGTTGTAGAATAAAGAATGGTGTTTCCTTCACCTTAAATAGGTTAGCCATATTCCTTTGTATTTCAGCCACCTTTTATTTAAATATTGTTTTATTAGTTATTATTTAACGTAATAGCTGGTTCCAGTAATCTGTGAAGCAGTTGGTGTGCTATTGGCACAAATTAGAGATTCAAATTCTTTCTTGGTATTGACAACTTTTTTAAAACCTACAATAATAAGATAGAGCAAATACTGAGTAATTGTAATGAATTTATTATGCACAGATATTCATCATAAGAGGCGATATAGGCAGTTTAAAAAGATAAAGGTTAGTGGGTTTGTGATTTTTTTTTTTTTCTCTTCAAAACCCTTCAAGTACCATCCTGAAAATCCTTATCTTCTTTTGTCAGTACAAACCAAATATCTTAGTAATACTTAGCTGTGGATTTAAAAATTCTGGAAATCTGGGCTGTCAAATAAAACTCCTTCTTACAGAATTCTCTTGATGCCATATTGTTCTAAGACTAGCACAAATATTTTATCTATTATTAATTTTCTTACCAAAGTATTGAGATGATAATCTAGTCTTCGTTCAACTAGGTGCTTAGACAACTATATGAAATCGTAGTTCCTTCCCTCAGTAACTCATGGTGAAAAAAGATAAATACTACTCAGAGTACCTGGTAAGAAGAATATGATTTATCATGTACATAATTCTGTTTGCACTGATATGTTTTCCCTTTCTATGTAGTTAGCATACCGTGAGTCTTTTCCTCCTCACCCAAGCTGTGACTGAGTTGTTGGTTATTTATTAAACATTGATGTCCAAGAAATAATGTAAGCAAATAGTTTATTTTTCTCTGTGATCCAGGAGTAGATCTTTGCAAGTGTCAGTCAATGATGCATCTGGTAGAAGACAGCGTCTTTTTATATAATAGGACCTACGTCAAAAATAAGTTGCTCTGATTTGCTTTTGGGGAAAACAGGGAGATCACATAGTATGGGTTTAGTTTGGTTTTGTTGTAAATTTGCGTGGGTGAAATTCTTGCAATTGTAAAGTGCAAGCCAGGGTCACAGGCAAACTGAAAATCCTAAGTTAGAGCAGCCTTAAGGCATACTTTTGGCAAACAAATTACATCTGACAGAAAATAAGTTGTAGTACATTACCACATAATTTCATTATTTTGCAGGTAATACCTATATCTTGGAGGAAATACAGTTGTTATTTTCTGTCATTGGTGGTTTGTTGGTTTACGTGGGTTCCTTTCTGAAGAAAGGAAATGAAAAAAGATGCTGTATTGGAAAAACAGCCATTGCCTTGCTAGTAATAGAATTGAGCCTTGGGTGTCTTGGTGGAGCAATGAGAATTTTATGTGTTGATCATGTATTTGTTTCTATGTGGAAGGATTAGAGCTCACATTGCCTCCAAAGCCACTGTACCTAGCGGTATAACTATTGTTCTGCATTAACCAACATTGACTCACATTGAGTATTTTTACTGTCCCTGTCTGATAAAATTTCATCAGGACAGTTCAAAGAACAGTTACTGCTCAGTTACTGTGTTTTGCACTATTCCATTACTATTCCACTGTCTTCTGTACTCATGATTTACACGAATAGCTATAAATAGCTATGTTCTTGGATGACTTTCTTTAAGGTGAGGGTACAAGAACAGGCTTAAAGGTGTGTTGTGCAATAATATTGAAACTGCTATGAACTCCTGACTCAAAGGACTAATAGATGGGTGCAAAATATTTTCTTGTTTGAGGAAGAATAAAGATAGCAGGGAATTTGTAATACAGACTACACTGACAAATTAATCAAAATTTTTCCTCAGGAATTAATCCTGCTTTATCACCTCTTAACTGCTTAATGCTGTGAGTCTAGTCTGAAGTCAGCAGTAATACCAGTGACATTTATTGCATAACGAACTAGTGTAAACTCTTCACCCTCTCACATTGCTGTAAAACAGCTGTAGCAGATAGAGAGCACCAAGGAATAGGCACGTCTGCTGTTGCAGCCTGTGTTGGGTGACCTTCAGGACACTATTTGGCACCTGTCCAGTTATGTAGACTTTTGCCCGAGGGAGAAGGTTGATATAATGCTGGAGGATGAGCACCTCTTTGGGGATTAATCAGATATTAATTTTGGTGGGTTTTGTTTTTTAAAAAATTTGTGCTGCAAGCTTTTGTCAAACTACTAATTAAAGTCCTTTTGTTGCTACCATGCACAGTCACCAAGTTACTATTTAGCTGAAATTTATGACAATCAAGTGTTTGAGTGGAAAAAAAACCAGATTCTGGAGCTCCAAGAATTACTCTGTTCAGGAGTAGTTAGAAATAATTCATATAAGTACTTACACGTTTTTAAAGAAATCATCTGAAGTAATTTGAAAACATCATGCAGTCTAGCAGCTACTTTTGTTTCCATATATTTTTATTTAAATATTATTTAAATATTCCTCTTTTTCTGCTTTGTTCTGAGTATTAATTGCATTTATCTACTAGTACACTTTCTTTTAATTTAGAATGTTTCTGGTTGAAGTGCATTCTGTTTGAATATTGGTGGGATTTTTAAATGCTATACTGATATAATTAAGTATTAAATACGCTTCAAAGTTTGTGTTAAGAAATGATTATTGTTTCCTGTCCACATTGAAACCCTTGAAACAGTGTTAAGGTCTCCAGTTATGAGTGAGTTTTTTTGGAAGCAGGCACAGCAATCCTCCAGATCCAATCCTCTCCAGAAGTCACAGACAGACTATTTGAGTCTCCTCTCAAAACCAGTGGGAAGTTCCTTTTAAATTTAGTCAGAGAATGATCATGGACTACATCTTGGAGGAATAATGCTATTGTTTTTTAAATTCAGTTTCTGAGATAAAATCACTACTTGCTACCACTTAGAATCCTTCTCTACACATTATAATGAAATGGTTTTGTAACCTCCTGATTGTCTCATTCTCAGTCTGTACTGGAACCTTTTACCATTTGTGCGTGCATGTATGCACGCGTAATTGTCAGTTTGAAAAGGTAAATGAGAAACAGTGCATATCACTGGGGTGGCAATTTGCCTACTTCCTAAACCATTTCACCTGTCTTCTGCCTAGTGACCCATTTCCAAAGGACTTAGTCAAATATTTAAAGGTTCTGAGCAGCATATTTCTCGTAGTTTTTTTTCCAGATTAGGCATTCAGAGAAAAATGTCTGTGTTTTCTCCTTAAAGTTGGATTACTTCCAAGCAACAAATCATTCCTGCCTCAGGCCAAGAACATGACGTACTGAGCTATTGACATATTTTATTGTACCTTAATATATCATATTAGTAATTCCCTATCCTGTATCTCTACAGAGACAGAAACAGGATGTCTGTGTCACTTTCTTGCTCTCCAGTAAGGTAATCAGGACTTGATTCTATCATGGGAATGGCCCAGAGTGCTATTCTTTTACTACATGACATTTCATGCAGAGAAAATGCCATTTCTTACTCAGATCAAAGGCCAACAACTGGAATTACAGTTACCAAAATTTGTTACATAAACAAGAAACTGTTCAGTAATTTGGACATGAGTTTAAAGTCTTTGCTTAAATTTATCCAGAAAGTGTAAGTTGTTTTAAGCAAAGGATTAGAGATGTTGCCAAACCCATTCCCTAGTTATTTTACAATATATTAGTGCATACATATGCAAATATATTAGTAATTATTTGCAAATATCAGTATTGAAAATCAGTACTTTAAAATATATTAGTATTGAAATTACTTACTGAATTATTTTGATAACTTACTTAAGTCCATTTTTTACTTGCAAGCAATGCTGTAAGGGTATTTAGAATGTCATATATATAGTTAGCATTTAAAAAAAATAAACGATGCAACCCCTTCTTTTTAGGGCCATGGGAAATAAATGTTGATTTATAATATCATACATGGACATGTGTGAAAAAATACAGACCAATAGGCTTAGTAACAGGCATGGACTGAATTGCAGACTCATGCCTTAGCTCTGGATTTAAGGGTCGAGATGTCGGTCTCTCTTTCATGTAATCGTCTTACAAACCTCTGGCTTTCAAGCCTTCTAGAACATTGCACAGTGTACTGTAGGAAAGTTTTATTTCTGCTTGATTGGATTACTGTGTGCAAGAAGAAAAAAAGGTCAGCATATTGATGGTAAAATGGTCTCGAGGCAAGGCTAAAACATGTGGCATCTGAGAGAAATGTGGTCAGTCTTCCTGGAAACAAACCAGATGTCATACATGATGCTGTCATTTAGTGGCATGCTATTTTTGAAACATCTTGGTAAGCATAATTGTTTTGTCAAAGTTTTAAATGTTAGTACATTTTCTGCTGAAGATTTTTCCCATTGTAGATGTTACTGCCCATCCTTAAAATACTAGGAGGAATAGAAGGGGAAAAAACTGAAATTGAACTTGAACAAACATATAGGTGTAGATTTTTATAATTTCAATAATTACATTGTTCCTTTGTGAGGAAAAAGACTGCCTTGAATAAAAGGTACTTTTGAAGTGGATGGCAAGATTTGCTGTTAATTTTTATGAAAGTGAAATTAAACCCTAAGTCAGGACATTGAGAATTACGATCTTGCTGCTTCTCGGATCTCTGTGTGCCACTGAATAAGTCCAAATTTCTGAGCTGGTCTAATTTCACATTAAATCATTCCTAGCAAACAAAGAAAGCAATTTCTTTTTAACTTGTAGAAGCAAAATACGAATTTTCACCGTTCTGTGCCCTTGGACTCAAACTGGAAAAGAACACTCAGTGTTTCACAGGCTGATCTGCTCTGTCATGTGGTTAGTTTTTGTAGTATTGGTAGATATCAAAGCAACTATTATACGGTGGGAGCATGATGGTATTTGCTTGGACCCATCATCCCTAGAAACCCCTTCTGCCTTTTTTGGTTTTAAGGGATCTGTCTCTTATGGGTAATAGTGGGTACATGGGAAGTCAATTAATTACTTCATGAAAAGTAGGAAAAGTTATTGCTTTACAATTTGTTAATTAGTACACATAATGCATGCTTTTATGAGTGATACAGTGGAGAACAACTTTACTTTAGTCTTTCTGTGGAAAAATACTCTGCAAAAATAAGAAGACTAATTTTAAGATTTAGTTGATCTGCATTCAAAATTACCAATGAAAATTCAAGATGGAGACAATTGCAGAATCCAGCTTTCAGTCCCAGATTCATTTGGCTTAGCTGTGCTGTCTGACCTATGAATATAGCCTTCTTAGGTTACTTTTGTGATTACTACAAAGAAATGGGCTTTTTTTATGGTATCATAGATTCATTGAGGTTGGAAAAGACTCTTAAGATCATCCAGTCTATCTGTTAAAGTAACACTGCCAGGTCCACCACTAAACTAAGTCCCTAAGCACCACATCTATGCAGGTTTTTAATACCGCCAGGGATGGTGACTCAACCACTTCCCTGGGCACTTGATTCTGAAGTCTGACTACCCTTTCAATGAAGAAATTTTGCTTAATATCATATCTAAACCTTCCCTGATGCAACTTGAGGCCATTTCCTCTTCTCCTATCTGTTGCTACCTGGGAGAAGAGACCACCCTCACCCCAGCCTCCTTCGGTAGTTGCAGAGAGCAATAAGGTGCCTCCTGAGCCTCCTTTGCTCCAGTTAAGCAACTCCTTCTCCCTCAGCCTTTCCTCATAATTGCTGTGCTCCAGACCCTTCACCAGCTCCATTGCCTTTCTCTGGACACGCTCTGGCGCTGCAGTGTCTGTCCTGTGCTGAGTGAGAGGCCTAGAACTGAACATGGAATTCAAAGTGTGGCCTCACTAGTGCTGAGTACGTGAGGCTCATCACTCTTGCCATCCAGATGACTACACTATTGCTGATAAAGGCCAAGATGCCCCTGACTGCTGTGGCAACCCGGGCACACTGCTGGGTCATGTTCAGCTGGCTGTTGACCAGTACTACACTGATGGATTTTTATTGTAAGGATTAATCCTCTTCTGACCTGAAACTGGACAAAATTAATTGGGCTATTACTGCAGCAATAGGCTGGTAAAATCTGAAAATCCATCTCCTGTGCTGTTATTGTAACACCCTGAGCACTGAACCAAGTGTTGCTTTTTGGCGCCTAGAATTGTGTCAGGTTGTGTGAGGATCACAAGCTGAGGTAATTTGCACAGGGTCACCTTGAAGATAGAGGTAATTAAAAGATACTGTTTTTCTATGCCAGCAAGCAAAATAAAATGTTTCTTTAAGTGTTGATCTAATCTGTGAACATTTCATTTGCTTCGTTTCAGTTCAGGTCAGTATGTGGCTGTCACATGTGGTTCCAAAGAGGTACATGAGGCAAGTAAGCTATTGAGACTTTCTGTTATTTATTGAAAAGTCATTGACACTGCAACCACAGACACCATTAACATACATAATTCATAGCAGATTTACAGTATTGGTTAACTACTTAACCTATTCTTTAGTTATTATTTTCACTAACCTTCCGTATGAATGACTACACATTTTCAATGAGTGAATTCGTTTGTATAGAACTCCTAAAATAACAAGAAAGCCCCTTGCTTGGATTCTGTAACTCCAGTTTGCAATGAAAAAGGAGTGATTAATTATGAAAATTCAGATTATGTTGTCCTTGTCCCATCTGCTTATAACTGTTTTTGGATGTTTGTTCTTCACAATTAAGTGATAATTATTGTTTTCAAATCTTTCACAACACAGTGAGAGAATAGAGCCTGCTGTAAGGAAGCATGTGTACAAACGGACCATAACAAAAGGGAATCAATTTGCTGTCATGGCTCATTCAGACTTGTTGGTTGAGTTGGAGCAAGTAATTTATTTCACGGTGTCTCACATCTCCTCAGACTTGTGAAATCCTGTGCCTGCCTTATTCATTTGTGAAAAACCACCAAACCCTGAATGTCCGTGGAAGTCACTCCATTAAAATAATTCTACATTTGTGTGTAGCGTGAAGGCAGTGGCATTTCACTCACTGAATGTAGAGCATTGTTTCTTCCTGTTTCAGTGGTTCTGACCATCACCCTTTTTTGACACTATCAGTGAATTGTCAAGGTAATGATTTTCATGTCATCGTGTATCAATAGAAGGGTAAAAGAATAAGGCATAAGGGTAGGAAATCAGTAATGAGAAATTTGTGTTTCTTAAAAGGCAGAATTCCTTCCATTAAGGATTTGATGCCACATCTCCTTGTTATGCCTGTGTTACTTCATGTTAACCACTGATTTTGTACCAAAGAAACCCCTGTCCGTTTGCCAGGGAAAACCTGAAATTTACTGCCTTCCCTTTGCTGAGAACCCCTCTGAGAAATTAGTATATTCTTTGTGGGTGTAGAGGACGGGGTGTGGAGGATTGGCCAATTCTAAGCCTCAGTCCATGCTCCCTGACCTGTTCTAGAGCTAATGCTGGTTGCAGTTCGTTCACCAAGCCTCACAGCAAGGAATGATAGGAAAAACCAGTAGGTTTTGCTCAAGGAGCTGACACACCTGATTTCCTAATATGTAGACATTTCTGTTCTGATGTGTCAAGCCTGCCAGATGTGTCAGGGACATTGCAAAGTGTTTTCTGGCATCAAGAGCAGAAGAACTTCTTTCAGCTCCGAGCATCAGTCAGGGATTTTCCACTGCAAGGAGCTGACCTGCTCCTTGGGGCTGGCTTTCTGTTTGCAGGAGATAGATATTGACAATGTAGGTTTTAATGAGTTTTTGATAGATTCAAAGTGCTGGAAGGACTTCATGTAATTGCAGCATTCTCTCTGCAGAAAGTGCTGACCATTGTGATGTTGCTTGGCATCAAACATTGTGAGAAAGGGAAGCATGATTTTCCAACTCTTGTTGATGTCCTGTACCTTGCTGACTTTTTGTATTAGAGAGGGGCTATATTGCCCATTATTAACCCCTCTAGCAAAGAGAACTTTGATAAAAAAATCAAAGCTTTTCTAGTTTTTCTGTGCTTGAGAAAAACAGCTATTACTGTAGGATACAGACCTATTACTATAGCTGCTGTGCTCCTGATTCAAGAAGGTTACTTAAGCTGATGAAACTACGTAGGATGTATATAAAGCTCAGTGTTAAGTGGAACTGCTGATTTCTGTGATCAGAAATATATATGGACTATATCTGTGTTTATGAATTTTACTTTTGGTAGAGTAAAATTTCCTGAGGAAAATGCTACTTCCAAAGTCTACTTCCAAAATACAGTGCCGCTATAGGCAAAGTTGTTTCTGAATTTATTCCTTGTGAAATACATGAAAGCTTAAAAACTAAATACAGGAGAAATGTTTTTCATGTGATTGGACTGTGTGTCATGACTTCTGGCAGTGCTTCCCCAGGCCTGTGGTAGCTGTTCTGTTGGTTTTGATTAGTTCCACTTGGGTATAGGATGTCCAGGCCAGCATGAACTCTTTAAACTGGATTTTAGGAGGAAAACTTTTGTTCAGATCATCAGTAAGATTAGATACAATACTGAAAAGAGTCCAGCAGAAACAGTATCAGCAGAAACAGTCATGTTTCTGATGTTAGCCAGTCTTTTTCTTTAGGAAGTTTGCTAGCATCTCGAACGCAGCATGTATGTCAATAAAACACTTGTCATGAAGTAAACCCTCTTTTATTAATTCTATCACATGAATCCTATTCAAGATAATGGAGGACTGACTGTGTTTTGTCAGAGACAATTTCGGTCAACTGTGTGTGGTTTGGAACTTTTTGTGATAGTTGGGCATTTCAACGTTCCTGGACTGATTTTTTCTCACTGTTTCACTAGTTATGAGTTTGTTGAAGTACAAAATATAGTTAACAAGAAATGGAATATGTGAAAGCAAAATAATAATTTACTGAGTGTATTTCTTTGTTCTGTGAATCAGGGAAAAACTGATAAGCAATTTGTATAAGCTTCTAACAAAGCTTTATCTGAACAAAGCTAAAAAAACCCTACAAACTTTAGCAAGTCTAAATTTCTTTTCTAAGAAGCTGTAGAATTAATATGACACACATATCAGGGGATCACAAATTAGTAGCCCCAGAAATGAGCAATGGTTTACTGTTGTAAAATACATATACCACAGTTTGCACAGACCTTTTGTAAGTGTATCAATTAGGAGTCTAGAGGTTAATATTTCTTCTCATGTTGTTAAACAAGCATGAGGACAGTTGAGAGAGGTTTAAATGTTAGCTTTCATTGTGTGCAGTATTTTTCTGATAGGTGTTCAGGTGCATTTTAACTGGGTCCAAGGTGCAGCTTGGATATGCTGGCTGTCTGGTAGTATGGTTGAGAAAAGTAGGTATTAAAAGTGTGCCTAGGGCTTTTAATCTCTGTATAATGAGACCAGAGAGTTTGTGCTTACCAGAGAGAAGAAATCAGCATAGGCAAATATGTGTGTGTGCCTGCTGTGATGTGTTCCCATTACAGCTACATGCTAGTCCTTGAGCAGAGAAAGACATAAATAACAGAACAGTCCATCCCTTCCTTCTTTTTATGTCTGTATTTAAATCTGTGAAAGAACATCAGGTTCTTGGAGGACAACTCCTCTGGAAGAACTTGTTAAGGCTGCAGAGATTAAAACAGAGATACTCCTCATAACACTTGTCCCAAATAAATGTAATGCTACAGTAATAATGCCACCAGTCCTTCCACAATTAAAAACTTTTGGTGTGTATTAAGAGCCTGAAATCAGGATGACAATGTATAATAGTGCCATCTGGTGACTTTTTTTCAGATTGTGGAGTGAAAATATGTGATTCAGTATAAAACATCTCACTTCTAGAAACAAAAAACCTTTAGGTTCAATTGTTTTAGAATCAAATTCCTTCAAAGTTCAGAGTTATCAGAAGAGGATATTGTTTCAGCTTGTTAGAGAAAGATGAGGGCATGCTGTTTCAGCATGCCCTGGACTATTTTGTTTGTCTAGTGATCCTGACATTGAAAAAAACCTACAATTTTTACATATCCTGATTGGCATATATGGTTTCGCATTTCAGCTGAAAACTGCAGTACCAATTTAATTTGATGAGAAAATCAGGTTATTATTAAAACGCTGTTTCTCCAGCAAGTGGGATGACACCTTCTGTAACAGGCCAGCCTTGCTGTTGCTGATTAGAGCTGGTCTGTCACGCCATTTGTCATAAGGTGCTATCTCCTGTGGGAGCAGCAGATTCTCCACGCTGCTGCAAGCTGTGGCTCTCAGTCTCTTGCTCGATCTCAAGCTAATGGCGCTGAAGATTCTGTTCAACTTCTCAGCTGCAAAAAGCAGACATAAAATATAAATACAGCCTCCCATCTTTGCAGATGGGTCACTTGAAGGTCTCTGTGCTCCTGCTGGGCCTGCTCAGAGACATGACAGGAAACCTGGTAATATGTCCTGCTCAACTGGAGTTGGATAATGAAAGATGATCTTAAATCTTTTTTTTCTAAGTATGTTTCCCATTTTCTTCACCTTCTTGTTTTAGAGTGGGGCTGGGATAAAGGGCATACAGTTGAGACCTTAAGTAGAAGAAAACTAATGCATGTACACTGTTGTAATAAAAAATGGCCTTTACCTGACTGTACAGATAAATAGTTATCCACACCTTAGGCCAGAAAGTAATAAATTCAGTCACAGATTGTGTATACCATGTGCAGCAGGGAAGTTCATGTAAAGGCCCAGATGTATGTAGCATAACTTCTAGTAAGTTACTAATGTTGCAGGTATAAACAGAAATGTACAAATAAATAAGTACTTTTAGCAAGGAAGACTATACACATAAATACTCTGGATTTAGTTACTGGCAGTAGTAGAAAGAGGTACTGTAAGGCACACATGAACAAAAGTTTTTTGTCCTTCGAGTCCTTAAATTCTGGAAGTCAGATACCTATGTTATATTTTGTGAGCTTGAAAGACCAATATAAGATCAATTTTTAGTTTTCTTTTGTTACTGAAGGAACTTGATTGTATATATTGCTCCTCTGAGTACAGAGAATATAAGCAAGCTTATTGAAATAAACAGCTTTCATTAAAGTACCTCTAATGAGGTTCTGCATTTAGAATCACACCAGGTCTGAGGCTTACACTACCTCTGAAGATGGTCCAGTCTCACCCCACCTCAGGCAGCTCAAGTACCACAGGTCATGTCAGGGCCATACCTGGTTGGATTTAGATATCTCCAAGGAGTGAGTCTCCACGCTGCCCCTGGAAAACCTCTGTTTGACCACCCTCACAGTTTAAAAAGGTTTTCTTCCAAGGGTTAAGAAGAAACTTCTTGTATTTCAGTCAGTGCCATTGGTTTCTGTCCTTTCCCTGGCACTGTTGCAAAGGGTCTGGCCTCTTTACACCCTCCTGTCAGATATTTGTGCACATATGAAAGCTATCCCTGAACCTGCTCTGCACTGGACTGACCAGCCCCAGCTCTCTCAACCTCTCTTCCTATGACATGATCTCACCTGCATACTACCCTGTCCACCTGGAATAGTAACAGGCAATTATTTTTCTTTCTGATGGGCAAATTTAAGCGTTCAGAGTATTTCCTGAGACTGAAAACTGTCAGATTTTAGGTCATTATTTTCATGTCATTAATTTTCTGTGGGTTTTCTGAGTTTACCATGAATTTTAAACATAACACTCTCACATTTGTATATTAAATGAAAAGGAAGCAAGAAGTGGGATTAAATTAAGCCATATGCACAGTTCCTGCATCAAAGTAGCTAATTGTGTATCAGGCAAAAATCTTGGTAGTAACCTCCGAGTCCAGTTTTTATTCAGGGCAGTGAGTATTTGTACCCTGTGTGTTATGGATACTCTTGTCCCAGATCAATGGAGTTTTTTTTAAGAATAAATTCTTTCCTATACATTTCAGCTTAAATGATTGTTCAGACTCTGCACAGCACTTAATTTGAGGGAACAATATGGAGAATTGCTTTAATGTTCATCTCCTGAACTCTGTGCTGCCTATTTAAGATACTTTAGTGAAAGCAACAAAAAAATGGGTATATGAAAAGGAGAAAAAAGAACTCGTTAATTGATGTCAATGCAACATAAGCCAGGGGAGAACCACCTGTCCTTCTGGTGCAGACACAATGTGAATGAGTAGGAAATGGCACTTTTTTTATGAGGGTAAAAAGTAAGAGCTGTTTGCTGAAAATGCTGGAGATACATCACTTTACAATAGCACAAACCTGTTCCTAAAGATCACATTGGTTGTCTTGCCCAGGACAGCCTCATGGCTTCCTCTTGCTGGAGAAACCCTGAGTAGTGCAAAGCTGTCAGATTAAGTTCATGAAAACAAAAAGTGAGGTGCCCTAAAGCACCACTAATGCCAAATTCTGGAAAGCTGGTGTACATTACTGAGGAATTTTCATCTCTCTGATTTCTGTTGGTGCATGAGCTGGTAGGAGGTATCCTTGCAATTATGAAGAAACAAGTTTAATTGAGATAAAACTTACTTTTGTAAGTTTTAGGTGTGATTATATTTTAAACCAGGCAGCCTAGTGGTAATGTTTCTGAACTTTTGCTTTCTTAGTTGTAGACTCATGTTTTGAAGACTGTTTACACAAGGGGAAGGTTTTGGAAAAGTTTTGGTATCCCTGACTTATCAGAGCAGGTACATTGTCCATCACAGTAGGAGCTTTGTGATCTGACAACAAAAACAGGAAGCTATACTCAGTCACCTGTTTTCTGGTAAGTACTTATTTTTTGCAATGAACATATGCAGTTTTGACATATGGTTTTTTCTGTTGTTTGATTGCTATTAAACCTCTTTTGCAAAGCACCTAAGATTTGTGTGTTTTGAGTTATTCCATCAAAACATACGGAAATGCAGTTTTAATGAAAATAAATTATGAGGCGTGTGAAAATTATGTATGCAATGCTAACAGTTAAGATTCTGCTTGCAAAATTGTACCTTAGTACCTCTCCAGCTATAGGAGAAAACAGATGGAACAATGACATGACTGTGTTCTAGAGATTACTGTAAGCAATTTTTTAACCCATTCTCAAGTCATACAGAGAAATGTACCAATCTCTGATGAACTTTTGTTCAGGTTCAACATAAAGAAGATGAAAATCCATCGTCTGATTGCTGTAGATGGCCATGATAGGCTGTTAACACTGACTTATCACAGTGTAAGCCAAACACCTTCAATGTGAGTGATCTCTGAAGTATTAACTAAGACTAACTGAAACAGTCTATTTACTGTAGGAGTGACATCTCATTGAGAACTGGAATTCTCAAGCAACTCTTAAGAGCATTAAAATTCAGTGGTCTCCTTACTTTTTTTGTTGAAGTTACTAGTAAGGTCTTCTTACTGAGAAGCTGTTATTTTTTCCTCATGAAATGAAAATAAGTTTAATATCACTTTTACCAACTGTTTCTTCCTCAACACATTTATGCTGTATGCCTCACAGATTGAAAAAAACCCTCATCCTTATATTTGCTTACAGCTACACCAGCATTTACTTTTGGAGGGCAATCAAAATGCACAGAAGGTCACATCTTCTTGTTTGCATGTACAGCAAGGTGACATTGTCTGGCATAAGCTTCTCCAGTATGACTGTTGTGGTCTGACTCTCTATATAGCCCACAAACAGAAGAAGATGCAGCTATAGTAAATGTCTAAGACAAAAATTCCTGTGTTGCACCCAGGAAATGTTCTGTTGGTTTTTTTTTCCTTATGATGTGCAGGGGGAAATTATAGTACTCAATTAGAGTTAGAATACTGTATTTAGACTGATGCACCCCATCTCAGTCACCAGAACAAAGTTTGTCTTTAATTATACACTAACTGCAAGGAGTATGGTTTCAGTCCATTTTAGGGCTAATTTCAGTTCATGAAACAGCCCTTGCATCAGCTGATTTCCTTCCAGGTACCGGACCATGTCCAATAGTCCCTAAATGTGAAGATACTTTTTAAAGAGACAAATAACTGAGAAGGTATGTGAGACATGAAGTGAGATGCGGTGGGACGCTGCACCCCACCTTTTTAAGGCCTGCCTTATTTGCTACCCCAGCAAGACTCTTCACATATGGCAACATCAACAGTCCTCAGAGGAGTGATCAAGGTTGCTAGTACAGGATTGTGTCTGGGAGTCTTTAGCTAACAACCATGACAGGCAGGTAGGATATGGCTTTCTGCTTAATGCATGGCAGGTACTAGGAGCGCATTGCTATGAAGCCTTAAATCAGACTGAATTTCACTCATTGCAAGAAAATGGTGAATACCTTCAGCATCTACATGAAAGAGTCACAAAGATTTCAAGGATTCACAAAGATTTACCACCCTCTGTGTTCTCCAGCAAAAAGCACATCACCCCATCAGGAGGAGTAGAAAGAATTAGAACAATTGAATAATAATGAGTGACTGCCAAATGGACAGTAAATGATCAAGAAGTGGAAGATGGAGCAGAAAAATCAGCTGGCAGATGTTGTAGCATATACCATTTTCTATCTTCAGTGCACTGACGATAGAAAAATATCCTAAATCTTTATTAAAATAGAATTAGTTCACTGAAGAGTTCATCAAGATGAATGGCAGCTGTCAATTGCAGTTTTTAATGAGTTGCTTAGGAATAAGCAGGAACAGGCAGTGGGTGCTGTGGACTTTACTGAAATAGATGTGCACACCTGTTTACTTATTTCAGATTTTTCTACTCATTGCTTTATACCCATGTGCTAAACACAGAAGTATTTATAACAAATCCTCTTAAGAGACGCCCATGCTTCCATAGGTATCATGGCACACTCTGTCAGCACCAGGACATGGTACAGAGGATAGTGAGGGCTGTGGTTTGATAATCTGCGACACCAATAGTCAGTGTGCTGTAGGTCTCAGCTGTCTGCAGGCATTGCAGTGTTCTTTGTGTTCCATAATCAAGGAGCAATATTAAAGCAGTTGCTTAGTTCAAATGTGGTAAAATTGAAATTGTTCTTGTAAGGAGATTTATCTGTGTAGGAGTCCTCACTGAATTGCAGTTAACTAGGTGTTCTGCAATATTCTGTAAATTATGGTGGGACTAAATATGGCTCTGTGGGGTTGTTACTCAACAGGAGCAGCAGAAATGCATCATAATGTGGATTGTAAAGCAAGAGCACTTTGTGACTAGACAAGACTTGCTGTTTGTATGTCCAAGTCCTTTCACTCTGGTGACTTGTACAGCCAGAGGCAGGCTGCCTGCCCAAAAGCAGTTGTGCATCTGAGGATACTTTGTCATTTTGTCTTCATGTATCATTATAAGATAAAGGCAATAGATGAGGGTAATGGTGAGTTCATACTATGTGATACCTGACGGAAAATGTCTGGGAAAAATTAATTCTTGGACAAGACCTAAATACTACTGGATCCTATGTTTATTTCTTCTTTCATGGAAAGGTGCAAAGTGTCTGAGAAGAAGGTTCTTACAAATACAGATGGCTCTTTTATGGCTCTCTGGGTAGAAAATAATGTTTTGTCCTCACGGGCAGAAGGTGGTCTTTCATCCTGTATACAGAAAAGTGGTATGAAAACAGACAAATTCAAAGCCATACAACAAAACCTTCCATTTGTGACCCTAATACAATCCCCCCTTGACTTTTTAGGTTATTACAGGAGGTTATTAAGACGTTTATATGGTAGCTCAGGTATAGAATGAAGAGAAATATAGCAGTGAAGACAGCCTTATTTTAAAGGTCCATAAGGTGTCCTCATTTCTTGATCCAGGAGAAGAGCCCTCAGACCTTTACCTACATCATCTTATTCTATGCAGAAATCTGCTGAACAATGGTGAGTAATAGGCAATTAATTTTAAGGAAGCTAGCCAACAAGGATAATGATCTCACTGTCAAGGTGAGAAAGTCTAGTAATTACTTCAAGTAAGTATTTACATGACAGTTAGAAATTCAGAGCTGAACTGTTTTGTTAACCGGCATATCTGTCAGATACCTGCTGGTTAACAAAACAGGAAAGGGAGAGAAAATCACATTTCACAGAATGTTCAGTTCTAAACAGGTAAGTGGATCCTGGTGATTCAAAGCAAAGCTGTCTTTTAATAAACATGCCTGTGTCTTTTTGTAGAAACAGCATTTCTTTCAACCACCCAGCAGGAAGAAGGAATATTTCATTCAGTATAATTTTGCTCTCTTCCTACTTTAGGCATGGCTCCTCACCTTACACAGACTTAGCATTCAGCAGCACTGTTATGTAAAGTGAGTTATATAGCATTTTGTTGTGTAGAGCTTAGTAAAACAGCTTGCAGCCACAGTTCCTGGTGCCTGCAAAGGGCAGCATTCTGTGGGTTTAGCTTGGTATGGAATTACTGACACCATGAGGAGTTGGTTACTTGTTTTTTAATGAAACTCTATATGTGGAAGCAGTGTTCATTGACAAGGGTGATTTTCTGTAAAAGTCAACCAGTTGTTGGAAGATTACTGACACTTTCAATAGAAACAATGAAGTTTTTCATTATTAAATTGCTACATTTCAGTATCCATCATCTCATTTAGGTACTGTGCTGATTCTAGCCATCTCATGAGCCAACAACAGCACTATGGTTCCTTTATATTCATAAATTGATTTTTCTGAAAACTTTTAGTATCAATTGGTCATTCTTAGGTAAGTGATGTTAGCCAAGAGTGAATTTATGAATTATTGCATATATTGTTAAGGAAGCTATTTATGTAGAAGTGTTTTCACCCCATCAAATGCAGATTAGCTGCATAAAGCATAACATTTTGACGGTATGGAAAACGATTGTTAATCTTAGAAGGACCTAACACCATAAGTCCTGAACTATGAGTCTGTACATATATGTAACACTATTTATTGGTAGCTTTTGATAGTTGAGCAACTAGCTTGCACATGACATGATGTCATACACATTTCTGTGAAGAATATTTCTATGATTTTTTAATTCTTCATTTCCATGGACCTGGAACGCTCTGTTTGTGGGTAAGGGAGAAGCAGAGCAAGGAGAGAACTAGTGAGGTGAATACAAGGTCATGGGACTATATAGCTATTTTTCCTGGGGACCTCAGCAGCAGCAGTGATTGCATGGTGCCGTAAACTCTGACGTGGCTTGCTGCATGACAGTGTGGATGCTTCTGCGCTGAAATGCGGGCACCAGTAATAGCGTGGCTTTTCAACAGGCAGGAGCAGTGCCTGCCCAGCTTTCTCAGAGCAATTACTGATACTCAGGAGCCAGCCTGGAGCACAGAAGCAAAAAGGTGCATCTTCTTGCCACCTAGTTTCTAAAACCTTCCTCTCCCTATGTCACCATGCTCACCATGTCCTACTGTGTGTCTCAGTAGGTTCCCTGCTCATGAACATGGGCTGAGCAAGACTCCACTTTGATGCACTTATTTCATGCACTGAATGGTAAGCCAATGGGCCTCAGGAATTTGATTCCAAGTTCCTGATCCTAAGATAATCAATCCACTCTTGTAAGACCTCACTTGGAGTACTGTGTCTAGCTCTGGGGTCTTCAGGAAGGAGGGCCACAGACATGATCAGACAGCTGGAACATTTCTCCTGTGAGGAAAGACTGAGAGAGTTTGGATTCATTCTGGAGAAGAGAAGGCTACAAGAAGACCTTATTGCAGCTTGCCAGTACCTAGAGAGGGCCTGTAAGAAAGATGAGGAGAGTCATTTTAGCAGAGCCTGTTGTGATAGGACAAGAGTTAATGGTTTTAAACTAAAAGAGGGTAGTTTTGCTTAGATATTAGGGAGTGGTTTGCTTTTGACAATGGTGAAACACTGCTGCCCAGAGAGGTGGATACCCTATCTCTGGAAACATTCAAGATGAGGTTAGACAGGACTCTGAGCAACCTGATCTAGTTGAAGGTGTCTGTGCTCATGGCAGAGGGGTTGAATTAAGTGACCTCTTAAAGGTCACTTCCAGTCAAGACCATTTTATAATTCTAAGATGTGTTCAGAGGCTGGAAGCCTTTTCTTAGAGCTGTCCACAGGTCTGTNGGGGCGGGGAAAGCTGTCCTTATATTATATTTGTTGTTACAATTTTTCTGATTTTCTGTTCATTTTATTTTATGGGTCATTAAGTTTTGAGTTATAATTCATGAACTCAATATTGCAAGTGAAAAAGTTTCAGTTTTCTAATGTTACTGTTTACATACTCACTTTTTATATACAGGATATTGTAGATGTTAATTGAAATTATTTATTTCAAGGTAAAATTATTTTGCCATAATAAGGCACAAAATGCCTCATGTGATTTCCCAGTTTGTATTCACTACCTGTAGAAGGCTTATGCCTGGGTAATAAATTGGGTCCCACTNGGTGCATCTTCTTGCCACCTAGTTTCTAAAACCTTCCTCTCCCTATGTCACCATGCTCACCATGTCCTACTGTGTGTCTCAGTAGGTTCCCTGCTCATGAACATGGGCTGAGCAAGACTCCACTTTGATGCACTTATTTCATGCACTGAATGGTAAGCCAATGGGCCTCAGGAATTTGATTCCAAGTTCCTGATCCTAAGATAATCAATCCACTCTTGTAAGACCTCACTTGGAGTACTGTGTCTAGCTCTGGGGTCTTCAGGAAGGAGGGCCACAGACATGATCAGACAGCTGGAACATTTCTCCTGTGAGGAAAGACTGAGAGAGTTTGGATTCATTCTGGAGAAGAGAAGGCTACAAGAAGACCTTATTGCAGCTTGCCAGTACCTAGAGAGGGCCTGTAAGAAAGATGAGGAGAGTCATTTTAGCAGAGCCTGTTGTGATAGGACAAGAGTTAATGGTTTTAAACTAAAAGAGGGTAGTTTTGCTTAGATATTAGGGAGTGGTTTGCTTTTGACAATGGTGAAACACTGCTGCCCAGAGAGGTGGATACCCTATCTCTGGAAACATTCAAGATGAGGTTAGACAGGACTCTGAGCAACCTGATCTAGTTGAAGGTGTCTGTGCTCATGGCAGAGGGGTTGAATTAAGTGACCTCTTAAAGGTCACTTCCAGTCAAGACCATTTTATAATTCTAAGATGTGTTCAGAGGCTGGAAGCCTTTTCTTAGAGCTGTCCACAGGTCTGTGGAGCCTCAGCTCTGTTTTTGCTCAGTGTGTATTACAATAGAGCTCCCTTGCTATGCTCTACTCAGCAAGAAATACTGGCATGATGGTAAGGGAAGGTGTAGAAACAGAGGTTACTGAGGGTGACATTACTTTCGGTGACTGCAGAGAAAGTGCCAAACAGATTGTTTCTGATTCCCTATTAATTTCAAATAGAATGGTTCAATCAGGCCTCAAAGAGCTCACAATGATGTTTTCTGCTACCATGCTACTGGCAGGATAGTTTAAATGAATACTTTTCTTTCAAGAAAAGAGCAAGATGGCATTTTTAACTCTAGAAGTTTTTGGCTCACTTGTCTCTTTTTAACTGAGGATTTTCCAAATTCTGGAAAGAATTATGGGTATGCATCTTCATGAGTAATTTCTGCACATCCAAAACCACTATTGAAACATTTGCCAGAAAATATTCCTATATTAGTAAGATTATGATCTATTATATTAGATAATAAGTTGCAGCAATGCAGTTGATTAGTGTTTGATTACTTTGATAAATTACATTCTTAACTAAATACTTTAATATCATTATGTAAAACTGATTTTAAATTACTCAACTGCTCAAATTGTGGAAGTATTTAATTTTTGAAGATGGACTTATGTTTTTTTGTTTGGTTTTTGTTTTTTTGGTTTGGTTTTTTTAAGTGTTCCTTGGACTCTGTTTACCACAGATACTTGTTTTAAAAGAACTAAAATTTAAAAGATTACTTTAAATTGATATTATAGTAGACTCACAATAATCCACACAAAAATTGTCTGTGTTTCCCCTCTTCTCATGAAAAGAAGGGGAAACTTTCCAAGGAAAGACTTCACATCAGGATTCTGTAGCCTGGATTGCTACAGAGCTTTTTACAATGTTTGTTTCCTACAGTTAGTGCATTCTGATATATTATTATAAATAATTGCCTAAGAATGTGTAGTTCCTTGAGCAAGTGCTCTTTGTGGCACCATAGGGCACCTTGTGAGCTACAGTTCCCTAAAGAGCTCCCTATTACCAGCTCTGATGTCACACTGGATCACTTATTCTTATAGAAATGTGAAATGTCATTTTTGCCAATAACTGAAGTAATCGTTGAGTATCCTCATGAAAGGACGTCTGCCCTTTCTACTCATTTGTGTATATTTTTTACAGGCAGTCATACTGATGATTAGTTGAAACCTTAAGCTCTGCTGCACAGTCATAGAATCTCAGAATGGTTTGGGGTGGAAGGGACCCTTAAAGATCATCTGTTTCCAACTCCCCTGCCGTGGGCAGGGGTGCTAGTCACTAGTTCACATTGCTGAGGGCCCCATCCAGCTTTGCCTTGAACACTTCCAGGAATGGGGCCTCTACTACTTGTCTGGGCAACCTGTTCCAGTGCCTCACTATCCTCCAAGAATTTCTTTCTAACATGTGATCAAAATCTCTTTGTTGTTAGTTTAAAGCTGTCATCCTTGTCTTATCGCTATCTGCCTGTGTAAAAAGTCACTCTCCCTCTATTTTGTTAAATTTATAAAATTATAAAATATAGGTGTCATTCATGTTACAACCACAGGAGGGGAAATTATATCTTATGTGACTAAGCTGTGTTTGTGCAGTATCAGATAGCTTTCTTACATTCAGATGCATCAGTATGCAACAGTTTTCAACAGCACATTTTATATCCCATTTAAAAACCCTAATGAATGATTGTTACAGCAACACAACATTCTACAGATTTAACAACACTAGGAGGTTGCTACAGGTGATACCGTGTCAGCAAAATGTCTCTGTCTGATCCCAGGTAAGGTCCTAGAGGAAGTGTGCAGAGCAGCATCAGAAAGCTATTGCACAATGGCTAATTTGTGACTGAAGCTCATAGTAAAAGTCATGAAATATGAATCAGAGTCTCTCTCCACACCTCGAAAAGTAGGCATTCTAAACCATTATATTTTTAAAAGAAATCTTCATAGGACATTATTTCTGCCTTGGAGATTTAATTTCTTCCTTCCTTCTCTTTGCTCTAGATACACAACTATTCACTGCTACAAAGCTATTATACCTTTTTTCCCTTCCATTTCTATAATAGTTCTGATACACAATTTTTGGCATTTTGAAAGATTAAAGTGCAGGTCACAGTTTTCTTGAATTCCATGTCTCTATCTCAGCCAAAAGTTATCTTACCAACATGTCACATTATCACATTGCAATGCTATTGCTGGTGAAACAATCTAAAGGCAGGAGTAGTGAAAAAAGTAAATTGGCTATGCTTTTTCCCCGAGACTATATATGTAAATTTTAAGCAGATATTTAGCTGCTATTGTGCTTAAAGTAATTTCCAGTAAAAGATTAAAGAAAAACTAATTATACATTGAATAACTTCATAGGTATGCCATGAGCAACTGAGTAGATGCCATCATAGAAAAACTTCTTCACTAGCCAGTAACTCCCTCTTCAAAAAACATCCAAAGAGAAAAAAATATTGCATAAAAAAGGGGTAGACGCTGCTATACAGTGAAATAGTGCAACACCTAATCTCTGAGCTGCAGGTCTGAACTTTTGCTTCCTCATGGGGCAGAGTGGAAGAGAAAGAGGGAGGTGAAAAGGAAAATTTTAGACATAGTTAACGTCTTTTGTGATAAAACTTCACACTTATGTCTTTTGGTCTGAGAGATAAGACCGTAAAGGACAGTCTCTGAAGAAGTGGACTGGGATAGAAGAATGAGAAGGGATTATTTTCTTCTGGAATTTCGTATCACAAGTTTCTGAGTCAGTTTCCTAGCCTGTCTACTTCTTAAATAATGAGTACCATGGATTAGACTACACAAATGGTCACACAAGAGTTTAAGATCCCTGCTGTGCAAGACAAAATGGCAGAATGGGTTTAGGGTGTCGTTAGCCACCCAGGGTCCTTAAGGAACCCAAGCTTTGTTTGTAGTTTTAAATGTGATCTGGTTTCCACAACTTGATGTTGGACATAATCCAGTGGTATGACTCAAAACAGACCATTGAATGCCTGGCTTGAGATAGGAGATCAATGCTGGGGTGGTCGTAATGGGATTTTCAAATGGAGGGAAAAAAAAAAAAAAGGAAAACGAGTTAACATCATCTTTTAGCACTATTTTAAGGTACATTTGCTGAGCGTCACATGGACTTAAAGCACTTTGTGTTCAGTTAAGCATAATGAGGTGCTTGAATGCTTTAGCATTAGTGGTTTTGAAGGATGTTTCTCAAAATCAGATAAAATAAATGCACGAGAACTAAATGGGTTTCTGTGAATTGTTATGGGTTATATTTTTGTTTGTTTGTTGTTTTGTTTTTTTGTTTGATTTGGGGTTTTTTTTGGCTTTGCTATCTCTTTTTAAAATCAGAATGCCATGTGCTACCTGACTGTATATTACACCAGGAGAAATGGTTGCTACATCAGACTTTCAGCTTTTAGAAGGATTACCTAAATATTCTCATGTTCAAATATGGGTACTCAAGGAAATATCCTTTCCTGTAGTTAAAGTAAAATGATTTCATTTTTATTCCATTTGAAGGTAATTATTTTGTGTCGCAACATGTATCACTATGGTAATTCTGCATTCAAATAAATAGCTACATTCTTCTTAAGTATTATAGGAACTACATTTCTTTATAAAACCCAGATTAAATAATCTGGCTTTAAACTGAAGCATTGTAGTAGTATTTGTTTGGATTTCCTGTCATATAATTTTTGGTTCTGCCATGTGGATGTATTTCATAAAATATACTAAGTAGATTTTTCACTTGAACATAGTAATTCAGTACTATATTGTCAAAGCATAGGTTTTTTTAAGTAACTCTGATTTATAATATAATTTGTCTTATAGTTTTGTAATATTTTACCAATATGGCTAGTATTTTAATAAACATATGTTCTGATAAATTAAATATACTTTCACATTAACTTGCTAGGCTTAATCAACCATATGATTTCCAAGGAAATGAATGCTGTTGCAACATATATCCATACATAAATATGTGTATTGCTCTTAATATTAATGCTAGTATAACACAGTAAAGATGGCCTTTTACAATTGCTAGCATGGAATGATTTTCGAGGCAGTGAATATAGTTCCCTGCTGAATTCTTGAAATTCGTTGCTGTCTTCCATAGCTTAAGCACAAAATACTCCATCTCAGCAGCCATGAAATTACATATAATCTTGAATTAATTTTGATTGTCACCTCACATCTTGTTCTAATTTGCTCATAGTAGTTCTGACTATACTAAAAACCTGCAGAGGTGTTTGTTTAAAAATTTTCATTTATTGTACACAGTGGAAACAATTATTTGAACCGTCTTGCTCTTCCATTACAAGAATAAGCAAATTTCTCAAATTGACACATTTGCTTCACTGAGATGAAAAATTTGCTCACTCTCTGTCATTGAGATTTATTTTTGTAGAACACTACAAAGCTTTCTAAAATATCTTTTCTGTCCAGAGTCTCTTCCTGAGAAATAATTTACTCCAGTTTTCCAGTCTTCCCTAATCCTTTGTTTGAAGTGAGGAACACTACCCACCCATTCTACCATGATTCTGTAGAAGTCTATCAATTACGGCTAGAGTGATGAATCACCAGTGAATCATGTTGGCTAGAAGACAATTAAGAAAAAATAGGTTTTGCTTATTAAAAAAATGTAGCAGTATTAGTAGTAGTAATAATAACAACAGGAACAAAAACAACCACCCCCCTACCACCACCACCAAAACAAAACCACAAATTCTGCTTCATTCTAAAGTGTAGTATTTCTGGGGGTAGAAAGTGTGTATTTGTGTTGGTTGAATCTGCACCAATAAATATCAGCCAGTTCAATTTTATAATGAAGGATAATTTTATGACTTGCATATAATCACCAAATTGGATTAAATTCCGGTAAAATCAGGATCTCCTGCTGGTTTTTCATCACAATATGCTGCCAGTACTCATTGCAGAACCTGACAACACCGCACTGGGATGGACTTCTTTGTCTCAGTGCTTGCAATCAGAAGCAATTATGTTATGCTGTCCTTTGTATATACACTTGTCAAAGCCACAAGGAAAAGGCAGATGTAAGTGTGGGTGCTTAGAGGTTCACTATTCACACATATTAAACCCCTTCTTATTTCAAGAGCAATTGGTTCCATAACCTCTTTATAACCTTTTGCTCTGTCTTCATTTCACTGATAATTTTTAAAAATGCCTTTGTGCTCCCTATATAGAGAAATCAATCTTTGAGATCTTCTCTTTTCTCCTATTCACCTGAGTGTCCTTCCCAGCACGTGTCCTAGTTAGAACCCATATTTCCTCTTGGCATATGACTAGAGCTGTTCACCATCTTGCAGTTGAGCCTTTGTCAGTACCTTTGTGAAGGGCTGCCAGTCTCTACTGGAAATAATTTTATTGACACTTCCTAGCATTTAGCTTTTCTACAGTGAAAATGTGTACATGGCTCATCATCATTCTGTGACAGAAGATGACCTTTCTCCTTTTCCATGATTTCTTACTGATAGTTCCCTGCAAATAGAGGAAACTATGTAACAGTTATGTTACTGCCTAATGAGCTGTGATATCACCATGGTAATGGAGTAACTTTATAAAACACCTTTCTGTACGTGGACGTAATTGTAGAAACCTATCCAAAATACGCAAGCTATTACTTACTGGTGTAATTTCAGTGATTTTCACTGTTCAGTTATGGTAGGTGACTTCTGTAATCAGATGGTGTTCTTTGTTTTAACAGCAAGTTTATGAATTCAGTGAAGTTCATCTATGGATTCAAATGTCATTAGAAATCATGCTGAAGAATTTCATTATCATTTTGTTAAATTTGAACAATGTTTAAAAAAAAAATCCAAGAATACAAAGTTCACAGAGTTGATGAGCATCATGTTTGGTTTCATCTGCACTGAACGGAGTAAAAATGCTTAGGCAGTGAGATAGGGACAGTATGCCTGGATTTGCAGCTTTCTGCCCCAGTAAATGGCTAAGGGACAGACAGCATCCCCAGAATGTTAGATTTTTTTTCAACCATCTTCTGATAGGTTGTTGCTGCTGTGTATTTTGTAACCAAGATACACTTTTTGTAAGGTTGTAAATCAGGTCTATGAAATTATTGAAAACTTTACAAATAAAAAGCCTGAACTGTTCTCTTAACTCATACACTTCCTTTTTCATTGTCACAGAACAATTCAAGTGAAAATACTAGTGTCTGAGTATGTCTCTTCCAAGGCACTATTCAGTTTCTTTCTTTGACCTTTTCATGTCTGTTGGGGAACATCTACACTGTTTTCATCAGACAAGAACAGACTGCAGTCGGTGTTGTCAGTCTGGCTGCCTTGTCTGCGCAGTAAGAACCATATTATAACACATGCAGGGAAGGACATGGAGTGATTTCCAGTGTATCATTAGCACAAAGAACTCATTAGTCAAGTAGCTGATACGACCAAACACACTATTTAAGCCTCAGCATTCTTCAGGAAGCCCAACAAACCACAAGATGATAAAAGACAGGTGAGGAAAATGTTCATTATTACTTACACTGCTCCTGGAGAATGCATAAAATTTGTACTCAAATAAAACAAATGAAACCAAAAATAGAGAACACTCCATTTCATTGCAGCTGATGCAATAGAAGATACTGCATCAGTTAAAATTCTGTGAAGTGGGGCTGGAATCAAGGAGGAAAATAGTTAATGGGAAGGCTGTATAGAAGTGACAATAAAATTACGTTATTAAAGAAGTCTTTCTCTGTAGGCTTGATAGACACACACAAAAAATCACGTTGTGTACATTAAGATTTAATTTTCCTTTGAACTGTACTTTGAGTCTCCTTGACTTGAAATTGGTCAATAAAGCCAAAGAACCACTCCAATAATTGGAAGATGCATGCACCTGTAAGTAGAGCCACTTTGTGCAGAGCAAGAAACAGCTACAACAATGCACATAGATTTTAGTAATTGAAAAGTGTATTTAAAAAAAAATGCTGGTACAGCAACACCAGATCTGGGAGAAACATTTAACTAAAGTAAGAACAGAACAGATCTTGAACTGAGATTAACAGAACCTGCTATTTTGACAGTCTGGCCTCATGTGCACAACAGCTTAAACTATCTGTGTCAAGATTAATGCAATGTCAATATTCTTCCCTGATACCTCATAATGTCTATGAAAATATAGGTCCATACAAAAAAACCTGTGTGTTGATGAAACTATTACTGTAATGACTAAAAGAACCTTAAAGCAGTGCATTTTTAGAGCTCTGATAATGCCAGGAAATTTCATGGTATCTGAATTTAACCAGAATAGTTACTGTGGACTCAGTTCCCTTATTATCATTAATTGCATAAGTAACAAAGACCCAAGACTTGTAAAGGAATTGGTATGTGATTTCTACTGAATCTGAGATGCATAAACTTCCAAAGTGCTACATTAACCCTTTCAGGCTGTTGAATGCCAGAACTCCTTCACATAGTTTGTCAGTAAGATTTAATTCTCATTTCATTCCAGGACTTGAGAAGCAGCACCAGCTGTTCACCCAAAGGACAGTATCCTGCTCTTGTGTAGAATTCCTGAGTGGGTACAGATAGTATCAACTTCTGTCTGCTGAAATCAGTGGATATTTTACTGTCCATTTCAGAGATAAAAATTTCATACCTTTGGTTTGACTGGAAGGTCTTGCTCATTTCTTTATAGTTTTCCCATTATCCTAATAACTGTGCTCGGGCCCAGGGCAGAATAAGAAAATATAGAAGCTAAGGGCTCTCACCATGGCCTGGGTGACTGACAGAGCCTTGCTGACAGAAGCACCCATCTAGATCAGCGGAACAAAGTACACCAGAGAACAGTGTTTAGGTAGACCTGATCCAGTTTGTCAGCAGAGGTCCCGTTTGGTCTGCTTAGGAGGTTCCTGCCTTATGGAGCATTAGCTGGAAAATTTATTTGCCATTGTGGTAGAACCCTAGAAAATATGAAAGGAAGGTTTTACACATTTATTTCACCACTCTGCTGATGATTCTGATTTGATCCTTGCTTATTAGAGGTTAACATGTTGGTACATACTTACTGCTGGTCTGACTCAAATTACAGTGTTGAAAGGATGTCTTGTTTTGCAAATTTCAAATATAAGAAGTAAATATTTCTGAAAATATTCCAAAGACATGCTCTGACTCTCTTGCTTGAATTTATATATGTATTACAACAATAAAAAGTATTCTGAGCATCACCCAGAAAGAGCAACTCATCAAATGTTTGTTTTCATCACTGATCAAAAAACATTGCCCAAGGTGCATAGGGTTAAACCAGAAGGATGTGGAAGCAGAAATATAAATTGACAAGGGAATAATGAAGATCCTGAATAATAAAACCAAATATTGAGCTCATTCTTTGAATTTTCTGTGTGACTTGCAAAGCACTTCACAAAATGTCCTTATTATTGTCTTAATTTTGCAGATGGGGAAACAAACAGCAATACAGTACATCAGAGGGGGTACCCAGAGTACTTAATCTTTTGACTGTTTGTTCACAGTAACTAGTGCTTACTTGTAGGAATTTAAAACTCTGTAGTTTGTTCTAACTGTACAGCAAAGATACAACCCTCTCTGGAGGGAAAATCATTACAGAAAAGACATTTTTATCTCTTAACAGGTTGCACTGCTTCTCTGTATATTTTCTGCGGCTAATCAAAAAGTTGCATACTCACTGAGGACATGTTTAACAAAGGTTCTTAAGCACATGTTTTAGTGGGAGCAAAGATACACTTAATAAGATTTTCAGTTTCAAAATAGACCACTCAGTTTTCAGCACCTGGAGCAAATATTCTGCATGGCTGCAGAGCCTGCACAGAGGGAAAGGAATATGCCAATTATAGGCAGAAGCCAGATTTGGTTTTAGCTTCAATTAACATTATATTACCTCAATACAAATGTCTTACTGTATTTTGCTAAATATGTTACAAGAAGCACTTGTAAACATCTCTGTACTCTTTTCTCTTCCACCTCTCCTAGGACTGTCCAGATCACACGAGTTTTACCTATCTCAGTAAACAATAAGGCTTTCAATAAAGCCAAGATTCTCCTACTTTAAGTCATCATTTACAGAACTAGAACAAGTAGCTAGAGAACATTTTGAAACCTGTCCTTTACTGGCAAATGAATGTTTAGATCAGCTTCTGCCTAAGGGGGGTATAACTGTATTGCCTCACATAGTAATGATCATTGTTGGATCAGTACCATTTTTCATGTTGTATTTTCAAGAATTAAATAAATTCATACAGGCATTCTACATCAGTATCTGCTTAGCTACTTCCAAACTGTACCATGAGAGCTTTCATTAACTTGTAGGACCATTTCCTGCCCTCAGGATTGTAGAAATTCTGTCCCTCCTTCTGGTAATAAAGGCTGAGAAGTGATAGGACATATAGGATTCAGCAGCTCCAATGGTGCTATGCAGATCTGTTCCAACATTTAAACCAAGAATTCAGCTGCAGTATTAACAGTGCAATTCCATTTTATGACTATCTAGCTCAAGAAGTCGACAACTTAATTGCTAGGACTCATATTTCTTTCCAGCTCTTCCTTATCATTTGTAGCTGAGACCATTTACCTGTCCAAAATGAGGGAAACACTAAAACTCAAACCTGCAAAGCACTGCTGTGAAGTGCTGTATCTGCACTCCTTGCAGCCTCTTTAGGGTTCTGGCTGAATGCTCCCTAAGGTGACAAATCTGTGATTCTGCCTTCACTTGGAAACAGTTCTGACCAAGATGTATAGATTGGCAGATAAGTAACCCCATTTTGAAGACAGTAAGATATGCTGTACTGAACCTAGAGCTGCTTTGCTGAGGTAAATGGAGTTCCTCAGGGGTGCAGCTGCTTAACATCTAAGTAAACTTGTGATTTAACACTGCTTAAATAAAAAGGTAGATATATTGAGGGGAAAGAGACCTTTCTTATTACGGATCTAGGGTTACGCTCCCTAATCTCCCACCAGACCAGAAATCTAGGTACATAGGCCATAAGAAATGGATATTTTCACACAGTGTGGGAATAATTTTTCCTTTTAAAAAGTATATGAATGAGTTTTGAGGCTTTTAAAAGTGCTGTAGTACCCAGAGAACTATGTTAGTGCAAGCTGAAAGTGTCCAGAGATGAATGCACACTTGTTGCAATAGAAGAAATGGAAGCAAGCTCTTGTTCCCTCTACTCTGCCAGGCAAAGTTATGCCTCAGCTCTGTTCCAGCAGATCACAGGGAGGAAAGAGATGTCACAAATTTGCCTGGTCAAGTGCCAGATCCTGATTATCGTTTCCATTTGCATAAAGGACAGCGCAGCTGATCTAAGCTGACTGTAAAGCACCTCTGGTAAGAGCGATTTGGATAGCATAAGGATCTTATATTTAAATGCCACTTAAGTCTAGTACTAATTTTATTCCATTTGCAGTAAAGATATTTGTGAAGTTGCTTAGAACCTATCTAACCCGTCTGGCATTGCAAAGTCCACATACAGATGAAAGTGAGATTGTATAATTTTTTCTGTATATCCTTCAAAGGACTGTTGGAACATTTTTCAGTCTTCCACACTAACCTGCTGTTCCTCTTTGGTGCTTGTCATCTGTGTGGAAGAAGCAGCAGGTCAGTGTTTGCCCCAAATCCACAGACGACTGCCCTTGTTCTCACTTCATTATTTTTTATCAACTGCAGTAAAAGACCTAGGTAAAATTTCTTGTATTTTAGTCTAATCTGTTGATTTACATAGGCATTCATTGTATTAAGATGTAGGACAGGAGACAACAAGAATTCTCTAAAAATTGTGGGACTCCTGCCTTTGTTGGGTGTAGCTGTACCAGGGATGCTGTGAGAATTGGTACCAGCAAGGAAAGAAGATTCATTAATCATGGTGTGGACATACCCTTCCATTGAGATTCAGCTTAATCTTTCTGGGATTTATATAAAATGCCCTTTAATAATAAAACATCGGAAAGAGCTGTTACTTGTTATCCAGAAAATTACTTTGGGTGAAGAATACTGTGAAATAGGTGTAGAATACGTCACAAGCCATTTAACAGATGTGCAAAATGAAGGGGAAATACAGCAGCCATGTGGCAACATACTACAACAGAGTGTAGCAATTTAAATAAAAAGAAAGAAAAATATCACTCTCCTCAATGAGTATTTAATGTAGATCAAATAGCTATGATTTTTCCAAGAGGTTTCTTGGCCTCTCCCTGTCTCAAATTATTGTATTGTTTTACAGCGAACTGTAGCTGTCTTTCAGCCAGAGAAAAATAAAGGCTATTTCTTTGATAGACAGAATAACTAAAGGCATTAAAATCAGCAGAAGTTTACTTTTAACACTTTGGGAGATTTAGTGATTTTCAGTCCACTTTCTGAAAAATACTTTGTAAAATAAATACACAATCATTACAGATATTTACATAAGACTTAAATGAAATTACTGACATTTCAATGTAATAATCTTTCCTCATGCAAGCCCTCTGACTGAACAAACCAAAGGCTTAGTGTTTGAATAAAAGTACTTTATTTCAGTTTGCATGGTAAAAATATTTTTATCAATTTTGTGTCATTGAGACCAAACCTGGAATATCTGTATCTGGAAAATGTGAAAAATCATCTAATGGTATCCTCAACAAGTGTTTGTTATGTATTGTTTAGAAATCCAAGCTCACCATGCTCTCTCATTCTGAATAGTGCTCAAACATACCTGTAGTGAGCACTGTTTTGTGAGAATAAAAACTATAAACATGGTTGAAGATATTATTTCTGTGTCCCCTCAATTCATCCTCCAAATAGACTTTCTGAACTACTACTTTTTATCATCTAAGACTTTCTAATACATACCTTCATTTGACATGGTGTGTGGTGATTGAATACTAGGTAGCATGAAAAAAGTAAAGGGGAAAATAATAAAATCAGCATTACTTAAGATCAACTCTGTCCTGTGTTTGGACTGAGGCAAAAGTTGTCTTCACTGCAGATTCTGTTTATTGCTACAGAGCCCATCTCTAATACAGTAGTTACATTTTACCATGGAAACAGACTCATCTTTTTATTTCCATCATAATCACTGTTGTCTGATTGGCTTATCTGTAAAGCCTTTCTAATTGTTATTTTTGGATTATAATTGCACTTAGTAATGAAAGTTAAACTTTTCCTGAGTTGAAAAAGGAAAGAAAATTAAAATTAAAGAAAATGCAAAGAAATAGTTTGTCAAAAGGGGGACTTGGCAATTAAGTGATAAACAGTACATTATCTTATTGAGTGGCTTCATTTTAACCACATTTACTAGAAGCACAAAAGAAAGATATTTCTGTGACTCTGGAACAGTAAAATTTTAGACATGAAAAATAACAAACATATTTCTGCCATGAATTTTGGAGAAATTCATGAATGCCATTACAGTCTGATGAATCCATTACCATTTTTTGCTGTTGTTTGAATATGTTTATTTTGAGATATGTGTATGAAATCTCATGTCTGAGAATAGAATTTCACATTTATAAAACCAATACTGTAAATGGCTTTCATGTTGAAAGATGAAAGATTGTTTTTCAACATAGATTCAATAGACTGCTGTTGGGGGTAGCAAACATGCACCTATTTGCTTATGACAGAAAAGCTAGGATTGTGGTGTAAGCACATGACACTCAGTTAAAAAAATTAAGAAATGTATCTAAAGATAGCTATACTTGTGTGTTTGGCCCCACTTGATGTACCAAAAGAATATAAAGTCTAGGGACATTACCATTTCACTGAGTTAAAAACAAAATATCTAGGGTGCAAAATAGCAACCTCCAAAGAGTATTAGCTAAAACGTTCCTTTTAATTTAGTTTTGTTGGGTCATTACCTTGCCTGTACGATGAGCACAGAAATTTGTCCTTTCTGAATGAAAGGGAAAAGAATAAAAAAGAAACAAATGTTGTGGAGAGTATCCAGCCAATTGCATGAAGCAGAAGTAACAAGTAGTAAGTGGAGGAGAGGTGACTAAGGAAGTAGTGTGGCTGATGCATTTTGCGGTGGGTGAAAAAATGCAAACAAGTGAAAATACAAAAAGGCTAGAGGAACCAGTGTTTTGTAACAGTTGTCTTAATGAATGAAAAATCCTTTTAACAGAATAGACATTTTCAAATAGTTAAAGCACGCAATTGATACATGTTGTAAGAGTGGAAGAAGTTTCTGGGATTTATATTATTTTGTGATAGAAGCTGAAATGTTGAAAATTGCCTGACAGAGAATGATTTCTACAGCTTTTTTTATATCACTAGGGAAGCTTCCTGCTGAGCATTCAGACTGGAGACAGATCAAAATGCAGATGCTTTATTTGGTTACCTTAATAGCTTAATAGGCTTTACAGATTATTACTCTCACAAGCCTTTTTGAGCTTATAAAATCCTAATGTATTTGCTATTAGAAACTGTGAACTCAGTCCCAAAAACACTTACTTGCACAAGCCCCCTGGTGAATTGCCTGATCTTTAAGGGTTTGCAAGACCTCCATCCTGTGCTTACAAAAATACTGTAGAAGACAGAAAGGGTAAGAAATTCCCAAGGGGAGCCAATTAGCCTGTAAAACTATCTCATTGCATTGCACTCAGTCCCTTCCCAAGGATTTTTGCCCCATTTGCATTCATGCCATAGCTAGCCAAAAAGAAAATCGATTGCATGTGATAGATGTTAATCAAAACTGTATATAAAAAACTCTGGATTTGGATGACACTGGCAAGGAAAAACAATCCTAGGGCAGAGTGCAGTGCAGGATTTAGTTCTGTAGGAGTATCAGACTATGGAATGTGTTCAGCTGCATTCCAACTTGAAATCCAGCTCCTCATAAGCAAGCATGAATCTGCTCTATAACGCCTCTCCCCTAGTGTGCCATGGTTTTCCCAGGGATTAAGTTACACTGCCTCCATTCCCTAAACTTCTGGGTGACTATTCCCTTGGGTATTCTAGCCTTGCTTTTTGTTATACTTTATGATCTTGATTTTTTTCATATTAGACCAAGTCTCCTTGACCATTAGGCTGATATCAAGCGCTTTGATATTGTCATCCTTCATTGAAAATTAATGCTGATGGGAGGTTTGCTGTATGACTACATTTCCAAATGTAGCTACTGCAACTATAGCCTTAAAATATCTATGAAGTTACTGAAAAGATGCAGTGAAGAGTTTCTTTTGTGAAAACTATGCACAACCTCATCATCCTTATATGACCAGGGATCTCTACTTGACAGGCTGCTTTTTTAACACTGAAGCTGTTTGTGTACTTCTATAGGCTTTTCGTCCAGATGTTTCTCATGTTCAGTAGTGTAGTTCAGGGAAGACATCATGACCAACTATCACTGCAAGAGTTTCTGGCTCAAATAGCATAAATCGGTATATCTGGAGTGAACTGACAGCAGTCATAATTGCATCTCTCCATGCCACTTACTCAAAACAGTGTTTCATCTGCAGCAGAGTGCCAGGAGCATGTTTTTTAGTAGTACTGTCAGTCTCTTGTGAAGAAGTGCAATTTGCACTCCATGGCATTTTCCACTGAGGTATTAAAAGTTTTGTAGATGTTTCTGACCACAGTAAATGTCATACGTAACTCCTAGTCCTGAAATCAGTGACAGACCTTGCAGAAAAACTGGCTGTTTTACAGAAAAATGTAAGATGAGACAGTAAATATCTTAGTGCAAAAAAACATATTTAATGAGAAAGAAAGAAAAGAAAAAAAGAGAAAGCAAGACTGATTCAAATAGTCCTTCTTCTGAGAGTATCACTCTGAAGACCAGAAGAGAATCAGAGAAAGAATCCTGGATCAAACCTTTTCTGCAAGACATTCTGAAACCTTGTTGATTAAGTGTGTGAAACTGGATTATTTCTATTTAACATTTGAAAATTGCAGTTATGTTTAAGGACTATTAAAAAAGCATAGGAAAAGTTCATTTTTGTTCATTTGCAAGAGAGAGTCACCTACTACTTAAAGCTGAAGTTTCACTTAGAGGAACCTAAGAAAAAACAGCTATGAAGAAACCAATACCTTCTACCAATAACTTTTTTAAGGAACCCTTAGTCTTGCTGCAGTAATTGCTGAAAATTTTTTATGATACCTAAGGGACGATAAAAAAATATGGAATATAAAGTATAAGAAGAAGGTTTGCATCTCACTATATGCTAGACTAGCTCTTGCATGCAACTACTGCACCTCTCTCAGATCTTTAATGCAGAAATGAAACTTGCTTGCTTTAACCTGTTTAATCCTAGTAAGTGGCTTATGTCAATCTACGTTTACAAGATTGTCTTCACAAGGATAAAACAGCAAAAATAGCATTTTATAAATGAAATTTAGATTCATCTTCATGGTATAGTTTCCTTCTGAAATCAGAAGAATTTGTAAGTATTAGATATTAGGCATTACTTTACGTAAGTGATCAGTAAGGCAAATTTAGAGGAGATAAATGACCAAGTAGATGAAATCCTTTTTGTCATCAGCAAAAAGCAGTTCATAGAGTTTAGATCACAGAGCAAGATTTCTCTTCAACTAATTAAAGGATCAAATGAGTTAAGAAAATCTAATGCATTTTTTCCTAAAAAACACAGACATATAGACATCACAATAAACTGTGAGGTCCTAGATGACAAAAACAAAATGCAGAAATTATTCTAATTCTCCTTTCTCTATAGGGTGACAAATTATGAGAGACAAGATACCTGAAATAATTAAACAAATTACTTCTCCAATTACTTGTTGAAAGAATTACATGATAATTGATAATGAAAGATGTGCTTCAAAGGCTTTAAATCACTCTGTTTCAATTAAATAGCAAGCAGAGTGTGATTATAGGAAGTTCATAGTGTAGTAATACCAGTGAAGGAACTTCTCTTTCTAAGTAAATTTTACCTTGTAAGTAGAATCCACGCTTTTGTATTAGACTTTTCGTTGTTCTCTTCAACCAACTTCTATTTGCAGAACTTGTGATGAAAGTGATTTGGGTTTATTTATTTGGAACATTGCTACATCTTTTTCTTTCGTGTTCTGATTTACTTATTTGTCTTTAGCTGTAAGAGGTGCAGTGTCTTTCTGTTACTAGATTTTCACAGTACCTTCCTCAGAGATGTATGAAAGTCCTTTTGTTGGTTATTCTTTCATGGTGCTGAAAGGGCAGAGTTAATTTGCACCACAAATATTTTGTGATCACTATGATTTTTATAGAAAAAAGTAGTCTTAGATCTAAGGATTAATTTTGCTTGACAAGTCAGAGTTGTAAAGATTTAGCCAACAGTTCTACATTTCTTTGAAAGATTTCTGTCCTGTGTTTTTGAGTGGTTAGTAACGGAAATTCAGTGCCTTCCCCAAAAATTCAACATTAGAATACAGTATGCCACTGGGTCTGTGACTGTTTCTTGGGCAGAAAAGAAAGCCTTATAGACAGAATTTTCAGGCAGTCATTTGATGTTTTATTTAATATAAAGATAGATAAGAGAAGCACCACTGATTCTGTGGGTATCACATTTTCTTCAGGCTCACAAAAATTTGTACTTTCTGTGTTTTGACATAATTTTTTGCCTTTAGTTTTACATCTCTTGACTTGTTCTCATCTAAGATACCATGTCCTGGTTTGTGGTCTAAACCAGAGGATGAGCTTCTTCTGTATTAATAAAATTGTAAATAAAGCTTGTATAGTTGTATTAGCCAATTTATTTGTATCAGTGGGATTTATATATGTAGCTTTTCCACAGGACTGAAAAGAATCTACAGAGCATTTTTCCCGAAGGGTGTACAAAAACTTTGGTGGCTTTTAGGTCCATGGTCTTTGGTGAAGTTACCAATCCATCCCCATGCAAATTGCTATTCTACAGCTGTGCCCAGAAGATTCCTAGGGATTGGCAATGCTGCAATAGATTCTGTTAGTACAACAAAATCTGCTATCACCCAGGTCAATTCTGCAGTCCCTTTTTTTCACAGATGGCACTATTAATCCAGCAGACAGGAGCAGCTCTTGTTTATACCCAACCTGAACAAGCTTTCAGCTAGAAATGAGGCACAATAGGGTTTGAATCCTGTTATAGTTCCTGCCTTGCCATCCTTTAATGAGCTCAGAGAGTACTTTATGATGTTGTCCTCACTTGCCTGTGACTAACTGTGGTGGAAGCCAGGAGTGAAAGCAGTGAGTGGAGTGGAGCATGGCTGATCCACAGCATGACTGCTGTGCTGGTATGTAAAGCTGCTCTGGATACTGCTAATGACAGTGGCCAGGTAGTTCTTCATTTGGGAGAAAGTGGCACAACTCACCATAATTTACTATGAAAATTAGGAAAACGATTTTAAACATGTATTGTTTTTGAAAGAAAAAGACACAAAAATCCCCATCTTGGTGTTGTGTGTCAGATATGTTATTTGAAACTACATCACGGTCTCAAGATTTTTGCATCTGGCTCTTTGCTGGGAGAGCATCCGGGCTGAGCTGGCAAAATGCTGGCGATCTGTAGGGTGGATGTGCAGCCTGAGTGTATGACTGCAAAAGTCCTTAGCAGGAAAGGTCTGGGAGAAGGTGTAAATGGGAGGACATCTTACAGATAAACCATAACACAATATGCAAGTGGTAACATCCAGATAAAGACATTTTATTTAGTAGCTTGTTGTGGCTAGTACTTTAGTGATTCTTATACCTGCAAATATAGTAGGATCTGCTAGCCAGTAGACCACTGAGGGTGGAAAACATTTGCATTGCAAAGCACATCTTTTATTTTTACTGTATTTTGCTTTATATGTAACAAATTTTGAGACAGAAATCACATATCTTCCTGCATGTGCAACGAGATTCTGCTATCAGTTAATTTAGTTTTATGCTAATTGCATGGAATTAATTCAGTGGTGTGAAATCATACTTTGAGCCAGGCTTTTTTGTTAATTTGCTGTATTGAAGGTTTTCCATGCCAGTGTTCACTGCACTTGTTATTTCTTTATTAAGATGATGGTTTTAACTGACCTTCTTTATGTTTGTCATGTAACTGCTAAATCTATGTGAACCAGAATGAAAAGGTTTTGAGAATTAAGATTTGACTAGAGCATTGAAAAACATGAATGGTTTGAGAGGAGATTGTTGTGGTTGTGTATAGGAAAGTTCAGTTTACAAACAGAACACTATTACCAGGCATTGGACAGTTCTAATGACTCCTTCCAATTCAGTAAGCACAGTTTTCAATCAAAAAAAAACAACAAAAGAGATTTTAATATAACTAGAAGTCTTCAGATATTTCCATAGACATCAACAGCAGAACTGCCAGAATACTGTTTATGAAACATATTAAAAATGTATGTACACAGAGATAGCTATAGTAAAATTGCCAGTAAAGTGAACTGGAGGCAGACAGGCTAAGAGAGTTGCAGTCTATGCTTCTTCTCATTCTGGCCACACACCATTTTACAAATGGAAAGAAACATTACAAGATTCAAATAGTCCCTTGGTCAGCAGTGCAAGCATAAAAGCTCATTAACATGAAAGACCATGTGTAGTACCACATATAATAAAAAGTGACTTAAATTCATAGAATCCTGGCTGGAGACTCACAAACTCCCACATGAAAGAACGATATTTACTGACAATTTATAGAGACTGCAGTTACCTGAATTTCAAGTGAATGTTGTGAAGATAACCATGTGTGTACTGTATACTGAAGTTTTTACATGGTTGCAGAGGGATTGCAGAATCATGTTGACACAGAAATGTGTAGATTCATAGAAATGGGAATTTTCTAGTTTATTAATTACTTCCAGACAGATTAAGACTGCAAATAATATGTTTTCTGGTTTACCTAACATTAAAGTCTTCTTTTATGACTAATTTAGTTGTATATAAGGTTTATCCTAGGGAACTAGATTGTTCTGTCCTGAAGCAGCGAAGTTTTTATAGATCCAGTCATATATGTATTACCTGAAAAGCGGGATTTACTTTGGGATATCATTTAAGCCAAACACATGGCAGCCTAGAATGAATGCACAGGAACTATTAACGAATCAGCAAATATTTATACTAAGGCTCAGAAAGTATTCTTATTTGTTTTAATGGACTTCATACACCGTATATTTCATTATGAGGGTCCAGCTTTGCTATGCAAGTTCAAATCTTAATTTCAAATCTCCTCTGTTTTGGTGACTTCACTTAATGCAAGGGTGTAGCTTTTGTTAAAAACTTTCACTAACCCTTCTATTTGGTGTACCTTTTACACCAAAACAACCTAGTTGGGATGGACAATGTTGAAAGCAGTGGGGTGTAGCAGCACTCTCTGTGGTAATTGCAATTGTGACCACACTTCCTATGAAAAGCAGACAGCTGAAGCAATAGGAGCATCCCTCTCAGACATGAAGGTGTGTCAGTTCCTGGAACAGAAGTGTTCTTTGTGGGGTGGGTTTCCATTGTTATTATGTGCCTGCCAAAGGGATAGGATTAAAAAAGGCTGGAGGAGAGTCCAAGGTACAATGAAAGAACCACAGATTCTGGGAGAAAAATCATGAGAGGAAAAGATCTCATCACTGTTTACAACTTCCTCACGAAAGGAGGAGGAGGGGCAGGCACTGCCTTCTCTGTGTGGTGACCAGTGACAGGACTCGAGGGAATGGCCTGAAGTTCTGTCAGGAAGTTTAGGCTGGATATCAGGAAAAGGTTCTTTACCCAGAGGGTGGTTGGGCACTGGCTCAGGTTCCCCAGGGAAGTGGCCACAGCACCAAGCCCGACAGAGTTCAAGAAGCGTTTGGATGATACTCTCGGGCACAGGGTGTGACTCTTGGGGATGGTCCCGTGCAGGGCTAAGGATTGGGCTCAGTGATCCTTGTGGGTCCCTTCCAACTCGGGGAATTCTGTGATTCTATGATTCTATGACAGAGACAGATTGTGAATTTGATAAAAGGATATTTGATAAAAGGAGGCTTGCATCTGGGAATAATGGCATGGTCTTGTTCTTGTGACTCCTGCAGTCCTTAGAGAAACCAAGCTTTACTTTTTTTGTAGATGTATGATGTTACTATAAGTTTCTTTTCTCTCTACTTGAAAGACCTCACAGATTATGATTTTGACTGGTGTCAAAGGTTATATTTTTCAGAAAAAATCTCAGAGAAATTTCATATTTTACAGTGAAGCTCTAGTAGCAGCTCAGAGGTGAATAAATGTATTTAAATGGATTTAAAGTCTTTAATATGCTGCTACTTTACCAACAACATTATGTAGGAAAGCATTAGTGAGTGTTCCAAGAATGAGTTCTCACAATTTATGAAATTTTGGCTGTTAATAGGAAGGACAGGTGGAAGGCAGATGTAAACCTGAGGTAGGCCCCTTAACTGTATTACACCCTTTCATGACCCTCCCGAGCTCTAGCACATCTGCTTCCCCCAGTGCCTTATTTTCTTTGATCACAAGGGTCCTTATCCTTGAAGCTGTACATTTACCTTAAATATTAATTAGAAAGCTGTTCTGGGAGGATCAGACTTTGCAGAGTAGTTAATAGACTTACTGCTTCTGCATTGGCATTGGGTTTCCTGCAGGCATCTGGTCATAGTTCAGGGGCAAAACAGCAGTATGAAAGGCAATGTAAAATAGCAAACTGATGGAGGAAGGTGACTGCAAAGATTTTCCGTCTGTCTTTTGTTACGCCACATAAGACATAATTTCTCAAATTTGGTGTCTAGGCACTGAGAACCAAAATGAGAAAGGTCTGATTTAAGGTCTTAATGTTATAACTGCATTACGAATAGTGCTGTTCAGGTCTTTCTGCCTCGGTTTCATCTCTTTGCTCCAAAGAAGTTAAAAGTAACCTGGTACATATATGCTGCATATTCTCCAGAACATGTTCCTGGTGGTGTCCAGAATCTCAGCATGCATGGATGCTCTTGATTTCAGAGCCACAAATCTTAGATCTTTTTCATTGTAAGGCCTAGTAGAACACTGTAGAAAAGTAGTTCAAAGGCAGGAGTAATCAGAGTAAGACAGATGCTGATGTGTTCATCTCTTTTCTTCAAATAATTTTAAGAAAACTGTTTTGTTTGCTTTATGGTTGTGGATGAAACTTTGATATTCTGACTTGCTTTTATGTCCACAGCTCTATTAGGCACACTGGCAGTGCTGGTTTCTTATCTTCAGGTTTTTCTATAAAAATTCTTTTCTATTTCTTCTTAAGAAATTTTCCATCTACCATTTCTTGGACCCCCAACAGGTATAAGACAAACCCTTAGATGTAATTTCCATGTTTCATGGGATAAGAAAGACCTAAGAGGCAGTTATAAAAAAGATGGAAATGTTTATCTGGAGGATGACTATGGAGACAGATACTCAATGCCAGTTATAAGGACAGTCTGCCTGAAATACTGTTGAGTGGAATAGGCAAAACTGAGATGTTTTCTCTAAGTAATACTTTGTTTTGCCTGGACTTCAATGTCTAGAATCACATTTTAAAAACGAGTCCACGTAATACAACCCACTCAGTGGGTGAAAAAAAAATTAAACCATCATATTTTCATTTGTTTTTCTTTTACAGTGTTGAAAAATCAGTCTAATATCCCATAGAATGTAAAAAACCACAAGTACTCTATGTGCTTTGGATACATGAATTCTCATATAATTTTGTAAATCACATCTCAGACCTGTTAAAAATATACATAGTCTAAAATTTATTTAAAAACTCTTTGATGTTCATTAGCTAAAAAAACATTCTAAGCGGTACATTTCAATCCTTTACCTATAGCTAGTGGAGATGCTGCTCTCAAAGAAGTTCTCTTTGTTGCTTTTTGGAATGAACATCTATGTTGTGTTCAGCGGGAGATGCAAAATCTAAAGAGCACAGTTAATTACTGAAGAGGGGGCAGCAGTACCCAGTAATCTGCTCCTAAAGCAATCAATCCTCTTCATAAGAACAAAGTTCTTTATAAACAGTATCTCTATTCCTAGTTTACAAATGGAGAAAGGAAGAAACTGAAGCCGGCTGCTGGATTTTGCCTATTACACTGATGTAAACCTGTCACCCATAATTCTGTAGCCTAGAGCATCTAGTGTGGTCCCAGTGGATGAGGATTTTGTGTTTTGAAGCACAATTATTTGAAACTTTTGTACCTTAATCGTAACTGTATTTGTGATGCTCTGACCTTTTTTAAAATGTGTGAATTAGACCACCTTAAATGTTATTATTGTTGCATGGAAAAGGTAGTCCCACAGGACAGATAGAGCATCCCAAGGTTTTCCCTTTGTCTCATTTAAAGTACCTTCTGTTCTCTGTCCTCTTCTGACATTGTGGGAAACATCAACTGCTAGCAATGCTCAGTTTGCTTTCTCAGTATCATTGATTATTTTATGTGCCTCTCACACATTTGATTATATTCTTCCTGAGAACTAGATCAGGTATGAATTTCTGCCAGCTGACAATAAAATCAGCAGAGATCTTGGTGACAAAAAAGGCACCTGGACCAGAAAGGTAGCCATGAAATAAAATCAGAGAAGTGCACAGAGCTTGGTGGAACAGGGACATGACAAGGATGGCTGAAGATGTGCTGATTCTTTGTTTCCACCCTATGAGCAATGTAGGCTGGTTTCTTCTCTGCAACTGGAGCTGCCTGTGTGCTTCAGGATCTCCAGGCTGTTGGAGACGGACAGGCAGTAAAACTGCAGCTTTTTTGCCCTTGTGATGAATTCTCTGCAGTATACAGCCAGCAAACTGCAGTGAAATTTATTTGGGAGTTGCAAATTAGCATAGCAACAGCCACAGTTGAGATTTGTCAAACACTTCGCTCTCTGGGAATTATGGTAGCTACTTTTAAGGCAAACTCTAAAATCTCTCCATAATCTGTAGTAGGTCTTTTGTGTATTTATGTAAACAGAAGTCCTAGAAATTCTTCTTTTGCTGGCTTCTAAACCATTCACATTAGATTGAGTTGTAAGAAGTGACGAGCTGGCGTCTCCTGTCAGTAGTCTCTAAGGTGTAGTTCAGCTGAAAACCTTTCCAACCTTCTCCATATAATTTGCACTTTGTTTCATTTTAATTCCAAAATTTCGTAAATTGTGAGAACTTGTTCTTGGAACACTCACTAATGCTTTCCTACATAATGTTGTTGGTAAAGTAGCAGCATATTAAAGACTTTAAATCCAGGTATTTTAAAGTTAGCTACATAAATCCATACCAAAGTACTTAAACTGTCACTTGTGGACAAATGTTTTGTGTGCATCTAATGACTGCTAGGTACCTAGTTTCAGATTTTTTTAATTGATATTTTTAAGAATTTTTTTGCCCTCCTGAAAGTTACACAGGCATACAGAGCTATGTTGCTAAATTATATGACTCAAAAAATAGGAAAAGGTGACTTCATTAGTAAGTCTTGAAATGAGGATAAGAGGACAACTTAAAACTGCTTAATTACTTCTGACACTAAGGTGATTAAAAACTCATGAAGTCTTTAAGCTTGAGCTATTACATTGCCACCCTAAGCCAAAGATACCTGCCTTTAAGCAAGTTCAGAGAAGGTAAGAGACATGGGACAGACTCTTTCTTACATATGTTGAATAACTAAGTACTAAATACTGAGTCATACAGACTGTCTGGGAAAGCCTTGTTTCATACAATGGGATGCATAAATATCTGCAATTAAATCAGTTGACCTAACTTCAGCATGTGCATTAGCGACTGATGTCTTAAACCATCTATTTGTCACCACTCAGATCTGCTAAGATGCATCTCTGCTGAACGCTTATGAGGATTCACTCTGTGTCTGCACACTGGGCAATTGCATGAACAGACGTACAAAAAAGACAACTAATCTGAATCAGCAAAGCTAGTCTACTTTGTTCAGCACAACTTTCACATTAGGTGCCTGTAGAGAAGCACCTGTAAATGGAGCCACATATTCCATCTTGATGGGCCAGCTTAATGTCTTTGAAAGTTCAAACTCTAATTTGATAAATTCTTTTTTATGAGTAAAGCAACCTTGGTTACAACCTCATTTGCATTTTGGATGTGGTTCTTGTGTATCGTATTTATTTCTTCAACAATACAGAACCTTGTTTCTTATTTTACTTTTAGGAAAGAGGTGAAAGGAAGGAAAATGACAAAGCGAATGAGAATGTTAATTTATTTTTCTACACTGTGCTTACTAAAAGTTTCACTGCTTTAAATAAGCTTCAAGGTTCTCTATGCAGTGTTACTTCACAGTCTGGATTCTGGTATTGATCTACTGAGCAGTCATACAGAAGCTAAAATCCTTACCATCAGTTTACTGTAGCTGAAATCTGGAAAACTACCCCTGCATCTACTTGCAACCTTTCTACAAAATGATCTAGAGAGTGGAATAATGAGGTGCATAACCTTCAGTTAGAAACCTGTTCTGACCCCATTGTAGTACCTGACAGCTTCGGCAGACTGTGATAGTGATGGTTAATTTTTCTTCACAGGGATATCTAGAACAATTTTGGTTTAAATACGCTGAGACTATGAGGATCTGGTCTTTTCAACCAACTGCATAAAACCTACACATCAAGTAGACACAGGTTACAATTTTGGATTATTTTGAGATTTTCACAGAAGGGAGCTCTTAAGGGATTCTGTTCTGGTAAAATTCAAAGATGTATATATAAAGAGAACTAGATAAAATATGTGGGGTTTTTTTGTTTGTGGGTTTTTTGTTTGTTTTTTTTTTTTTTCCTTTCACTTTGCTCATTAGGCTTATTTCTGAAATCTGGCTAGCTGAATTTGTTGCTTGGATTTTAGCAGCGCCTTAACCTGACTAATCATATAATTTCAAATAAATGCAGCACAATTCTATTCCACGTGCATTACTAGCACTCCTTAGGTTACTGTTTTTTAGAAATTGCCTAAACTGTCTTAGGTTAACTAGATTAACTTCTGTGGCTGCCTTTGAAATGGATCTTGTTTTTCTACAGTTCAGTCTAGCATAAAACACCACAGACCTTAAGCATAAGTGTCTTGCAAAGATTATAGAATTGTAGAAAAATGCTCCAAGAAAACTTATCTCCTGTAATTTAGTTCAGGACTGACAAGCGGTGACTCACTGTTAGGTATAAAGTTGCAGTGTCCAGATTCCACTTTTGAGAACAGACATAAGAGAGAGCAGAAATCCTTCACTATAAAGCAAGTTGAGACAGTTAGGCAAATCTCTATCTGTTTTCATGTCATATGATAAGTGGAGAAACAATATTGCGTTCAACACCACACTGCCAGCCATCAAACATCATGAAATGCCATTATTCCCATAACAGCTGATGTTTTTGGTTTTCTTTGTAATGACTTTTAGTTACTATATTTGGGAGATAATTTATCTAGCAGAAAAGAGATGTGAACTATGCTGCAGAAAGGTTGTTGAAATTCCGTTAGAATTGTACCAGCTATTTATCAACCTGCTTTTCTTGTGTTAGGAGAACAGAATGGGCAGTCCAGTTCACTTATTTTTCTTCTGGCTATTGAATCTGAAACATGGAAGCTTCATCTAGAGCAACAACTGCTAGACCTTCAGGCAGTCAGCTGTCCAATTCTGGTTTTAGAATACTCAATCTAGTAGATGATTCAAATTATTAGCCATCTTTTATTATCAGGAGTAGGTTCTGATCCTTGGACTGTCATGGTTCCCTTTATTTCGAAGGAAAGCATGAAGAGACTCAGCAGGTAGTTAGTGAGACACCATCTCTCGCATGAATTACTTCAGAAGCTTGTTTTTCCAGAACACATGTTCCCAAACAAGGCAAGGAAGTTGTCAGGCTCAATGACTGATGGATTTAAGTCACTGAGGAAACGAGTTGTATGAAAATGATACTAGAAACCATTTTCGTAGCAAGTAGGCATTTTTTTTACTCTTCCTGAAAAAAATTGTTTTAAGGCTTTTTGCCCAGGTGAAGCAAATGAATACATGATCATAAGCAGAGGCAAGAGGATGGACAAATTCTTACATGCTGCCATGGCATACAGGAGAAATAAAAAATACTTTGTTGAATTCTGTAAAAGAATTAATGCTTTGTCTAATGAGTAATAATTTTATAATAATTCTGATAAAAGCATAATAATGGATTGTGCCCCAGATAGATTTGAATAAGAAAGAACACATTGTTTTCACTTTGCAGAATTATAATAAATTCGTGTCTTTAAAGAAATGATAACATGTAATTCCGAAAGATAATTTTTACTAGTAAATTCTTTACAAAAATATGTACCGCATAGATGGCATGAAACTTTATCTCCTTCGGAACCTGAGATGACTAGTATGCAACAGTTACCATGATTTAAGAACAAACTTAGTTTACAAAAAATGTGTATTTTCATTAAAAGGTCATTACTGGATGTCCAAAATTGCAGCATTCACTCCCAATACAAAGACTATGTAAATGCAAAACTCACTGTAAACAACAGGAAAATAACTTAATCTACTATCTTAATGTGAACAAAATGCCATCCAATACAATGTGTAGGCAGCAACACAACTGAATTTTTCACTGCCATAGTTTAAAACACTATTTTAAGGTGTTATGATTGTTCTTTCAGAAGGTAATCCAGGAATTATAATTACTTGGGATCACCAAAACATCACACTGTTGTTTACAATCGTGGGGTTTTTTTGATGGTGGAGGCATTTCTGTCTTGAAATTTTATTTCTATTCCAGTCTTGAACATTTCTGTTAGCATGTAACTTGACTAGCAAGTTAAACTCAGGAACAATTGCATTACTGATCATGTGTGGAAAAAAATAATTTAAAAAATCCATTTCATGGTTTGTATCCCATTCTGTACTCACAAATAATTAAATTATTTCACACTTTTATTTCTTTAATGTGCATACCAAATGTATTTCATTATTGTTTCTCTTATAATATAATTGTAGTCTACTAATTTAATTATATGGTACAAATTATCATCTAGTTGTTTTTATACATTTATGTAGCTTCATCCCATTCCCTTTAAAGTAAATGACAAGTGTTTCCTTCAACATTAATTTTATTTTCTTGGCCATAAGAAAAGTTCTTCATCCTTTCATCCCTTCTCAGGTAGAATCTATAAATTACTCAGCTTTATCAATTATATATTCGCATGCCTTTCAATATTGGAAAACAAGAAATAGATATCCTCAGAAGTTCAAAGTCTGACATAGTAATATTTTTTTAGACTTTTTATTAAGGTTCCAGTTCTACACATTCATCCAAGTATCACAGCCTTTACTTCTGTAACTATAGCTACTGATCCTTAGGAGTCAGCTGTCCTAAACTGCTTCTTTGGAGACAAGAAAGGTTGTTCCTGACTTGTCTTTTGTACTTTCTTGCAAATTCTGCTGCGAGACTGTTTTCTTTTCCCATGAAATTCACTCAAAATATTCTTGAATAAATAATAGATTTGCTAGTCAATGTGGATTTGCATCTGAAAGACCCATAAATATGTAAACTATATAACTATTATATACACATCATGAAAACATTTTCTAAGATGCATCTACTATTTTAATGACATTTTAGAACACAGATTTTGCATTTTCTTTTTGTTTCTTTTTATTTGTTTAAAAGTTCTTCCTGTGATAGTTGTCTTCAATAGAGGCATATAGGGGTTTTTTTCTCACATTTTCTCCTATGTGGGCTGATTTATTGTAGAGGTAACAGGTAGTTCCTTTATTAGAACAAGAGTCGTTTTTATGTCTCATTAGCTTTTCCTCAGGTTAATATTCAAAGCTGTGGCAATTCACTTTTGACAAAAAGTTCAGTTCTGGTTAAACTGTTATTTATTATGGAACAGAAAGGATGCTCTCTGTCGTCAGTGTTTGCTCATAACTGCTTGCCATTTGCTTAATCTTCAAGGTTAATTAACTCAAAAGGCTTGTCCTAAAAGTTAATGTTGTGTCCAAAAACTGGGTTTCACTGAACTTGGGAGATGTAATTTGTTTTCTGTGTATTACATATTGCTAAATGGGACCCCTTAAGACCCATTCAAAGTCTCGTTTTCCATCATGGCAGAGCACTGTGTGCCATGTTTCGTGTTCTTAGCCAGAGCTGCCTGTCTGGGCTAAAGGTTATTTGTAGGGAATGGTTAAACTGAAACATCTTTTTTCATTTCCTTGCCTAGGCTTTCCTGCAAAATACCAAAGTAATGTTTCACCATTCTAGGTTTTTCATGGAACAGTTGATCAAAGGTAGAATTTCTTACTGCCTTCTAATGTTCAGTCCTCACTCTCTCAAACTGATTGATGTACCACAAGTTTACCTCCCTGCATAATTTGTATGAAGGGAACATTGTGAACTGCAGACCAGATTCTGTGTGCCAGGCCCTGAATGTTCCTCTCTAAGAAACTGACACGAATAAAAGACTCCTGAAACACTGCAGTGTGAATTTACACTGATTTGCCTGACCAGCAGGATACTTTGATTTGAGGGTTTCAAAAAACTATGGAAACAGCATTTCTGTGATCAAACATCTGTGACGTACTACTGACTTTCTATTCTGTGTATGCTTCTTCTGACAGTTCTTTTTGTTCTTTTTCCCACTCATGCAGTCACCTAATGCTGGAGACAAGGATGACCAAACATTGACGGTAGGCAGCAATTATTAAACATCTGAGTATTTGTTTCTTAGGAAGGTGGTGAGGAAAGCCTTGCTTGGTTTGGCACACATCAGTATTTTTCTAAATCACTGGGATTTCTTTCCCTTCCTATGCTGCTATAGAATTAAAATAATTTATTTCCAAAGAAAAAACAGTGAATTAATGTTCAGTTTTTATAATTTCTCATCTCATATGTATATGACACCAAAGAACCATTATTGCAAAATACTATTTTCTTCAGTGTTGCTTTTTTCCCATAATTGCATTTCAGGGTCTTACTAGTCAGCAGCCTGTTGGCTCTCACTATCCTTTCTATTGGAACAAGCAGCCAACCAGCCACAAAGCAGTCGTACTGTATGTGATATAGCAAATGCATCCTTTATTGTACTAGACAATTGCATGGGGAAAAGAACCTCAGAATATGTTTTACATTTCTTTAGAAGAACAGAAAAGATGCTTGCATGGAGATGTTAGGTCCATTGCTATAGATGTCTGTACTGTCTTACCACATGCACAATCTGTTTTTGCAATAAGCATTTAAGAGAACCAAAGCAAGGAGTATATCTCACTCTTACTGAATATCATTAAAAAAGAGTATTCTCTGCCCTTTTATCCATAATTTTGATCATATGCATTTTTGTAATATACTGAGGCTATAAAAATTACAGCTTACTTCAGGGATTCAAACACAAGGTCCTACAAAAAAACAAATTATATATTCTTCCTGATGCAAGTGTAAGCTTTAAATTTTCTTAATGCTATATGATTTTTCACAAGAAAGAATTTTTTTTCCCCAAGTCATGGGAGACTAATGACTAATTTGGTGATCCATCACCTCCAGAGAAATTGTCTGTACCTATGGCAGTGTTTGATTCAGTCTGTAGTTTAATATAGTCTACTGTAGGTAGTGGTCGAAAAAGTTTTACTGTGCAGTGAGATGTGAGATAAATTCGTACTGTTTCATGAGCTCTTTCCACACAAACAACAAAAAATGCCTTTCCCTTATTTTTCACCCCAGACAAAGCCACGTCTCCAGCGGGGAGGAAGCTCTGCATCTCTCCACAATAGTCTAATGAGGAACAGCATCTTCCAGCTCATGATTCACACACTTGACCCACTTGCTGAAGGTATGCCTATTAATTTTTGTTGTTCTTGTTTTGCTTTTCTGATGCAAAAGCAAACAAATGTTTTCTTTTCCCTTCTTCCCATGAGACTGTTTTTTGCATTTCTCTTGCTTTCATAAGTCCTTTCTGAATGTTTCTGAATTTTGTGAGAGTTCTGCGCTCTTATGATACACATACTTCCACCAAGACTTTCAACTTAAGAAATGTGTACTTTGCAGTGATAACTAAAACTGATTGCTTGGTCAATGCACATTGTAACCTCTGATTCTCTTCACTTCTGGCTTCAGAAGAAGTCCTCTTGTATTTTTGTAAAGATTGCTTCTGTTTTCTTTCCTGGTTTTGATTTTAATAAGTCAGAAAAAAAAAAACCAAAATGTGTTGACTATAGAAAAGAATGCGACTCTCCTGGATTGACTTCAGGTGGGTTAATGCTGACATTAATAAAAATGTGACAACTATCCCTCCATGTTATATGTATGTTAATGATTTGCTTGCTTTATCCAAGTATAGTGCAATTTATTTTTTCTTTAAGAAGAATAGGAAGACCGTGATTGCTTTGATATGAGAAACTGGCAGGAAACCATGATGGCTTTGCATCTATGGTGTGATTTGACTCTCTGTTTCTGGTAGAAGATGCAGAAAAAATCAAGGCCATGTGTCTATTTGGTGACTGTGTCTGTAGGACTTTTCTTGCTGCTGTAGTAAGTGTCCTGAGAAATAGCACTGGTGAAGGAATTGGGAAGGACTAAAGAGACCTAAAATGTTACTGATAGACCTTCCAAATTTCAGTGACCTAAACTATATATAGTACTTCAGATGAACATTCATGACAGATTGAAGACCACAATAAAGCTAAAATTGTTGACTGGATCTCGATTTCAACATAGTAGAGATTGAGAAATAAGATTATATCTCAGGTATTTTTCCATTGCTCAAGGTATTTCATTTGTTTCCCAGAAGTAACTTGTTCAGCATTGAGACCATTCCTACTTTTCTGTTCTAACAAACTTGCACTGTGTAGTGTGATCCAGAAGCTTCCCCCTTGACAACAGTACAGGACAAAAGGGGTTTGAATTCTGAAATTCATCTTGGGGAGAGATAGAATCCCAGAACTACTGAAAATTAGGTATTAATTATCAGTAAGTTTATCAGGTAACTCAAACCTCCTCTTCATTTTGCTGTAAAAGTTATTGAGATCAGTGTGGATTGGCAGACATGTTTGCAATGTATACATATTATTTAAATTTTTCCAGTACCATTTTCTTCAGAGTTTATTCGTTCATAATACTTCACTGTTTGTTTATAGTTTTTTTCTTTTCTGAACTTTTACATTTGTCCTGGAATACTTAAAAAAATGGAATATAAATACCTTGTGGCATTCAAATAAGTGCAAGGCAGTAAACATCTGTTCATCTGTACATTTTGTTAAAACTGACCCACTAACTTTAAAATGTACAAATGGGAAAAATCTATGTACATTTACGATAAATATTGGTTTTTTTTTTAATTGCAAAACTTACATGAAGAAATGGCCAAGAAAACACTGGAAAATAGCCTATGTATGTTCAGACATTTAAGCTGGTGTTAATATTAAAGAGGCCAGTATTTCAAGCTTTTGCTAACTGCACAAAACTCAAATTTTAGTTCATAAGAGCATGGAAGTGCAAGTCAGTAGTTTTTCTTGCACATGGAACTCTGATTTTAGCTTTTTATAAGTAGGCCCAGATGTGTAGGAAAAATGTGAAAAAAAAACAAGAAACCTAGCCATCTTTCTGACACACTGTGATCATTAACCTTTTCTGAGGCACCACCTTGTTTATACACCTACCTTCCAAGATGTTTTGCACGGCAGGCACTTTGGAGGGTAAATGTGAGGAATATTGGGTATCTCTACTGAACACTCCTAGTATTTCTTAAGATTTTGAGCTTTTAAGCCTCCATATTCATTATTTGGTATTCACCTAATTCTGAAAACCTCCTTAAAAGAAAAGGTATTTTAGATTGATGTAAATACTGTGGCTGGCCAAGGTATGTAATACTAACTAATAAATTTGTATGACATTTTACTTGAATCTTGCATTCAATTAAAAAGTATGTGTGATAATGGATATGGCTACCTGCTGTATAAAATATGTATTATCTATTTGGCTCTGCATGAATTTAAACTACCAAACCAAACTCTCACCATGTTTTTGTGTTTTAATCTACATTTGTATAATGACGTTGAATAACCAAATTAGTGCATCATGTTTGTTTTAAAAGACTTTTACCTTGCTAGCTAAGTAAATTTTTTAAGCTGATAGCATTTGTTACAGATTAAAAGGGATGGTATTTCTTAAAAATATCTGAGAAGTGTAGCACTTTGCTCTATAAACCCATCATGTGATGGCATGTAGAAATGTAAAGGACTCCTTGGTGTGTTCTGTGGCCCATGTGGCTTTCTCCTCTTCACATGCCCTTTGCTACCACCAAAACCCCACAGAAATCTTGAGTTTTCTGTAAGGAAAGAAAATTAGCTGTGTTGCACTCATGTAATGAGTGATGATAGACCTGGTGCATGATCTGTGAGGTTAAAGGATTACTTCCAAATCATTTGATGTGAGTATGGATAAGACTCAGGAATAGCAGAAAGAATTTCTGAGTATTTTTCAGTCCTGTTTTATGCAGCTTAGATTTCCTCTGTATTTCTGCCAGATGATGACTTAGATCAATACGTCAAAAACATTGCGTCATCTGCTGTATTTGTTGGATTTGCAGAAAAACAACAGTTTATGAGAGCATTAAAAGGTGCCATTCTCAAAGGAAAAAAGTTTGAAAAGTGTATATTAAAGGTGATACACACACAGGGACTCTGGCACACCCTTCTCTTAGTCATGCTCCTTCTGTCCTGCTCCCCTTCTCATTTCTTTTTTCCCCATTTCACTAGCATTTACTTCCTTTGCCTTTTTCATTCTGCATCACAGTCACCTGCACCCACCTTCTTTCAAGCTTTCCTCATAAGATGCCTTCTTCAGCGCTTACTCTTGCTGGACTGCTGGGTCCATTAGTCAAATTACTTCCTGATCAGATACTAGGAGCCCTGCAGCTGTCACAGCCAAGTGAACTGGGTTTTTAGTTTCTGAAAAAGCATTCATGAAGTCTTGGAGCTCTGTGCTTGACTCTTCACAGCTTCCAGATTGAATCTTGCCTTTAGAAGTTAAATTTATAGTTGTTTCACTCTGCTGAGAGATCCAGCTTTTCTTTCTCTTTAAGTCAGTAATAAAGTTCACTGTTACATTCTCTTGAATAATTGCAAGGGAAGTGGTGACAGCAAAAGACACAGTGCTCTGTCATTAGTTGTTGTCTAAGTTTAGAGAACTTAGAAAAAAATTATAACTAAAACAGAGAGACAAATCTCCTTTAATTTCAAAACAAATTTTAATTAAATATGATAAATTGAAGGATAACAGTTCCTAGCTATAATATATATATATATCTATACGTATTCAAGATAAACAAAAACAACCAGAACTAAACGAGTAAAAAAAAAAAGAAGCCCCTGAGCAAAAAACTCTTCCCCCCCCCAGTCTCTGTCCCTGGCGGGCACAGAGGTATTTTACAGACCACAGGTGATGAGATGAGTAGCCGGTGCTGGGTTGCCCCCGGGGGGGTTGGTGGATGGGAAAAAAAAACCAACCTTTGGCGTGTCCCTCCGAAGAGCAGTGCAACTCCTCTGCTGGTGAAAGTGATGGTTGCAGTCTGGTGGCAGTCTCAGTCTGTTCATGGCTCTGGTCCTCTTCTGGATCTGAAGAGCTCCCATGCCCAAAAATCTTCTGCTTATATCCACTTAGGCTCCACCCAGTCCCTCCCCCAGGGCGGAGACTTAAACAATGGGTGATTTACTCTGTGAGATAAACAATGGCCTATTTTTGATACCCCTGATGGGCCATTAGCAGACATGACCCCTCAGGTGGGTGTGGAGGCAGAAGAATTTCCTTATCTCATAGAAGTTCCAAAACACCCAGCCTGCAGCCTGAGGGGTGGGCTGTGCCTTAGACAATAGCTGCTAATGTGCCATTGTGAGCAGTTCATGGGAAAAAATGGCATAGAGGCTTTAGAATACACACCCACACAGTGACAAACTGATCCTTGCTACTAAACCCAGGACAGTTGTTCTGTGGGCTTTGCAAGGCTTACAGAGAAGAAGTCCCATCTAAGCAGTATAGAATGTGTAAACAGACTCTGTGACTATTAAAGGTCAGCTTGACCTGCACACTGTTATTATTGCATTAGCTCATCAAATTTACTCCTGAATGATTCATTTGTGAAGTCGGAACCAACCTCTACTGCAATTGTAAACATCTTTAAAATGCACTTGATTGCAAGTAGGATAATATGAAATGAAAGACTAAGATTTATCTTCCACAAGATGTGGATAAACAGGGCAATTCAAATATATGATTATACACTTGTGAACCTGTCCTTCCTTTTGCCCTCCTGCACAAATGCGGTTTTGTATGGCTTGTGCCTGTCTTGTGAAAGCCACCTTGTAAATGCTTCAGAATCAGTGGGCTTGCAAGGTGTTCAGCCCACCTCTGACAGATGAGCAATATCTGAGATCAGTGGGGGCTGCTGGATATTTGGCTCTTTGTATTCAGGCAGGTGTGTCTGTGTGTGAATATAACAGTCTAGACAAGGAAGGCTTCTGCCCTTCCAAATCTTGGTCTCAGAATGAAGCTGCTAGGAAGATGAGAGTTCAGCCCCTCTAACAGGCGAATGTGTAAGGTATTTGCTAATGGGACATGAACTTTACAGTTGAAAGCTCATCATTCATTAAAAATATAAATATCTGTATGGCATTAGGTTTATGTTTGCTTTTATCTTACTACAGAAATAATGACCTCGATACAGATCATTTCCTGAGGATTAAGATTAATGACTCTCTGTGCATCAGGCTATCATCAACTCCCAGCCAGTCATTAATCCCCAGGAAATCCTATGCCATATTTGCTTCTGCTTAAGTGATGGTCTGGCAATCCAGCTGAGTAGTCACCTAGTCTGTTCATCACAACGTTGCCCATATGAATAAGAATGGCATTATCCAACCTGCTATGTTGGTTAGGCCCCAAAATCCAAGTAACTTGAACATAAATCATGGCAATCATTGATCATTTCTGGATATTTTCTTCTGAGCTTTGAACCTCAGATAACTTTGGCTTGGTTTTGAAAGAGACATTCTGGGTTTTTTACTTCTTTTTTACATTTTTTGATAGAAGAAGGCTGTTGTGCAGTGAGAGCAGAGAAAGAAAAAGCACAGTAAGTATTTTGTTTGAAAAATTCTGCCATGAAGAGTAATCTGACCTTCTCCCTACAAGCTGTAGGTTGTTTTGAAGAGTGATTTAGGATTGTGAAGGTAGCATTTTCTCTCTGGAGACTTCTACAGGTACTCAAAAAGGGAAGATACTGGTGGTGAAGTGAAGATCCAGAGTTCCAGAGGCTAGGTAGAGATTCAGTGCAACCAGTCTACCTTGCTTTTCTGGCACAGCTTTATCAAGGTAAAGAAAGTAAGAGATCTTTTAGTTATCAAGAGACCTGTTTTCTTCATGCTGATAAGATCCCAAAGGCAAACAAAACATCTCCCACAAGATTAGGTAGTTGCTGACTTCTCGCTCCTGTGTGACAAGGCTATAACACACATGCAAATGCCATCCTCTTCCTGAAAATGAGTGGGATATAAATCTCTGTCATGGCTTAGTCCTCATTCATAAGTAGGTATCTTCGATACTTCTCTCCTGTTACCTTTCTGGGTTGGAAAACTACAGGATATACTTCTGCAGAAAAGGTATTTTTTATCTCATAGGCTGTACTTTCTTTAAAAAAATGTAAATATGGTGCATTTTATTTGTGAGAGAAGTAACCTTCTGTTACATAAAGCTGAGCTTACAATTCTGCCACTTCCTTCTCTGAATGTAGAAAAAAACAGTATGTCACTGTTCTAACAAAAAATGAAACCTGCATTTATGCTTCTCACGAAAATAAGAATGTGATCCTCAAAGTTTTTGACATAGTAGTGAATTATAACTACTTGCTAGATCCTGTTGTGTTCCTAGATATGAGTCTTAAGAATTTCCCAACTTCTTGTTTCACGTCAAACTATTTGGCTTCATTTGCTGCTGATACTTGTTTTGTGTTTTTCTTTTCTTCTTAGATGTCATTAATAATGTCAGCTTACCCCAAAGACTTTGTCTGCCTGGTCACTTAGCAGGCTCCCAGCTTTGGTCCCATTTTGCAAAATCCTTCTGTTCTTATTCTTTGAAATGGCCAAAGTGATCTGTACCATCATGTCTGTGCTCGCTGTCACTGGAAGCCTTGTTTGGCTAATACTCTGTACTTGTTGTGTCCTCAGTAAGTCCAGGCAGTTCGGTTTACACCAATTCAGAGGTAATGGTCAGCTCCTGCATTGCTGAAGTAACCTGAGCACTTTCACTTTCATCAGCTTCACAGTGTGGATCTTAGAGGTCTTTTCCAGTCTTAACAATTCTTTGATTCTGTAATGCTGGAGGACTTCAGTGCTCTTCCTAGCACCATGCCATAGATGAAAGAAATAATACTTCAGAGCTTTTTAAACACAACTGTATTTTATCTAACATGAGGAAATATGCAAATCCATTAAAAAAAAATTATAAAAATAATTATGTATGCTCTCTGCTGAACATCTTTCATCATTCTTGAACATCCTTTTAGGCATACCCATGGGCATGCAATGAAGCTCAGCATTGTTCTTGCACTCTTGTTCTTACTCAGCTTGTAACAGTCCTTCGTTTCTCTTCTGGCCCACCAGGGAAAACAGCCCACTGAGCACAGTGCTCACAGCATTTTGGCTTTCTTCTTTCCTGAAGATGAAAATGTTTACAAGGGACTTCTGTTAGAGAAGATGGGGGCTCCCTGTGAGTCTTATGTTCAGATTTGTAGCTGTTAGTTATAATGTAGTGTCTCCCCTTTAACTCTATTCCATTATTTCAGTCTAATATGAAGATGGGAAATGAATAAAAAGGACTATTAGTCTTACATTCAAATTGGAGTGTCATGTCTTAGCCAGATACTCTTTATTTATGCAGCAAAATTTCACAATTGGTGAGGTTTTTTTTTCATATATGTTGAAAGGGACTTCTTGAATTACATGATGTACCTAGTCCAATCCTCTGCTCAAGCAGGATCAACTCAAACAGGTTGCCCAGGCCAGTTTCCATCATGTTTTGGAAATATACACAAATGGAGACTCCATAGTTTTTCTAGGAGACCCATTTCAATATTTGCCCATCATACCAATAAAAGGTGTTTTCTTGTGTCCAGGTGGAATTTTCCAGCTTTTTAGTTTGTGTCCATTGACTCTTCCCATCTCAATGTACACTTCTGAGGAAAGTCTTATTCCCTTTACTTTTTCTCCCATCAAGTATTTATACATGTGGGTAAGATCTCCCTGAGTCTTGTCTCCATCAGGCTGAACTGTCCTAGGTATCTCAGCCTCTCCACTTATGAGACATGCTCCAGTCCCTTTGTGATATTTGTGGCCCAGTGCTATACTTGTTCTAGTATGTCTGCAGCTGTTCTGTATGGGTGAGCCCAGGATTAGTTCCAGCACCCATATATGTCTCATGAGCATTGGTGTAAGGAAGGTGTCATTTCCCTTGACCTCCTGGCCGTGTTTTTCCAAATGGAGCCAGGGATGCTGTTGGTCACCTTCACTGCAAAAGCACTTCTCTTGCTCAGCTTTCAGTGGTGTGATTCTTTGTGCGGTCATTAGCAAAAAGAAAGCTTTTTCCTGTGGAAGATTTCAAACAGCTAAATAAGATAGGTGAAGCAATGAGGCACATCACCCTCCAACAAGGTCTTCTTTCACCTTTCTATATGCTTCAGCTACAGCAGAGACCACCAAAATTTTGTTCCTAATTTAGATGCATGATGTTGTGTGATAAATGTAGATGAGATGGGTATTTTAAAAATATCTCTGTCAAACTGAATTCAGAAACTGTAGGTAAAATACCTCACACTGCCAGAGGGAGGAACAGCATAGACAGAGTAGAAATCCTAGGTTATGTGCATCTAAGGGCAAGTCTATTTAAATAAGCAGAGATAGTATTTTAGAGAGTCCAGATAACATCTGTCAGAAAGTTGAGAGAGAGAGAAATTATATAGCTATCTTAAGACTTTAAAGCCAAAAATGGATAGCAGTTGTATTTACAAACTTCCATATAACACACAGAAGATATAAATGTCACTGTAACAGCTGTGGAACGTGAGCTGTCTACCAAAATGTGTGCTTCTGGCATAGAGAAAATGGTGTCTTGGGCTAATGAACAGAATTTTATTATGAGGTTTTGTTTCAGCTGATTTTTGTGTATGTCAAACATAAATGTATATTGACAACCAAAAAAGTAGTAGACTTTTGAAGTCTGAATTATTTTCTGAGTGATTTTATTTAGCATATGTACAGGAATCATTTAATTCTTGTCATATTTTGGAGATGTTAATCTTGCTTTTTGTAAAAACAGTGTCTGCACTTCCATGACTATAGGGTGAATTGGCTTTCAACTTTCATCCTACCCACATGTATCAAAAATTGAGTATGTTTTTGTTATATGTAACTTTGTGGGCAAAGAAATACTTGCAAATTTTTCTCAAAATGTGCAGTTAAATGGGAAAATGTAGTTCTTTGTTGTGATGCTCTCCAACTCTGTCCAAATAAGTGTCAGACCTGCTTAATTTCAGAGAGTTCTAAAATCTAGAGAGAAGCCACTACTCATTACTAGTTTCATTGATAGATTTTCTACTTACATAAAAATTGAAAAATGGGTCTGTCTTTACAATCAGTTACCCTTTGTAGGTAGGAAATTTTAAATAATGGAAGTTTTCTGATGCCTTTTTAGTTTAGTTTTGAAAATCTGAAATATAATCCTTGCGTTTGTTTTTTTTTGTCTTAGATTTCACAACAGTTTACTTCTGCATGCCCTATTTTGCTGTTTTAACTAGAATCTACTCAAGGTGCTCACTTTAGGCAAAATTGTTGTCTCTCTTCTCCATGGTATTTTTCAGTGATGTCATGTTCTTGAGACAGTATATTCTTCTTGGGATTCCCTACAGAATACACAAGGAAGACATGAATATTTAAATACAAGCATGATCCCAGAGCAGCGTACTGTTGTCCTGACTATGTATTTACATGCTTAATGGCTTTAGTTTCATTTTAAGTTTCTTCTGAACTCAGAATTTCTTTGATAAAATCTGAACAACAAGGAATTTGAGTAATTTATAAACCTGTACAGATGAGAGGATAATGTGAGCTGTGAGGGGCTTTCCATTGAGGCTGGAAGTGGGAGATTTCCTTTAGTACAGTTTGCACATGGCAGATGACTTCATCCTCCACAGAATGGTTGGATTTTGTGGCTGCATAGTGAGAAGAATGCTTGCTGCCCTTTCATTATTCAGCTTGGTCATGCTGAAAACCGGAAAAACTGGTATGTATTCAGTTGGAGTTTTAGGTGTCCAGTTCCTATCAGTGCCTGGCCCAACAGACACTCAGGAAAATCCTGATCCCATCAGAATCATCAGTACCCTCAATCTGATGATGTTTTCACTTCTACACCTTAGAATTCCTTTTTTTTTTTTTTTGTGACTATTTGAAAATTCTTTGAGGATAAATATCATATTCAAAGACAGCCAAATCATGTTTGATCCAGGCTGGGTCAGTTCTCTTATATATTGGTTGTCTTTGGGTGCTACTATATTCTAGAGAATGTATGGCACTTGTCTTCAAGAGATTGATGGCAGATGGCACAAAGGTAACTTCTGAGCAAAAGAAGAAACAAAGCTCTCATAAATAAGCAATTTCATGCTTTTCTTAGGAAAAATAAAATCACCTAAAAATACCAAAATCTGTGTCTGACAGATAATAGTAATTTAACTTAATTTCTGCTCCATTACATATCTGTGTAAATAACATGTCATTGCTCACCTCTTAAAAATATTTTCTCATATCAGTTAAAACCCTAGCAAGTTTCTTTTTGTCACAACAAGAAGATTCGCGAGACAGTATGGACTGCAAACAGTGAGTTTTCACTCTATTTTAAATGTTGCACTAAGAGCAAAGTTATAGCCAGATTTAGCTTTTGGGTGTTGTGACTAGCCTAAACTACCCAGAACTCTAGTGATATGATTGTATAAATTTTAAATTATATTTCTATTGACATTCCAATTTGATAAAATTGCAATAAACCAATTATATAAAAGCAGACCACTTTAATAAGATTATTATCAGGGCAAAACCATCTACAATGAAAAACAGGGTAAGAACACGTGGGGAGAGAGAACAAGAACAGCAGGCTTGCAATTTAAAGCCAAGATGAAAGGTAATCACATGTGGTTTTAGAGCTCAGATGCACAAAGTAGTAAATAATTTGGTTACTACTAATGTACTGTCTACTAGTCAGGTAACTGAAAGACTTAATTTATATTATTTTCTTTATTTGTTTAGGAGTGTTACTGAAGCAGTACTGGTAGCGGTATAACCAGAAAGGTGTAATTCTGAAATGCAGTGCAGTCTTTTACTGTATTGATCTGGTCCTTTTGTTTTTCCCATAGCAACAGCTCAGTGCCAAAGCTTCCATTTTTGAAGAACTGGCAGCTGGCAAGTTCACAACTTAAAATGTAGGCTACTATATTTGATTTTTTGGAGGTAGTAGGAGAAAAAATATTTTCCTTTTTAAAAGAATGTTTGTTTTCTCTCCTTTCTGCAGTGATATTACATACAGTATAACTCCCACAGCAGTCCCAGTCTATCGCAGATGTTTAGTAGGAAAGTTAAGAAGTTTACAAAACTCATAAAAGGTGGGAGTCAGAATGAAATCACCAAATGAAAATTATTTCAAGTAATTCTTCCTTATTAAAATTCACAATTCCCGATAGTCTTTGACTGATGGTGGGGTTTTTGTGTTTTGCCTCAAATAATGGATGTAGAAAGGCATTACCTTTCATTAAAGATCTGCGAGAGGTTAGGACCCTCATTTTACACCATGTTAATCTCCTACTTGATCTTTCACAAGCTTTTAGCACTGAGAGATCTTTGTACCTGATCTAACATCGTGGATGAAACCAAATCAAACTTTGATTAAAACTTTGTTTGAATAGTCACTACAATTTATTTTAAAGTAGCCTCCTTTTTCTGTTTATGGATGAGACTGATCTTCTGACTGAATTTTCTCAGTGCCACAACATATGAATTTCTCCAGTTCTTTTGGCCTAATTCCTCAGCCTTCTTTAAAAAAAATGCGAATAAAAAGACAATAACCTGTTAAGCATGATGACAACAGTAAGTGCAAATCAGAGGTCATATCAGAAAGTTTTAAAGAGAACGAGTGTGTCATCAAAGTAATGTCTTCGATTGCCAGAAACTTGCTGACTTTGAGAATGATGCATGCAACTTTGCACAAAAAAAATCTCTTCAGTCTCCAATACTCAGGCTTTTTAATTTTACAACATTTTCGTAACTATTTACTTGCTTTTAAGTTGAAGTCCTTGGCTGCATGTGTATTCTCAATTTCATTGCCAATCTTGAGCCCTTACTTTCTCATTTCACTTCTCTCATGTATTAGATATTCAACCTTTTGGTAGCTTGAATTTATGGGTATAAAATCTCAGGGAAAAAAAATGCTTTCTACCTGCTTGTTTCAGAATGCCTCAAAATTGCTTTTAAGCCAAGCTCACAGTGATGCTGATAAAGGATAATACCTTGACACCTTCATGACTGTGGAAGTCAAACACAATGAATGTCTAGTAAATGCAATAGGGGAATTGTACTAAAAATTCAGGGATTGCCTGAAGTAATTTCTCTTTAGCAATTTTGTTTTGAATAAAAGTTGTATTAACTTTGAAGCTGTTTAATTGTCTCAGAGGAGTGTGACATGAATTCACATACAGTTATATTTTTTCTGCAAAGCAAAAGTCTTACACTTGTTGAAGAAATGCACAAAGCATTTCTTTAATTTGAGAGTCTTGCCTTCATATTTTCATGGAGGAATACATACATACCCTTAGCAATGCAGGTTGCTATCTCTAAAATATCTGTATGGCTTTTGAGTAGTTAAAAAAACTGAGACAGGCTCATTTCTGACATAACAAGGGGCAACTGCAGTCTATATCTGAGATCTAAGTCGCAGGAGAGCGAAGAGAAATATTGGCTCTGCTTTCCTTCTGTTGCAGCCTGAGGCTATACCACATAAAAGACAGAAATGAGTATTTCATCACAGTCAGTATGTGCAATACTTAGTAAACACTGAAAATAAAACGAGTAATTAGCTATGTTATTTCATAAAACCATGGAATGGTATGGGTTGGAAGAGATCTTTCAAGGTTGTCTAATCCAACTCTCCTGGAATGAGCAGGGAAATCTTCAATTAGATCAGGTTGCTCAGAGGGATCTGACCTTGAATGTTTCCAGGGATGAGGCATCCACCACCTCTCTGAAGAATCTGTGCCAGTGTTTCCCTGTTCTCCATGTAAAAAATGTCTTTCCTATGTCTTGTCTGAATGTACCCTCTTTCTATCACAAGAGATTCTACTAAAAAGTTTGAACCCATCTATTTTTAGTTCCCCTTTAGGTATTGATAGGCTGCTCTACAGTCTCGTCAGAGTCTTTTCTTCTACAGGCTGAACAGCCCCAGTGTTCTAAGCCTGTCTTCATAGGACAGGTGTTCCAGGCCTCTGACCAGTTTTGTGGTGCTCGTCTGCACTCATCCAGCAGTTCCTGGAGACCCCAGACCTGGATGCAGTACTATGGGTGGTCTCTCACCAGGGCAAGAATAGAAGGGCAGAATCACTTCCCTCAACCTGCTGGCCATGCAACTTTTGGTGTAGCCCAGGACTCAATTTGTTTTCTGGGCTGCAAGTGCCCATTTCCAGGTCATGTTCAGCTTCTCATCCACCAGCACCCACAAGTCTGTTTTGGCAGGGCTGCTCGTGATCTGTTCATCCCCCAGCCTGTGTTGATACCAGGGGTTGCTCAGACCCAGGTGCAGCACTTTGCACTTGGTCTTGTTAAACCTCATGAGGTTCCCATGGGCCAAGTCTTGAGCTTGTCCAGGTCCCTCTGGATGATATCCTGTCCTTCAGGTGTGTCAACCACACCACTCAGCTTAGTGTCGTCTACAAACTTGCTCAGGGTGCCCTTGACCCCTTCATCTATGTTTTTAATGAAGATATTAATGAAATAATACTGGTTCTAGTATGACCCCTGAGGGACACCACTTTTCCCTGGTGTCGGTTGGGACTTCCAGCTGTTGACTGCTACTCTCTGGATGTAACTATCCAACAAATTCCTTTTCCACTGAATAGTCCAACCACCAAATCTATCTCTCTCCAGTTTAGAGGGAGGGAGCTTGAAAGGACCTTACAGGAGTCCAGATAAGAGACATCTCTAGCCCTTGCCTTGTCCACTGTTGTAGCCATGCCATTGTAGAAGTCCACCATATTGATCAGGCAGGACATTCCCTTGTTGAAGCCATGCTGACTGACTTGAATGCAATTTAAAATCAAAAATAATATGGCCCCATTGACTAACAACATTATTCTTTCTGTTTGCTTTGATGTTGTGTGACACCCACAAACACAGTAGAGAACAGCAGGTTTTAAGGCAAATGTTGCAATAGTTCGGGAATGTCAGACAGGATTACCAGGAACCTTCTGTTCTCTTATAGTGTAAAAATATGCAAAAGGGAACAAATTACTTCAATGACTCTCTAACTGTTGAGGATCAACTGTTAAACTGCAACTCTGCATCCTCGTTGTTTCATGCCACCAGCAGGGATGAGGATACTGGCTGTCATCCAGTCTGTCTGCTATGACCTCACCATGGGAATTGCATAACATGTTCACAAATATGGAATTGTCAAATTTTAGTGGCATTGTATTTCGGAATATTTTTCCAAGTAGCCTTTATCACAGTATTTTACATTTTCAATTCCATTTAAAATACATTTATTTTAACGGCTGTTAAACTTTTCCAATCGAGTATTTTTTTCAAAAAGTACTTAATTTTGAGTTCATTTGAAGTTGGATTGAGCAGAACATATATCATAACAGGAAAGATAAAAAACAGAAGCTGGTCCAATATAGCCAGGTTGTACAGAGGCAGACCTGTCATGCTGCTGAGCAGCACTGACCCAAGTAATCTTGAAACCCACAAAAATAATTCGTGTGAATATGTACAGCTGGGATCATGGTTTTGCATTGCAGTCAGTGGGCAGATGATTGAATAAAATGTTCCACTCTGGGTATAGGACTATAAGCTTTGGAGAATGTAATCTCACCAGCAAGATTAGAGTTTTCCTGGAAATAATTTTGCCAACTGCAAGAATTGACCTAGTTTAATCCTTGATATGTTGAATTCCTGAAGTGCCCAGAACATGATTATCACCAGCATCACGCACTGTCGTGTGTCACCTTGTTTATCTTCTTTTTTTGGTTTCTGTAACGTCAGATTTTTTTTCTTTCCTGTCTGTTTTTCATATCTCCTTTCAGATGGAAGTAAATACATCTAAATACGAGTACAAATGTGTGGCTGTTTTGTGGTGGGTTTTTTTGTATTTTTGTTGTTGTTTTCAAATTTTTTTATTTAGATTTAGGATCACCATTGGTTTTGATTTCCACTGAAGCCTCTTCTTCATCCATTAGGTCAGAAGCCTCATGGTGTTGTTAATTCTGAAGTTTGTTGCTGTGTTGCAAGCTTCTTCACAACTCAGTTTGTGCAGTTCCTCTCCAGCAGTGTTGTCTTCTCCTTGCACCTCCATTTCTTTATTTACTCTTAGACTCCTTTTGGCTTCTGTTTTCCAATCCTGTCCTCAATCTCTGGTGGAAGCCTGAGCCCAGGTTTTAACCTAGTGGACCCCAGACACATAAAGGCAGAGATGAGTGAGAATAGGTATAAGAAAAGGTGCTGGGTGTAGAGTCAGCAGATACTGAGCCCTGATTAAACAGGAGAAGTGGTTCCAAATGCTGTATGCAGGGAAGTCCATATTGAAGTTATTGGGAGCTCTTTCCAGGTATATATTTATATAAATATTTAGCATTAAAATCAAAATAGTAGGATGATAGCTTCTTGTACTAGCTTCTTTTACTAGCTTCTTGTACTAGCAGCTAGAAAGACTATATTACAACACTAAGAATATTTTTACAAAACAGTATATGCATTCTATATTACTATAAGACAATATATTAAATTCCATCTTTAAATTACATCTTTCTTTTCTTTAAGAGTGATTTAACGTCCTGTTCTATCAGGGATCCTTATCTTCAAGACACTGCATTGCATTGTACAAGCAGGAGTGCGTTAAATAAAATTTTATTTGAAAGTGGTGAGTAAAATCACCCACAATATCCTCAGGCAGATCATTTGCAAATTCCTACTTGGGCTTAATTTTTCATTGACCTATTCTGTAGACTTACATTATTTATTGTTGTTATTCATATATGTACATATATGCCAAATTGTAAGAAAAAAGCATTTCAAGAAAAAACGTATAAAACAACATCTGGAGTAAAAAGGTGATTTCATGAAAGGTTGAATCACACAGAAAAAAGCAGTAGTAGCCAGAAATATCTGGAGATCTCTACATTCCATTTTTTTCTCTGCTCTGCTAGAATATAGTAATGCAATATATTCAAATCAATTTAGTGATATAATTAATTTAGTTCTCATACCACCTGATGAAGTACTTTTTTCCTGATTTCACAAGTAGCAAGGGATTAAATTAAGTAACCCCTCTAAAGCAACTCAACATCAACACTGATATTAAAACAGTGTTTGTGGGACAATATTATGAGCAGTCTAGTAGGTTATGTGTTTTGGGACTATTTTGTTTAATTTTTATACAGAAGTATTTGAATGTCTGACCTGGGGAATGATAAAAGGGCTTAATTTGCAAAACTATTGCTGATTAGGTACTGTCGAGGTTTATTATGTTTTCCTAAATGCAGAGGCCCAAACTCAGCAATAACATTGAAAAGACTACGTTTTAGATGTCAATGCTTTTCCTACATCTCACTAGCAGGTTTAACAGTCACCCAAAGTCAGTGACTTGTGAAATTTCTGGGGGGAAAGGCACGGCTATTTTTATAACCTGTGTTTTGTTGTCCTGCAGAATGTTTTGCATAATCACTGTTTGAGTTTATGAAGCACATGCAACAACATGTACATTTCTTGAATGTCTGCTAGTTCCTTATCTTTGTGTCTTTTACTGTGATGTTGTAGAGCTTGGATCATATGGAAACCTAAAATATTATGACACAATGACTGAAGAAGGTAAGAAATATTTTAGAATTTTTTGTATCAGCTTTTTTTGAAGCCCCTTCAGTGCCTTTTATGCATTTACTTTTTCCTTTGTTTTTTCTTAGCCCTATTTTAAGTTTCTCCATTTTTGAGTAACTCCTTTTTGCATGTCTTCATTGACAGCACAATCAGTTGCAACTCTTTTTTAAGGTTTTTGTTTTCAACATTTCAGTTTTGCTATTTCAGATAAGGAAAAACAACAGAATGCTTTTAGTAAAGAACATACATGCAGAACAATAGTTGCAAATTTTGTGGCACCATGTAACATAGATTGTAGATGCCATGTTTTACAGTGCATTCAAGAAGATGAATTAATTTATGGATGTTCAAATCACTCAGTTTGAGAACAATTGCTAGGGGACTTCAGTTTACCACGTTATTCAAAAGTAATGAATAAACTTTAAAAACTCAGCATCATTATGCCTCAAGTATTAATTGAATGCTTAATTGCAATGCAACAAATACACAGTTTTAAATCCTGACTCTAGCAGTACAAGAAGGAAGTAATTAAGGCCTTAATCACAGCTCAGTGATGCCTTGGGAAATTTTTCTGCTGATCCGAAAGCATTTCAGTTTTTTTATACTAATTCAGGAAAACACTGAATTTAACTGTGCACTGAGTTTCCCACACATGCTTTTGGTCCTAGTGCAGTTAGCATTTCTATAATTTGGAATTATCTCTGAACTGACACCCAGCTGTCTGTAGGATCAAGGCCTCTTGCCCAGATTTCTGATTGTAAAGCCAGACTGATGTTTTCATTATACTATGTTTAATAGTTAGCAGCATGTTGGTGGATGGGGATAAGCTTGAAGCCTGTAGAGAAGTTAGCCACCTATTCTTAATCTTGGGAATTTGAGGCAAATAGTTTAATTCTCTGTTTTTGAAAACACAGTTATTTTCTAGTGTAGATTATTCTTGAAGAGAACCTTCATTTCATGGGTTGGGGTGTGGAGGGTGGAAAATAATACTTTCTAACTATTTCCCATTTCCTATATCTGCTGTTGATACACCAGCATAACCATACTGTTCTGGGGCTGGCTATGGGAGACGGTTCTTTCACATTGATGCCTGGTGTGGGAAGATTCTGTTTTCTTCTGTAGCAGGCCTGAGCTATAGAGTGGTCTTGCCTCAATGCCCTCCATTTTCCAGACTCAATATCTGTTTCACAGGAGTGGTACCAATATAAAAAGAGATATCTGAGAGAAGATTTAACCAGGCAAACAGTGGTGCCTATGTCATTTAAATACACCTCTCAAGCACCTGAAATGAGCAGTTAACCTCAGCCACTCAGATACCACTATCAGAGCTAAAGCTTTTGCGGTATGTGTTGTCTCACTCTTCATTACAATCAAGATGCAAAGGTAATTCCTCATTGTAACCTTAAACCTGAGTATGTTAAGGCTTCTTTTTATAGTGAAATATTAAATCTACTATGTCAAAAGCAGCATTCTGAAATTCATAAATACTCTATGTACAATTAAATGTTATTATTTGTGGAGAAACACCCATCAAAGTATGATAATACATGTATATATTATTACTGTACCTATGCATAAGTAATGTTGTTAATATTCAATGTCATCTCAGAAAGCGCTTCTCATTAATAAATAATTCAGGACTATACTGTAGCAATGGCAAAAAATCTAGCAGCAAAAATTAAAAGGAAGCTCTTTGTCTTTAGAAATACTAACACAGGAGCCTACCTTCTCAAATACAACTATTTTCATCATTTGCACTTGTCTTTCGTAAAGCCAGCAATGAATAGTTTACCCCAGAAGTTGTATTTCGATCAAAGTATGCTATATTTTCGACTTTCTGTTTAGATTTCCAGAAATATAATAACTCTCCATCACACTTATTTGCATTATCCATTTTCTTCCTTCTCTTCCTGTTTTGACTCAGGTTTTATACACTTTGTACAGCACTTTAATCACAGAAACACATAAATCCAGTAATCCAGTTATAAATTTTTATTTTTTTTTTCCTAATAGAGTCCAGGTCTTCAAACTGAGTGGCAATAGGGAGTAAACTTATAAACTGATCTCTATTGTTTTGATGGCTCCTCTTTGGTATGGAAGTAACTTTAAATTAATTTTAGATTAATCAGGCCCTGGAAGAGAAAATGAAACTTACAAGATGCGAAGAGACATGGTAATACTGTGTTTCACCAACAGCCTACAGCATGACAAAACTGCATATGTTTTCATTTGCTACTTTTGAATGATATTACTGTTGAAGGAGAAAGCACGTAAGGTGGATTTCTGGAACTGCTCAGTAGTGACTCACTAGTTGTATTCCACATCTGGCCACGAGCAGAACTGATAGGTACAGTTCAGACTGCTCAAAAGCCACAGATTCGACATCATCAGACTCATGAAAGCTTGGCTATAGCTACACAGATGCAGTAATTTTTACTTGATCAGAGACTGATCAGGTGACTCTCAAGTGGAGTCTTGGTTTTTTAAAATAAGTGAATTACTGAAGACTAATTATTTTCTCATCAAATCAAAGACTTTTCTGACCCAAGGAATCTGTAGTCTGCAATTTAGACTGTAGTTAAATGATTGGCTTTTTAATATATCCTATATCAGGAGGAGAATCTCTGCCAACTGATGCCAACTGGAGTTACTCACACAAATCAAGGCATACCTACATTTTACAATATTGATTTGTTTATTCAAATAAAGCAAATTTAGTTTTAGGCTACCTTCTTTGTTAATCACCCTGCCTTGAGTTCCTCTTCCTTCTACCCCATTCTTTGCAAACCAAAATGAGCTGCGAAATCTGTTGGATTTTGCAGAGTATCTAGATTAACTAAGAATTTTCTATAGCAATCTATCCTATTTTAGGTCCATGGGATCAAGCATTTTCATTCATTCATTCTCACGATAAGAGTTGCTGTGAAAATTAAGTGGTCGGACCCATAGTACATAGGACTATTAAAGAAGAAACATAAGCTCCTACCTTCTAGAAAGAAAAACAATAACATAAAAATCCTATGGATTAGTTTAGTAACCCCACCTAAAGACAAGAATATAGAAATGAGAGAAGATCTGCACCTAAGATTGACCTTAGTGGCTTTCTGGAAATTTGAATGACTTACAGATATCCTCAACTGATCCTTTTTCCGGGTGGTTCTGTGCTTCCCCTTCAGTCAACAAGTTTTGATTTTGTTTAAAGGAGAAAAAGAGCAGAGAGAGAGAAGGAGGAGGTATAGCTCTGCTGTCTTTTTACATCTGTCTTCATATAGGCTAGTACTACTGCTTTCCTCAATTTCATGTTTTTGATAGCTGGTATCTTTGAATCATGTTCTCTCACTTTTGGTACCTACACTGAGTGAATCAAAATGGAAGGTAATGATGTAAAACAATGTAAGCTAAACCATGTGTGTGCTGAGAAATAAAAATAAACTAAAATATGTTTTCAATTTCAAATGTTGATGTTAATTTCCATGACAGTGACTTATAACTGTGGAATAAACTCCTGAATGAAGCAGTGTAACTTGCAGTTGTTAAAAATCAGTGTAAAAAATTCTTCCTAAAGATTGTGGGAGGCTTTTCTAAATGTGAAAAAATTGGAGGACAAATTCAGTTAAACTAATCTAAACCAGTGTGAATCTCTGTGGAGACATTTTCTTATCAGTTCAATAATGATGCATCTTTCTTTGTTAAGAAAACCTGAACAGTTTCAAACAATCTCAAACATACTAGAATATAATTATAGAATTCTTCATCATTTTAATTAACTGTAAAGTTAATTGAAAGGATTTACAGCATCCTGGAGTAGATGGAGACATGGCTGGCTCCATAGGTATTTCTTAGAAAATGTCTCAGTTGCATCATTTTCATGGCTTCCATAAGATGTTTGTGTATTTGTGTGTCACAAGCCAAATTCTCAAATGTATGAAGTTAAGTTGGAGTCTGAAAGTTAAATGACGTTACATCAGGTGCCTGTTGGTGTCTACACATTCTTCTGGATAAGCACTTTTTAAATGCTCCTAGTAATTTAAAAGCAGTTAGTAACATCTGTAACTCTTAGTATTTTGCTTAAAATATTAGGAAATAATGATTTGCATATTTTTCTTGTTTTTCTTTCCCTTATCTGATATTCCAATCCTTCCTTCCCTCCTTCCCTCCTTCCTTCCTTCCCTCCTTCTCCCCCTTATAACTAAAATGTCTGCTTCTGACCCTGTGTACTGAAATGATGAGGTGCCTTGCTATTTATCATTGTATTCTGTGCCTAGGTATTCTTCTGCAGGTGTTTTAGTCTAGGTGCCAAAGATGATAATATTTGCAAAATGTTGTGAATAGCTAATTAATTTGTTTTTGGAGCATGATGTGTTTGTGGAAAGATAGGGACTATGGAAAGGATGGCACTGTTTATTAAATATCTGTGATATTTTTATTACTTTCAAAGTTTTTTTCTGTTGAAAAATTAATTCCACTTCCCAGCAAATAATTCCTGGCTGCTAGTCCCTGTGACTGCGTGTGTGCTTCTTTGTATACAAAAGTGTGGGTACAGAGGCAGGAAAGAGAGGAGATCTTCCCTGCCTAATGATTTTTTCTCGTGTACCTTTTATTTTAGCATGGAAACAACTGACTATTATCCACATAACCGAATTAATTCATTACTTCCTTTCCACTGTTAATCTATTATATAATTCCATTGAAATATCTTCTAGTCTTAAGTCTGTGCTGGTTTTGCTGCAGTGACACCAACAGTTTTCAATGGATTTTTTTAAGCAGTGGATGAATAATTAAAAGAGCCACAGGCCCTGTGTTGTAACAGTGATCTTAATGAGACATATACTGAATGATAGCACAAGTTAAACGTTTTTAAAAAATTCGTTAAAGACTAAAAGTGCAGTAACAATGGGGATAAAGGAAAGCAGATACATCATCTTTATACACAACATAAGCTGTCATAAGGTGTCCAGAGTCCTTATATAGAAAGAACAACCAATGCAGAGAATGCACTCATGTCACTTAATATTTGGCATATTTGACATTGCTAAGTTTGAATGTGTCATTTGGACCCTGTGGTCAATAAAGAGTGACAGAACCTGGGACCTTGCTTAGGTCCCCTTCCTTAAATGGGATGTGTTAGCCTGGAGACAATGTAGAGGGTGAGCTGCATGGCTAACGTCATGGGAGACAAAGAAGAAACCTTGCAGGTTTAGAAGAACATTTATCTTTGAGAATCTGATAGTAAAATAATATATTCTGAAGATTCCTTCTTCACCTTCCAGCGTACCTATAGAAATCACAGACACATAGATGAGTGCAAAGTGACAAATTTGACCACAGTCACTATGATGCAATATATGGCTTAAACTGAAATTCTCTGTTAGTGTCCTACTAATTGAGAACTGAAAGTTTCTGTTTGTTTATGATATCTTTACTTGTCTGTTTTTGTCTTCTGTTTTGGCTGAATTCTTACAGCAGCTTAGTTATAGGTGGAACTTTGCTGACTTCTTCCAAAGAAAAATCATAACTTGTTTTCAGTTTCTTGTTCTATTTGTTGCTGAATTCTTAGGAAAAAAAAAATCAAATTTTTATTTTCACCAAAAAGATAAGAAACCCTGTATATGGGAACATGCGATAGTGTTTCATAGCATGTTCGCTGTTTGAGGAGGATTTGAATTGGATTGTCAGCACTGATCTTTGGAGCCTAAGCTGTGGCAAGGGAACTTTGCTTCTCAAAATGGCTGCCTTTTAATAATGGCAATGCTTTTTTCTAGGAAAGTTCAAGGAAAGGGCCTCAATTCTGCATAAGATTGCAAAAAAGAAGTGCCAGGTGGAAGACAGTGAAAGGCAGAATGGAGCTGCTAATCATGGTGAGTGCAGCAGTACAGATTTATCACCTGCTCCTGAGACTCTCACTGCTTTCTTTTGTTTGAAAATGCTTAGTACTGAATTTCTCCCTCTACATCATTTGTGCTATTCTAGTAAAAATATTCTAATTCTCTGTACCAGAAAATATGAAATTTATGGATGTGACAGGAGTTAAGTGCAAGAAAAGAAGGTCAGTCAAGGCATATAGAAAGCCTCTTGTCATATTGAAAAGAAAAAGCAATGCTGATTTTGAAAATGTGTTGAAGTGACAGAAATACAGGGGCAAAACTTACTTGCAGTTTATATGTGAGAGTTTAGTCTATTTATTGATCTGCTCTAGGAGAATATGTGTTTCATGTGGTACTCCCCCTTGTCACAAACAGAATCGACCTTCATATTAAGATTTGGTTTGTCTGTATACTACTTGCTGAGAGTCATTTAGGCCCATCTTTGCTAATTGTGCAAAATTCGCTTATTGTGGTTTTCCACTAAGGTAAGAATTTGTATTTTAATTCAGAAGTTCCTATGGTAAAGGAAAATCTATACTATGTCCTGTTTTCTCTACTTTACCTCAGCATGGTCTCTGGGTTAGAAAACCAGCTACAAATGTGTCCAATAAAATCTGAGTCACTGTATTACTTGACACTTTTTCTGACCTTGCCTTATGTTTACAAACTATTTACTTCCAAAATCAGGCAGTTAAATGGGACTGTCTGTTAATAAACTGTAATGCTGGCTGTGGGGTTAAGAAACAACACACATATACTGAAATAATTACAGATAGTCTGGCACTCTGCTATGGCTGTGATCTCAGATTTTTAATTTAGAAGAATAATGTAACTAGGCAGCTGTATTTACTTCTGTGCACAAGAGCATACTATAAGGCATGTTGAACTTGCCTTAGACTTTCATGTTGCTACTCCCAATTACTGTATATTGTCCAGGAGATTTCTGGCCATTGACATTTTTATGTAATACATGCTTAAAGGGGTAATTGCTGCTTAGAGAATTCCAAGATAGTCACAGGAAGAACAAATTATAATAAATTTGGCACCAGAAACCAAATACACAACTTTATCCCTTTAATACCAGTGGAAGTTTAGCACAGTTACTAGGAGATTCTGTTTTAAATGTTTTTGAATGTTATTAGACCATCTGTTTACTCTTTTCCCACATTTTGTATGGCCGACAGCATTATTATGACTTGGAAGTAACTTTGCTAATTTCAGGAGTTAGTACATTATAAAAGTTAGATCATTGAATACATCTCCTCACATGTAAATGAAACATTTTGCATTCTATAATGTCTGGAGTGAATGCTATATGTCACTCTTTACCTCAAGTATTAGGCTCAGTGATTTTAGCATAAACAAAGAGCACTGAATATTGCAATGAATTAAAATATTTCTAGGACATGAGTGCAAATAAATGAATTTCTTCAAATGCTAGGTCATGGCTTATGAGATTTTTGTTCAAAATGTGTACCAATCAAATGAAAGACAAAAGAGTAGATGTTGGCCCACCTTTAGTATTTGATGATTTACTCAGAATAGATATATGACAGCTGTTTCACTGACAGATTTGTTACTTAATATTCTGATCTGTTGTTTTCCCACGCTTATGTATGGGTGATGCCACAGAAAAAGGTGCAAAAGTGGAAGTTGCAGTAACACCACCGAGTGATTCAGGACCAGTGCAGAATGGAATCGCCCATAATGTTGAAGAAGAGGTAAATGATTTTTTTGTTCTTCTTTTTCTCTTGTATTGGTAAACATATTGCTTGCTTGATCGTGCTTTTCCCTGAAATTAAACATCTTAATAGAAAGAAGCTGTTCCTATGAACTGTCTACAATACATTTAATTTTCATTTACAACTGAACCAAGTTTGCCACATATAAAAGCTCTTCTCTTCTGCCCCTGCCGTGCAATGTAAGGTAAGATGGTAGCCTGGAATGTGTTCTTTTAGGAAATGTTTTTATTTATCAGACAATATGTTTGCAGCCCTAAATATAGCTAATAGAAATTGCACAAACATATGCATTGCAGAAAATCTCGTTAGAGAGCCTATCATGATGAGCATCATGTGATAGGGAAAATTAGTTGTAAAAGAGGAACTGTGCACAAACTTCTCCATTGTGCCTTCTGTTATCTTGAAACAAATAAAGAAATTAAGGTGAATGAGGTAACAGTATATTGCTGTTTCCATGACTTATTGCATATGGTTAAAACCTATAAAAAAAAAGTTAATTAAACACTTAATTAAGTGTTTATTTTAACAGACAACTTTTGTAGATAATAAGTAAGTCTTAACTTGCACAATGACTACTGAAATAGCTATATAGTTACCTTCTTTCTTAAGTAAGAAATAAGTTGTAATTCTGAAGAGCAGTTGATTGCAAAATTTGGTCCTGTCAGACCCTCTTTAATATCTTTTGACTTTTTTTAGAAATTATTAATACCACCTCCAATAAGTGGAAAAAAAGTGGTCATTGATTTTTATAAACTTGAGCACTGCTCTTTTAGACTGAGACATCAAAACTTGCATAGAGAGAGAAAATTTTGCAAAAATAATTGTTGACACAGAAGTATTTACAATGGTTTTGTTTATACAGTTTACTTCTTAGCCTTCTTTTTAGGTTACAGTGATACAAGAAAGACACAGCTGGAGAAGGCTGAGCAGTGTCTATGACATAAACTGAGCTCCCTCTTACTAAAAGTGGGATGAGCTGTGTTGGATTTACATGCAGCAGAATAATGCAAAAAGGGCAATGCCCGTGGTTTGTTTTAAATCGTACCAGGTTTATGTTTTGATATTTTTGTTTGGTTTTGTTTGTTTATGGTTTAGCAACTTTGTTAGTTCAAATCAGAGATTCTGTTGCCTTCTGCAAGACCTGAGCAAGTAGGTGAGGTTCTCTAGTTGAAAGGTCCTGCAAATGAAAAATAAGAAGGGGTGTACAAGTAACAGAATGTGTGTATGTCTTTTGTCTACTTTCTAAAGACAATTACCCATCACAAGGAGCTTGTTTTATACTGAAACATACTTAAAACAGGGAGAGGTTTTTTCTGCAAGACTGGGGAAAAAACACAGCAATGTGTAGTAGGGTGAATCTTTGGATAAAGATTGCATTCCCTTTACACAGCTGGAGATGGAGAAATGACAAGGCAATTGTGGCCAATTGATGTGTTAGTGCACCAGCTGTCAGCAGATGGCTTTACTTCTTCATTGTTTGCAGATAATTTTGGTCTCTGGAAATAGAAATTGAGAATCAGAAGCAAGGACCTGAAACAGTTGAATAGTTTTTGGTATAGTGAATGATCAATAATTATAAGTCACCAAAGGAAAGGAAGGCATAAGTAGGACGTTAAATTACCTTTTCTGTTAATCTACATTTTCAGAAGAACATGTCACTTAAAGATCCTTGTCAGTCCAACAAAGCATTACTCTTACATAAATGAGATGAGTAAAATATATGTAATAAAACTTCTCAGCACTACATTTCAACACTCAACATTTTAACATAAGGAAAGATTCATTTTCAAATTCATTTTGATCCTCTTCTGAGATCGTCTTCTAGATCCTCTTCTAACTCACAGCTTCAATGAAATATGCCTTTAGAATAATTTTTAAATTCAGGGGGAAAAAGGGAAAAAAGGATCGAAGTCCAAAGCAGAGTGGCTTTTAGGCTTTTGTTCTCAAAGGTCAGTAAGGGATGACATAGCCTGGTGTAACCTATTAGGGTTTATGTAAATCAGTCTATGGGATATATGCAAACTCTAATTGACTCTAATAGAGTTCAGCATCTTAAGAAGAAAAGCAGTCTTGCTTTGTAAGATTTTTTGCCACTGAGATTGTTCAATGAAAACAATGAAGGAGAAGAAATCTTAAGCAGTCACATATCACAGCGCTGTCTACGTGCTATCATTTTACACTGTAATGAAGCATTTCCTAGGCTTGTTCAGAAATCTGCAAGGCCATGGAGTTTCATCATGTGAGACAATGGTTTCAATTTCAAGCACCATCAGGGGAAGAAAGGAAAATTATTGCAAAAGTATATTACTCAGCAATATCTTCCTTTCATCTCCCTTTAAACATTTCAAACATGCAATGAGGCAGGTTTTGGAACTTTTCTGATAATTTCAGCAAGTGTTAGGACATTCTGAACAGCTGTTCTTATGTATTAGAGGTGAGATACATTATTTATTCTTCTCCAACTGACACAATAAGCAGGGAGGTTCGTAACTGGAGGAGTGAGTCTGCAGATTTAGCTCCATCAATCTGAATGAAAGGGTTTCAGGTGTCTGCTGTCACAATAAAAAAAAATAACAACCCCATAATAACATTTTGAGATGGCCCATGCTGAATTCCTCTCCAGTGGCCTTTCCAATTTTGTCTTATACAGTGACAACCTGGCAGCTGCTGCTCTCTCAGGCTGTTTGAGTTATTAATGTGCTGAAACCGATTGTGCAATTTAAAAGTATATACTGGAATTTTTGAGATGTTGTAAGAAAAAATAGTCTGATCATCTATGTAACAAATAAAGAGGTCTCTTTGGTACTTAGGACCGTACTTCACTTTGAGGGTCTTTGCCTACTTTGTAATGTACAAGACCTTTCCTCAGTGTATTGCCTGGCTTTATATGCACAGGATTCTTATACACCTTCCTGAACTGCAGCATCACTCTGAAGCTAACACTGGGCTATTCACTTTCCTTCTGCTCTGTGTATGGACTTCATGGACACTAATAGGATTACACCCAATTTACAGATGCATTGGCACCAGCAGAATCCCACACACAGCATTCCTATGACAGTTTTCTTTGATGAAGACTAGAATTTGAGGAAGGAAAATCAGTCACTGCCCTCCTAAGCCCTCTTTTTATCTTTTTGAAATTTTATGCAGCACTACATACCACTGGAAGATAGTATATTTTCACAATGTTATCAGTTTTAAGAGTAGCTCAGTTCAGAGAAGTAATAATGAAGGTACAGGATTGTATGCCAGCCAGTTCTCATCAATAGTTTCTCCATCTCATTCAAAAACTCACTCATTAGAACTGAGCAACAGGAGCAATCTCATTGTAGCTCAGTCTTGACCTACAAATGCTCCTCAATTTTGATCTAAGCAAGTGTTCTTCATTTTACACTGACAATATAATTTGGTTCTGTTCCTAAGTAAAAATTTATCAGATGGCTCAAAGTTTTGATGGTTTTTCCTTACTCCAAGGCAAAATGAATTGCTGTAGTGTCAGAATTTGGATATATAGTATAAAATTACTTATCTACAGTTTTCCACTTTTATAGTCTAACAAAACAGTTTTGCAATCCCTGAGTGCTGCTTAGAAAAATCTCCTAAAAAAACTTACCATTAGTGACTTTGTGTAATGGTAAGGATAATTTAGAACTGAGAAAGTTAGAGACTCTATCCATCGGATGAACAAAGCTTTGAATATGCCTTTGGGGGAAGAAAATATTGTCCTGAGAACTGTGGTATGTGAAATGGGTATACTTATACAGCAGGTCATCCTAAAAGATGTTTGTAGGATACAGAAAACCTGCATAGGAATCTAATTCTCTCTCCTCCATTGTCAAGTTCCACTATGGTCTTCATGATTTTCCCTCTTGCAAAACAATCATAGTTATATTTCTGGGTTTTTCCATACTTTTCACTGATGCAGGGGATAGTGCCTGAGTCTGAATCCCTAGAACATGCATTTTAGAATATCAGTCTCAATACTGGAGTTAGAATTGTCTCAAAATAAGTACATTAAATATTCTATGTTCCTCTAGTAAAAATAGAATATACACGTAAATCCATTTTACTTATAACCCCCCTATTATTCTAAAATTATGAAGTTCAGCAGAGGACCCTTGTGAAAAGATGATCTCAGGCTAAGACTGCAAGAAAAGGAGAAAAAATAACTGTTATGTTGTGTTTTAATTTTCACTTACTTGTAAAATAGACTTATTTTTTTTTTAAAGCATAATACTCAAATTGCCATAATTTAGTTTTCCGTGTACCTGTCCTTGTTTCTTTCTGGGCTTCTTTCGGTCATCTTTATATGTTTTTTCCAGGTTCTTTCTTCCTTTCCTTCTTTTCCAGTTACTCAAAGCTGAAACACCTGAGAATGTTGTCAGTTAATGTCTTCTGCAAGGTGTCCTGAAGTAGGTGTATTTCACCTAATTTATGGGGTTTTTTTCTTTATTTGTCTTTTCCAAACTCTTTTGTCTAGATTTTCCCTTTTTCCCAGGACCTTAACTCCATTCTTCTTACTCCATACTCCTCCAGGGGAAACTCAGTTGTCCTCTTTCTAGGTCAAGCCCTTGAGCAACAAGAAGAACTCTGCTTGATGCTGCTTGCAGAAATTCAAAAAGACTGTCCAGAAAATGTCCCCAGAAACGCAGTCATTTGTGCCAGACAGTAAAACCCATAACAGCCCACTCCTGTAATCAGCAGCTGATATCCTACACTTTTGATTAAATTGAGATCATCAGCTGAGAAGGACAAACATCTGTGGTCTCCTTTCCATCCCCTAACCAGCACAGCAGGGAACAATACCTCCTCCTACTGTACGGTCTTCAAGATATTACTGCTTTATCTGCAGCCAAAAATTGCCTTCCCTTCTGCTGGAATTTGCATCTTCTTTGGGGATTTTGTTCTACTTACAGAATTCTGTATCTTAACCTTTAGGAGGTTGCCACAGAAGACATAAAAGAAGACTTTTATATAAAATTTCATAGAGTGGTGCAGAGAGTTTGTAAGAAAATTAAAGAAGACTAAAAGGACACAGTATCTCATCAAATGTTTTATAGGATGCCCTTCAGAGAATGATCCTTCTGAGAAGTCCAGTCATGTCCCTTACCCCCACCCCACCCCCACCACCTGCTTAATAAGCATTTGATAGTCGTTTTAACCTGTGGCTTACCTAAAAATAGTTTCCAATCTGAAGATAACACCTTTTCCTCCCACCTACACACACACGCACACTCACGCGCATACATGCACAGGTACACATGCGCACAGTTTCTCCTGTCTCCATAGAAACCCCACTGGAAAAATGTTTACATACCAACCATGTCAGAGATAATTTTTCCACGAAAATATAAGGAGAATTATGTCCTATGTCATAGGAGAATGCCACAAAAGCTTCATTGTTTTCATTGGATTTAATCCACTTACCTAAGCAACAGTCTGGTAAAGCCTGTTTCACCTTCCCCACCAAAGAGCAGCAGCATTTCAGGACAGAGTGCTGGTGGGGACATGCCTTCTGCTGGAGTACTAATTCCATTTGCATCGAATTAGCATGGTGTGAATGGGAGTAGCATTGCATTCTCTATCTCAGGATATCATTCTGGACTATGATAAACTGTTATATTTCAGAGAGAGAGAGGGTAGAGAACATTAGAGCAGCATTTGTTCTAAGGTCACAATATATTGCAGCATCCCTGGTATTTGTTTGATTCATCATAAAAAATTTGTTTTCCAGGGCCCAAACATTTTTTCAGTTTCCACAGTTGGTCTAAAGTAAATGCCTTCATCTTGTTTGTTGGTATAGTTCTTTGTAATTTAATGAGAATGGTGCTGCCATCAAAAGGAATTGACCATTATTTTCCCAAGATTAGTCAGTTGTCTATTCCATGTTTCTTCTGTTGTTTAGTAGTTTGACTTACTTGAAAACTGAAACAGTGAAAAAGGGCATGAAGACAAAGGCTTATTCTTCAGAAGTATCTCTGTCATACCATAGCTGTTATTTTTCCGGGTTGGCTGACTGCAGTTTTGACTATTACATTCTGAATATTTATTTTCAAATTCCCCAGAGAGTGCTGGCAGTAACATGGGCATAAAAATTAGCATATAAGCACTAGAAACTGTGATTTGACTTATTTGTGCAAGACTCCAAAAGGACACAAGCAGCAATAGCAGGATCTGGACCGAACACCTACCTGAGCCTTTCTCCTTCCCAGAGGGTCCACTCATAAGGTAGCTCTTATCAGTGAGTTCACAGTGCAGCAAGGATTATCACAAATTAACTGCCATTAGAAGAGTATCCAGACATACAGGATGCATTCTGAAAGCTCAGGGATTTAACTTTACTCACTGCTTGAATTTTACTCAAGAATTCACGAGGAAAGATGTTGTTTTCTTATCTTAGTTCCCCATAGAAATTACATACTGCTGTATTGTTGTTGTTGTTGGCTGGACTTCGCAAACGAAGATCTTGGGATAAGCCTGCGCAATGGATTTTTTAGGTGAGGCACAGTGTGTGCGGAACTGGCCCCACCCCCTTTACTCCTGAGGTTCATCTTGCCATGGCCAAGCACACTCGGACGGTGACAGCGAGTTCCTCGGGATTTGAACCGGCGTCCTCAGAGGAGGAGCTGGCTCCAGAGGCAGTGACTTACACCACTTGGCCAATGCCCGCCACTGCTGTATACTAGCTTACCATCTCACCTTGTTTCATGTAGTTTTTTTTTCAAATGAGGTAGGAGAAGATCATTGAGTGATTCAGCTTACATACAAGAAACAGAAAGTAGAGACTTGAGGCTGTTCACAGTAGGGCTTTAATTGCCTAAACTCCCTATTTTTCTAGTGAAATGAATGTGAGATTTGCCCTTCTAAATAAAACAAACAACCTTTATTCTGAAAATTATCAAACACCTCTGGGACTGAAAACATTTGAGATAGCATAACTTCTTCTTGATTCTCTCATTTTGGGAAGTTGGGTTGTACAGAGCTCATTTCCAACAACAAAAAAACTTAAAACTAAACAAAAAACACCACCACTCACCACCACCACAACCAACAACAACCAAACCAAAATGACCACAACAAAAACAAACAAGAAAAAAAAACCCTGAGGAGTCTTTGCAGAACTATCAAGCAAAGAAAGAAATTGCCGCCTTACAGATGGTGCAGTATATGTATATTGGCATTAGCAAGTTGAGCTGGAAATAAATTTCTTCAGTTTCCTTTCATCTAGAGTTCTAATGCTAATTCTTTATTGATTAATTTTGTCAGCAATCAGAATGCACAAGAAACATACAAGCATGAGAATTTATAGATTAGCTCTTCAACTTTGTTGGACTAACGGAATAATCCTCAAAATACGGTTTTTGTAGTGCATATGCTATAGCTGTTCTACAATACAGACTACCTGGTAAACACTGACAGATTTGCTATTTCTGTTACATTTGTGGTGGTTCTTTTTACATTTTTTCTATTGTGTCCTACTGTCAGGAAAAAGAGTTTTAAAATTCTGGTTAATGTTGTGCCAGAAGAGCAATTGTTTTTTCTAAGGTAATATGAGTGTAAGCCTCCATGGAGGCAATGATTTTCTGATGTTTGCTAGAAGGGGTGACTACCTTGTGACTTTGGCAGATGGAGTGTGCTATAAGCTGTTGCTTATAAACAAAATAGTTGTGGATGAAAATGTCACCATATGTTTGTATAATGTGAAATATGCTATTGTTTCCTTCACTTGGAAAAATTTTACTAGGAAACTGGACAATTGGATAGGTTAAGATTAGATATTAGAAAGAAATTGTTTACTGTGAGGATGGTGAGACAATGGAACAGGTTGCCCAGACAAGTTGTGGGTGTGTCGTCCCTGGAAGTGTTCAAGGCCAGGTTGGATGGGACTTTGTTCAACCTAGTCTAGTAAAAGGTGTCCCTACTCATGGCAGGGGGCTTGGAACTAGATGATCTTTAAGGTCCCTACCAACCCACATTCTCCCATGATTCTAAAACTTGTCAGACCAGTTCTGAGCAAGCCATTAAGAGCTTTCTTCCGTAAGATTACAGACAAATATTTGATAGATGTTCTTGTATAAAGAACTGAAATATAGAGCATCCAGAAATCTTGTACCTTCTTCAATGTTTCTAATGGTTTAAGTAAAAGAAGAATTCAAGTAGCAATAATAGAGTTATGAATGGATGTAGAAAAGGGTGTTTGTTACAGATATATAAAAGAGAACACAGACCAAAATAACATTTCTAATCTCATTTCTTGAAAATTAAAAATCATCACTATATTTTTTGTAGCTACAGTTATACCTCATTAACCCTGTTAGAATATGCAGAAGGAGCATTTTCCTAATAGGTGTTTAATTTTATTATCAAGACTAATTAATAATAATTAATAATCATATTTATTAAAATATGCTGGAGTACCACATCCATCCAATATTCAGCACTGCAGATGTCCATAAAACAAAAAGACAGTCTCAAAGACAAGCAAGAAAAAATGAGGATGCAATACATAAGAGGTTAAAGAGATCTATGACAGCTAACTAAGAATTTCACAGAAACACAGTAATGACTATTATATATGAAGCTCTAATGCAGCTATGTCTAAACCTTTAATGATTAGTTAATGGCTCAGGAACACAAGTTATCCTGTATTTTTTGCAGTTGCAGGGAATGATGAGGGATGAAACAGGAAGATTCAAAAAATCAAGAACTGGCTCCAAGAGTAGTCTTGCCAGCTGAATAGTTTTGTTTGTTTGTGGGGTTTGTTTATTTGTTTAGTTTGTTTTTTAAATCATGGATTGTTGTGACAGCTGGAGTGATGCAATGGATGGCTGTAAACTCTTCAGGAGGGATAGGCAAAGAAGGAGAGCTGGTGGGGTAGCTCTGTGTGTTAGAGTGTGTTTTGACTTTCTAGAGCTTGGTGATGGTGATGAAAGGGTTGAGTATGGGTAACACCAACAAGACAGAGATCCTGATGGGAGTTTACTATAGACCATCCAACCAAGATGAAGAGGCAGACAAAAATATACTACAGGCAGTGGGGAGAATTCTTATGATTGCTGGACCATGTTCTTGTGGGGGGACTTAACTTACCAGATGTCTGCTAGAAGGACAACACAGCAGACAGGGAACATCCAGGAGGTTTCTGGACTGTGTGGAAGATAATTTCCTGATGCTGTGAGAGAGGGAGCCAACCAGGGAAGGTTGGCTGGACCTACTGTTTGTGAACAGAGTGGGATTAGTGGGTGATGTGGTGGTCCGAGGCCATCCTAGACACAGAGACCAATAAAGTTATTAGTGTTTTCTTTTACAGAATAGTGAGAGGCAGGGGGTCAGCAGAACTGCTGGCTGGGACTTCCAGAGGGCAGACTTTGGCCTGTTGTCTAGCACTGGAAGAGGTTGCTCAGGGAAGCTGTTGTGTTGCCATCCCTGTAGGTATTTAGAAGATGTGTAAATGTGGTTGAGGACATGGTTTGGTGGAGGAGCTGTCAGTGTTAGGCTTACAGTTGGACTTGATGATCTTAGGTGTCTTTTCTGATGTAAATGTTTCTATGATTCTATGAATTTGTGGAAGATTAAAAAATATGCCACATTCCAATACTTATTCTGTCAGTGCCCATCATCTGACTATTGCCAGAAGGAAGATACTGGTGTAAAATTGGGCTTTGGTCTGATGTAATATGGGTGTTTCTCTCCAATGGATTATCATGAGAATTCAGCACGTCAACTGATTCAGCTTTCCCATATATCCACTTCAGTATCACTAAAGTTCATTAGCTATAGAGTCATAGGAGGTAATGAGTTTGGGAGTATAGACAGGTAGATAGTAGCCCTTAGGCAGCACTAGAGAAATGGAGGTTTTTGCACAGTGGTGGCAGGTGTGTCGTAAACGAGCAGAACATTCTCCACTTTTGATGGAGCATGTGGAGGTCAGGGGAGATACCAGAAGGTGTCTAAAATGTCACCACCACATGATTTTAGGCAGTTGAATTCCTGGGTGTATATCATGTTATCAGTATGTTTTCTTAATATTGCAGAAGAGAATCATACTGAAAATTGCAACTACTGTTTTCATCATACAGTCTGAAATAATTCAAAATTATAGTTTAAGTGTTGGTTTCTATAAATTATGATAATGCATATTAAGTATGTACATTGCAGATAGGATGGAGCCACTGACAATGCATGCAATCTCTGCCATAAATCTGTGTTGAATCATTTTCTACTACTGCTGCTTAGTCCACAGCTTGACATTCACATTTGTGTGGTTTTAGAGTTGCCAAAATTATTTACCATTCTTTTCTTAAGCCTCAGTGGATAGTTCAGTATTGCTTTGAAATTCATGGAAGCTAGATCTACAAATACTTTGAACTGCTGTACTTGTACTGTATTTTGGAAGGTCAGCATTGAAAATCAGATGCCAAATCCAATTTACAAAATAGGAAATTAATATTGACTCTGTAGCATATATAATGCATCCTAGAGTTAAATTAGCAAGGAAGAGTTTTGCCTGCACTGTGAGTTTGAGTTTGGCTTTATATTTTGGGGATAGTTTTCTTGGGAAGAGGGATGAGAGAGGACACCTGGAAGTTGAATGGATCTCAAATAGATGGATCAAGGTTTCTCAGGAGACACCATGCAGTCTCCCAAAGCAGTTCTTTGTGGTGCTTTGCTGCAACCACTCATTTGCCTCCTCACGCACACCCAGGGGTATTTGGCAGAGACGTGTGACCACAGACCCAGTGTTGAAGTAGGGTGAGTACTAATACAGTCCTGCATGAACCAACATGGGCATTACTTTCTGTATATTTTTCAGACTCATGTGCAAGCTCAGACTAATGTAAAGTTTTGCTTTGATTAAATACAACTGTTAATCAAGGCTAATCTCTAAAGATGGCTACTCAGGAAGTACTTTGCCACTCAGTGCAGTTTATGCATCAGTCACTTAGAGAGCTTTATTCCAGCTGAGTCTGCTGCTTGAATTATACATGGGCCATTCAGAAAGAGTTACCTAGGCAACCCTTCATTTGGTCCTTTTGTGCCCAAATTTTATTTCAGTCATCATATTTCAAAGCTAAGCCTCTGTCACATGTTGATTTCCCCACCCCAACAGCATTTACCTGAATGCAAAAGGAATGAATCTGATTTTTAGGAAGTAGCCCCACAAACTCCCACTCTAGCACAGTTCCCCAAAAGTGAGGCTTCAGTAGATTGCAGCAGTGAAGCATAGATTGTCTGTGAAATGCTGAAAGCTAAAAGCAAAAGATAGACTCTTAAGCTTCTCAGGAGCCTCTGGAGTACTGTGTAGAGTGCAGCAAATTGTGCGTGTAAACCTTTTGAAATATTTTAATTATTATAACCTTTATGACCTGTTCACTTTACTGTTGTACTCCAGTCGTGCAATTTGGAAGTTTCACAAAGTGTAGGGGTTATTAGAATACTGTCTTTTGTTGGCATCGACACATAACTTACGAGTAGATGCAACCTGTCGATGTGTCCAGAGCTAAGTAGGGGTTTGCTTCCAGTCCCTCGGTGTCAGATGATACCATCAGAGTGGAAGATCCTGAGCTAAGAGCTGAGCTTGCTTCTGTAGGTACTGATCCACTCAGGTTGCTGGGTAGCCAAAAAAGTCAGGAGTTCATAGCAGTGTAATAATTAAGATCAGATCTTCAATCAAAATTGGCAGTAAGTAGACAATTTTATGAACAACATGGTTACATTTCATCAATAACTCTTTTATTAGAAAAAAAAATGGATGTGGTCATTCAAATGTTTTCTTCATACATCATTGTCATACGGTTTATGGAAGCAATCTTAAGACAAAAGTAATCTATTATAAGAAACTAATGAGAAGCAACATGTTATAAATTTATAGGAAGAATCACATGCATGTTGCAGAAATATCTCAAATATTATCTTATCTTATATCTTATTATGCCCTGCCCAGCGCAGCTGCGTTCTCAGCAGCATGGCCTCGATACTGGTGACCTCTGCCTGTTCCAGAACAGACACATTAGTCACATAATCGGACCAGTGGATGTTTAGGATTGTACAGAGGCAGCGCTGGTGGAAGCATTCGAGGAGTCGCAGGTGGTGGCAGTAGATGACCCAAGATTCAGACCCATAGAGAAGAGTAGACAGTACGATGGCTCTGTAGACACTGATCTTTGTACTTTTCTTCAGGTGTTTATTGCGCCAGACTCTTTTATGGAGTTTTATGAAAACCAGAAAATACATACATGTATAGACACATATTTATACCATGATAACTTTTAAGTTACTCTCAAAATCTTAAAAAATTAGATATATATATATATCTATATCACATATAAATATTTATACACATATCTGTGCATGTGAGTGTGCACATGCACATATGCATATTGTCTCTCTCTTGTGTATGTAGCCAGGTTTGATGCCTTCCAGACAAGTCTTGATCCCTGACTAGACTAACCCACATCTCAAGGAAAAACCATGGAAACACTGGTCAGAGACATTTTATATATCCCAAGGGACCAGCCTCACTGTCAACACAGCCACAAATGGCCATGCTTACGCAGCCTGTGCTGGCCAGACCTCACAGTCTGTCCAAATTCTCTGTTATTGTGTTCTGACTAATGTTATTAGGTAAGTGTGGTTTTAGTGCAATATTTTCAGATTCCGTGGTTCTCACTGCAGCACAACACCATCCTTGGAATTCCTTTTGGAAGAATCCCTAACCTCATTCATCCACTTCGATATTCTGCTCACTGCAGCTTTTCTTACAGAATGAAGAGGATGAGGACCAGCCTCTCAGCCTGGCCTGGCCTGAAACCCCACGCAAGCAGCTCACCTATCTTCTTGTGTTACCTATTGTTTTTCCACTGTGGGCTACCCTACCAGATGTTAGAAAACCTGTAAGTAACTGTTGTTGTTGTTGCAGCATGTTCTACTCAAATGGGGGCTCTGTATCTAAATGCCATAAAAGGATAGAGTAGGTTTATGTAAAAATAGAGCTAATGGTTTCTTAAAAGAATTTCTTCTTTGAAGAAGAGGCCACAACAATAGTCTTCAAATGGCAAATGGATGCTTATGGGAAATGGGTTGGTAATAGCTCTATAAAGATTGTAATTTGTATTCTCTAATATTTTATGACATAAAGCAAAAGGTCAGAACTTCTTTGGGGCCTTCACATCTGTATTTCAGAATCTCTACTGAATATCACATAAGTACTGAATAAATTTGTCCATCTGCTGAGCCCTAAAGTGTACAACTGGAAAGATTTTAGACTGTCTAAATGTGGCGATTTTCACCCAGTGTCCACCAAAACTTCCAGGCCTCCCCTTTCCCAGAAAGAAAGGAAAAGGAGAAAAGGCAAGAAACAGTTGAGAGATAATGGCAAAACAAACTCAGAGTAGCTAAGTACTTAAATTTATTACTAACAAGATAAAAACTAAAACTAAAAGTAATAAAACTAAAAAGTAAGAAATAAATCAGTCTCAAGAACACCCCTCTCCTCCCACTCCTCCCTTTTTTCCAGCAGTTCAAGGGAGCAGTTCAATGGGAGTTTTGCAGACAGTTGTTGTTTCTGTCATTGCTCTTGTCCTGTGGGTCACTCCATGGGGGGCAGTCGGGTCTCTGCACCCCGATGGTCCTCTGTGGACTGCAGGGGGACAACCTGCTCCTCCATGGTCCTCACCACAGTCTGCAGGGGGGCCACAGCTCTGAGTCCGTCCCCTGCTCCTGTGGGGTCCCTCATAGACATTTCCAATGTGAGTCCACTCCAGGGCAACACTTCTACCTGGGGGAAAACCTGCTCCAGGTGGATCTCCTTCTCCACAAGTCATGGCCACAAGTCTCTTCCAGGATCTTGCTCCATCCTGGGCCTCCCACAGGGCAACAGCTCCTTCAGGCATCCACCTGCTCATCGTCGATGGACTGCAAGGAGGCCTCCACACCCCAACACTCCTCCATGGGCTGGAGGGAGGTGGAGGGAATAGCTTTTAGTGTTTCCCCCACTGCTGCAGTGTGGGGCCTCTCCTTCTCCTCCTCCTGCTCCAACCTTGTCTCTGCGTTGTTATCTCACGGCTGGAATTTCCAACTGCACAACACTCCTGAATTCTTAAATATGTTATCACAGAGACGTGACTGTGATTCTTAACTGGCTCAACTTTGGCCATCAGCAGGAAGTCCCTCCTGGACCTGGCTGTCATTGGCTCCAAAGTACAGGAGAAGCTTCTAGCAGCTTCTAACAGAAGCCACCCTGGTAACTCCTCCTTCTACCAAAATTCAGCTACAGAAACCTATGAAACTAAATTTTCTGTTTTTCAAATGTAACGATATGCATTTCTCTTAAATTCATGTTCTACTATACTCTTGTCTTCTACTCATCACCTTGTAATTTTTATACTAGGAGAAGATCTGTAACTCCCTTTATGTGTAAAATACTTGCTAGTTTTGTCCCAAACATAGCTCAAGGTAATGTAAGACAGACAACAAAGGACTTACTGTGACAAGTTACCAAACCTTATCACCTTTTTACTGACATATGCAAAACATACCTGACTGGGAAAGGCTCATGGAAGGTAAAAGAAAGTCAAGAGCTGGAAAAAATCTTTAGTAGTAGTGTTTTAATTGCTTTTCCCTTCTGGATCAAAAATAGGTTTAAAACTGCTGCAAGAGAGGGATGCACAGTTTATAAATCAATACCCTGAATTCTTTTTTTCTTCCCACATACAGTAAAAAACTTTCCCATCCTACACACTAAAAAACATCGATTCAGTCCAAGCAAGAAGCTAAAATAAGACCTCTGATTTGTTTCTAGATAAAGGTTTCTCAAAGGCTAAAAAGTGACATCTTCCCTTCCTATCTTTAAGCTGCTTTTTCTTAAAGATTTCAAACAACTCTGGTAATGGGCATTATTTTGAATTCTGAAAACCTTAAGTTAACATCAGTAGGCTTTTAGTTTTGTCCAATATTCCCTACTCTACAAATGAGAACAGTTTTGGAAAGTGAATATCTCAATAAATTGCATGCAACTGTGAGATGCATGTGATTATTACTAACACTAGTATTGTTCACAACAGAATTGGAATGCTGACCCCCTGATTATAAAATACTCTGAAATAACACAAAACACCAAGCAAAGTTGTATGTGCCAGATAGGCAAGTGGATAACAGAGCTTTAAAACTTCATATACTGAAAGGAGTACTTTTTCATTAAAAAAAAAACAACCAACAAAACAAACAATAAAGTAGCTTGCAATTACATGTAGAATTAACAGAAGGCATGAGGCTGTATCAGCATGACAAGCCACTTGCTTTGAACACTGCTGTAAAAGAATTAACCAAACAATTCCATAAATTATGTAAAGTTTCAAGGATGCTTCCTTAGTGTGTCTTTAAAATATTCTCATTTATGTCTGTGTGCCATCCCCACTAATTCCTTCCTGATAAAAATTCAGCCAGATACTACAGTTCAGCATGTGCATCACAAAACAACTTTCAGTTAAATCTGTGAGGCAAAAGTTAAAGCAAATATAAAATAATACTTAAATAGGTTTTTTAGGTTGGCCTACCATCAGGAGCTTGATTGGCAAGAGTATTAATTTTAGTCAGAAAGCCAAATTCTGCATCAGGATACTCAGATTAGCATGAGAATGTAGAAAATGAACCCTTGTGTGGTATATACTGATTTGAAAGGCCATATGGAGCCCTTGACATCCTCTGTGGGTGTCCAGTATGCAAAAAATTAATTCTTTCCTCCTAGAGTCTCGTTTCTAATATATCTTTTATCTCCACATAATGAAGATGGTTTGCCCTCATTTACTTATACTATAACAAGCTATATTTAGCTCCATGAAATCCAGAAGCTCTAGAAAAATTATTTCATAGACAAGGTCTCTGGTTCTAAAGTTAACAAAATCCTGCTGCCTTATGCTCTGATGTACACATATGCAGATTTCTATATACTTAGAGTAGATTATGCATCAGTTGAGCTAACTATCAGCTGATTCACTGGCTGAGATGTTTTAATGTGTTTAGTGCCTTAATAACACCTGCTCACATTAAGCCTGTATATATTAAAATCCTTGCTATAACATCAGTAGTGTTGTTGGCAGTACCCCAGAAGTAGCGTGCCCTTGGGGAACTTTGTACCTGAGCTTTTGTTCAGGTGTTCTGAACAATAACGCGTATTTTTCCTGTACTAATGGTTGATTTCCCCCATGGCACTGTAAAGGCCATACATGTAACTGTCCACCTTCTGCAGTAACAGATAATGAAAGATTGAAAGAAAAATTATGTGACCAAGCTGCCTCAGTGGGTCAGGAGCAGACATTGAACATCCTTTCTTTTGTTTTAACCTACTCCACTGTCCATCCCTTTGCATTACAGGCCAGAAAAATGGCTCTCAAGGCTCCAGTCCTTGAGTCCTGCTGTCACTGGACCCGTGTAAGGGAGTGCATTTCATCTCTGCAAATTCCTATTACATGAAGCACTACAACTTCCATGAACTCTTGTTGCCATACAGAGATGCACTGTTACCAAGGGGACAAGGACAACATGTTCCTGTACAGATCTGGTTACAGGAGCAGGTTCTGAGTAATCAAAGTTAAGCACTGTTAAGTGTGAAAGAAACATCAAACTTTGCAGTGCAGATAAATTTATGAACATGAAAAATAAATGAATCATTCAGGTTAAAGATGTTGGTAACAATACTGGCTAAAATTAACAGTTACCTTACAAATTATTAAGCACTCACTGCCTTTCAGGATCAAGTTCTTAGGAGAAAAGCCTTCATACTTGGATAATTTTTGCTACTTATAGTCCTGTTTTTCAGATACTGTCATGAAATAAATACAGAAATGTATCAAGAAAAATGTCCAGAAGGTTGCTGATAGATAGGAATTGTACCAATCCATCTAATCTACAGTGAAACTACAAAATTCCTTCTCTTTTGTTAAAGGAAAATAGCATGCAAACTGAATGAACCATGGCTTTTGTCATTTGTCTGCTACAAGTACTGCCAAAAAAAAAAAAAAATTGGTAATAAACTAGGCACTCTGTCTTTACAAGGCAGCTACCAAAAAGAATGGAGAGAAGTATTGCTGTATGCTCTCTCTGACCAATTCTTCTAGGAAAATGCTTAGAATTGGCAGCTCTCTGTATTTCAAAGAGCTAGGGAGTTGCAATGAAGTAAATCTCAAAAGAATGATGTCATTAGTTACAAAACAAACATGATTATTATTTTACTCTGTAATAAAATCCAACACACAAAAAAGAACTAGCACTCTTATTATGGCTTTTTTAAATTTTCATTTAACTGCAGATTATATGGTAGGATCTATAGAGTTCATGCTTATTTTCACAGAATCACAGAATATGCTGAGTTGAAAGGGATCATTGAGTCCAGTTCTTGACGTTGCATGCAACAGCCTCCAGAGTCAGACCCTGTGCCCGAGAGTATCATCCAAATTCTTCTTGAACTCTCTCAGGCTTGGTGCTGTGACCACTTTCCTGGGGAGCCTGTGCCAGTGCCCAACCACTCTTTTGGTGAAGAACCTTTTTCCAATATTCAGCCTAAACCTCCCCTGACACAACTTCAGGCCATTCCCTCGAGTCCTGTCACTGGTCACCACAGAGAAGAGATCAGTGCCTGCCCCTCCTCTTCCCTCACGAGGAAGTTGTAACTGCAATGAGGTCTCCCCTCAGTCTCCTCCAGCCTGAACACACCAAGTGCTCTCAGCCACTCCTCATGCTGCTTCTCCTCAAGGCCCTTGACCATCTTCATTGCCCTCCTTTGGGCACTCTTTAATAGCGTATTATCTTTCTTATATTCTGGTGCCCAAAACTGCACACAATATTCAAAGTGAGACTACACCAGTGCAGAGCAGAGTGGGGCAGTCCCCTCCAGATGCAGAACCCCAGAAGTGACAGGCCTGTCAGTCTCACTTCAGTTCCTGGTGAAGTTATGAAGAAGATTATTCTGGGAGGTATTGAAACACTCCTGGAAGACAATGCAGTCATTGGTCACAGCCAGCACAGCTTCATGACAGGAAAGTCCTGCTTCTCAAACCTGATTCCCTTCTATGACAAGATAACCCACCTGGGTGCTCAAGGAAAGCCAGTTGATGTAATTTTTTTGGATTTCAGTCAGGCTTTGTCTACTGTCTCTGACAGGATCCTTCTGGACAAACTGTCTAGCACAGCTCAATAAACACAGCATGTGGTGGGTGAGCAGTTGGCTCACGGTTCAAGTACAGAGGGTGACAATGAATGGGGTGACATCAGACTGGTGACCTGTCATTAGTGGGATTCCACAGGGCTCCTCTTGGGACCTGTGCTCTTCAACATCTTCATAAATGACACAGGACTGGAAGGGACACTGAACAAGTTTGCAGATGACACGAAAGTGGGAGGAGCTGCTGACTCCCTGGAAGGCAGGGAGGCCCTGCAGAGAGACCTGGACAGATCAGAGCACTGGGCAGTCACCAACCATGTGAAATTCAACAAGGGCAAGTGCCAGATTCTGCACCTGGAATGGGGCAACCCTGGATGTTCATACAGACTGGGGAATGAGATTCTGGGAAGCAGTGCCATGGAAAGGGCCCTGGGGGTCCTGGTTGATAGCCAGTTGAATCTGAGTCAGCAGTGCCCTGACAGACAGTAGCATTTTACCACCTTTAAAATGTACAAGCTTTAAATTTTGCCCTTTTTGAGTTTAAATGCTACCATTTTAAAATAGCTAATTTTATTGTTAAGCCTGAAAGTACTCTGAGTCCTGAACTGTTCCTTATCAGTTAACTTTAGTGGGACATGATTAGCTAAGACAGGCAAGGAGTAGATATGGTGCAATATTACTGACTTGTAATTCTTACCCATGTAAATTCTGTGGGTGTCTGATTCAGACAGGCAATGTCTACTTGTTTTGCAATCACCATTTGGTATATATAATCACACTATCAGAGAGCTATTACTGGCCAGTACAGCTCTTTTATTAGTTTCGTGTAAGTCAGTGTATGCTTTGGTCTTCAGTGTTGTCAAGGGATCAAAAGAGTTGGATGGTAAAAATGCTGAAAACAAGGAAGTGCTAGATATTGAGTTTTAAAAAAGAAAATTGATATTTAGATTAATTTATCCCTATCAGACTCTTCTCCACGGACACCGCCTTGTTGTGGGGGAGAAGCTTG
>VXAU01005468.1:144212-163628 GCA_013399695.1 Formicarius rufipectus | reverse complement strand
CATCTGTTGCCCCCAAACAGGTAGTTGTTTATTGCTTTATTATACAATAAATAAATGAACATCTCTCCATCTCCTTCCTATTGGCTCTGCAACTGTGAGCAGAATCCGGGATTCATATTGTCCATTCTTTCATGCCCATGTTTTTGAGGATAAGTGAATGGGTTATTTCTTTCATTCCAATGTATGTGAACTCAAAGTCTGCACAGAAGGAATATAACAAGAATATTCTTTTTGTCTGTTGTTTTTTTTTTGGTCTAGTTTTCTGCTACCAGAAAGAAGCCCTAATTTATAGTAAGGCAGGTTCCTTTAAAACACTCTTATTCTGTACCGATATTGCTCAGACATTGTGGAACAATGGATTCTGGGGTGGCCCAGATCCTGCAGAAGCTAAACATGCATATAGAAACTGTTTCCATATGTAACACAGTGCACATGCCTGTTTTCTGCTGCTTATAAAGGATAAGAAACAAATGGTGCTTCATGTTTTCAATTAATGATTCGGAAGTTCTAGGATCCACCTTTATTTTCATACTTATGAAAACCAAATCTCTCAGTTTTGTCTTATTTTATTAAATACATATTCTAGTTACCCTTCTGCCTTCAGATATATGGTGGGATTTTGTTTGCTTTTTTTGTTTGTTTTGTCTTTGTTTTTGTTTGGTTTGGGTTTTTTTTTTTGGTTTGTTTTGTTTGTATGTTTGGGTTATTTGCCTGTGGGGTTTTTTGTTTGGTTGGTTTTTATGCTAGGGGTTTTGTTTGTTTTTATCTTATGGAGCATAAAGAGGCAGTTTTCCCTCCTTTGTACTTCAGTAGCAAAATTCATTGAGTCTTGTAGGGATAATATCTCTTAATTATTGACAATTTTAGATATTGGCTCATAATGTGCATGTTGTGAAACTTTGTATTCCATTGCAATTCATACCTATTTATCAAACACTACAGTAAGAATCTGTAAAAATATTTGAATAAATTCTAAAAGGATAGAAATCATGAAACATAAGTCACGTTCACTGAAAAGCTGAGGTATCCAAGTAATTTTTAAAATCCAGTCAGCATAAAGGTAAATTTTGTGTTGAATCTAATGCTTCTCTACAATGTAGACAAAAAAAATTAGTTCTTTTGAGGTTACACCACTACTGAAAATACTGGGTGGCTAAGCTGAAATGGTGGAAGTCTGAAATAGTCTAACACATCTACTTCTTTGTCTTTGGTACAAAAATTTATATACTGTGTTGATAACAACGTAAGGACAAAAAGCTTCATTCTTCATAAGTGTAGCCATGCTATCCATAATAAAGAAAAATGAGAAAAATGTACTATAAATGGGCAGAAATGAAGCTTCCATCTGAAGATTTGATAAATGATTTCAATGGGCCTTAAAACATGATTGCTTTTAAACCCATGATATTAATTGAGGATTAATTGATAGTATTAAATGAGGAAATGCCTTTTTTTAGCAAAGTAAGAATATTTTCTAATACAAGGAAAAGGCACATTTTATGTTGATAAATTCTTTGGTTTTGAGGAATTCACAATGTATCTTTATCTCTTCTTTATGCCTTTGCAGTAGTACATAGATCTAATATTTTTTTACATAAGAATATGTTTTCAAATTTGTATTTGTCTTCTTTTCTCCCACCTCTTCTTTAAATATTTACACGTTTTCCTTCTGAAGAGTCCAAATGTATATTTTCATTTCTTTCTCTGTTTCAGAACAGAAATGTCCACATATTTTTTTTCCTCATTTCTTCTTTTTTGTTTTGGATGTGACAATTATTAAGGAATTACATGTTATTTTACATTCACACTAAAACCAAAGGAGCTCACCACCATTGCTGCAAGTATGCTGAATACTAAAGTATTTAATAATTTGTAAATTTGTATCAAGTAGCAATACTTTCTATAGAAGTAAAAAATTAGTAATTCCTTTATTGTTTGTTCAGAAACATCATGTTGAATGTAAGTTATCATGAACAGAGATAGAATAAGTAATTCCATGCCACTGTATTTGTACAGTGACTAGGCATATTACTATTCATGCCAGCTTCTTTCCCCTTTCTTTTAATTAAAATAAATTGAGCTCATGGTAAGTCTGGAGAAACTGTGTATATATGTGGTAGTATGTGTGGGTATGGGAATATGACAGAATTTGGAAAATAAATGGGCTCAGTATGGAGTTTTCTTGTATATGTATATGTCTCTATGTCTGTTCTAGAGAAAGTGGGGATGCATGGGATGTGAATAAAGGAAGAGAATGTAAGGAAAAATTATATGTGACCAGGAGGTAAAAAAGGCTGGAAAATGAGATTAAGAATTAAGAGTTACAGGACCTGAGTATGAAGAAGACACCTGATGTAATTTAGAATGTTAATAGCATGATGATCAGAAAGTAATGATGTATGTTACTTTTGGTTTATGTCTTCGACATTGCTATTATGAAATAGGCACTTGCTTTAATAAACTTACAAGAAATTGTTAAAGGCAAACTAAAATTTGGAAGATATTGTTTTTGTTAGCCTCAGAAATATATACCTTGCTTGAAAAATCAAAATACTCTTTAAGTAACAAATATGTTATAAAAATCAAAAGAGGTGTTAAAATTACTCAATATAATTGTTCTGAAAAAATTTAATATATTATTTACGTGAGTGATAATAAACATAAAAAAATAATGGTTTTGCTGCTTTAGTCACTCTTTAAAGTTGCATGGATCATCACTTTTTATTTTGCCTGCATGTTAAGTCTTACTAGAAAGTCTTAATAAGAAAAATCTTAATAAGAAATAGATTATATGCTTGATTGCTAGTTTCTTTGATGAATAGGTCAATTTAAGCTCAAGTAGCATAATAGGATCTCAAAATAACAAAAGTCTTCCGTTAGTTTTAGAATGTAAAGCAGTCATGTAAAGTTCAAAAATTTATTTATTTTTACAATTTTATCTCTTTATGGCTGTCTTTACAGACCTTGTTTACATAGTGTAAGTGATGAATGTACACAATTATGCTTTCAGAAACCCCAGTTGAAGAATATATGAGAATTAATTGGGCAGGTCTTGCAACTCCATGAGAGACAGTTTTTGAAAACTGAAAACAGATTCATGAATATTAGAGGAAAGGAACTATCTAAGTCTGAAGTCCTGATTAAGGCACAAGGAAAAAGCATTGGAGAGTTTTGGACTGCTGCTATCTTTGATATTTCTATCCTACCTTTACTGAAAACAAGCTTTTAAGGAAAAAAAAACAAACCAAAAAACAAACCAAACAACAAAATGAGAAAATGGTTGCTGCTCTAACATTTCAGTCATTGTTTTCTTGTAATTTTCACTCTCTTTTCTTCTCTTTGTCTATTGTTAATAACAGGCTTTGATTCACCAATGTCATTCATATAGTAGCTACATAGGTAACCCAGTTTGCTCAAGAGAATCCTGAAAAGTATTTTCTGAATGTGAAACAAATGTTTTCTAAGGCCATTGTTTTAAAATCACCTTCAGAAATTGTTCAGTCTTGAAAGATTCTAAGTCAAAAGCAAAAATGTGCCATCCTATTTTGATGATTTTTGGTGGTTTAAATAAATGCGCTATTCCATTTTTCTTGAAACTCTGTGGATTACATATTGTCCTGCCAAAAATACATACCCCTGTGAAATCTCTGAAAAGAGGTATTTCATAGAATCTCAGAACAGCTGAGGGTGGAAGGAATATCTGTAGATCATCCAGTTCCACAACCCTGCACAGAACATATGCAAAGAGAGCTGTTTGCTCAGAGCTGTGTATTGTACATTTTTAAATATGTCCAGTGTGGAGATTCCACAACTTCTTTGGTCAATATACTGGTGTTGCAATCGGCATTCATATTAGAGGCCAGTTTTTACTACATGGTCATAGGTCTTAGAACTGAAAAATTTGTGAGTGTAAGTTTGTCTTTGTTCTTCCTGGAAAAAGAACTGTGACTAGGTAAAGACTAAAGTAAGTAAAGGTGGTTTTCAAGTTGTTAGGGTGATTTGCCTTGGCTTAAAACTAGCAGAATGTGTGCCTCCTTTTAGAGCTCACTGCCCACTCACTTTGCATTGTCAAGGGAAAGCAGAGGAAAAACCACCAACATGACAAAGAGTTCTGTCAAATATTTGCTGAACTAGTAAGAGTTAGGAGATACCAAATTTCCTCATAGCTCTGTGTGAAGAAGTCAGAGATGTGATTACTTTTGTCTTGAAAAATGAAGAAATTAAAACTATGTAAGTTGCGAGGGAAGGCAAAAACGAAGATTGCATTTATCCTTCATATGGTATATTAAAAGAAGGCTTTAAAAAAGTGACCAGTGTTTAAGGACCTTAATATCCTTAAAATCAATTTCCAAGGGGACATTGCTAACTAGTTCCTTCACAGAATCATAGTACAGTTTGGGTTGGAATGGACTTTAGGGATCATCTAATTCCAATCCCTCTGCCCTGGGCAGGAACACTTTTCACTAGATCATGTTGATCAGAGCCCCATCCAGTCTGGTCCTGAATACTTCCACAGATGGACCATTCACAGCTTCAGCTCATGTCCAGCCTCTCATGCATCAGCACCCCCAAATCCTTGGCAGAGCTGCTCTTCATCTGTTCATCCCCCAGCCTGAAGTGATAACAGGACTTGCCCCAAACCAGGTGCAGAAACTTGCACTTTTTAAACCTCATGAGATTCCCGTGGGCCCACTTCTTGAGCCTGTCTAGCTGCCTCTGGATAGCATCCCATCCTTCAGGTGTGCCAAGCACACCAGTTAGCTTGGTGTCAGTTGCAAATTTGCTGAGGGTGCACTTGATGCCTTTATTTATCCCTTCGTTAATGAAGATACTAAATAGCACTGCTTCTGACACAAAGCCCTGATGGACACCACTCATCACTGATGTCCATCAGGAATCTGAGCCATTGACCACTACACTCTGGATGTGTATTTTCTAAATAAATATTTTCTAAATAAAGAAAAAAGCTTATTAAAAGCTAAAGATGAAGATAATGGCTTTGTTTAGAATCTGAAAGTTGAAATGCTCCCTTCTCTTACTATCAAAATATAAATTCTGTGATATTGACAGGGTTTTATCCATTATGCAAATTTCTCTTTTACTTTTGCATGTAAAAATGAAGTAAAAAAACTAGTGTGCTTTTGTTGGAAAAGAGCCAATTAAAGTGTTTACAAGGCTAGAAGGTGAAGGTTCTTTGTGTAATAGGAAGGGATAACATTTCTGTCTCATGAATACAATGATTTCATTCTTTGACCTACTGTTGGCGAGAGCTGGTGAACACATTTGTGTCTGACACATTCATTAAAAAAAAAAACACAAAAAAACCCAAAAAAAACCAGCCTCCAGATCCTTCTCTTGGCAAAAGATGAAGTTGAATGTTTAACTTGCATGAGATTCTCCTCTCCTCAGATGATCTATAGTGTGACTTTGAAGGTTGACTTAACATATAAGAAGGTAAGAAAAGACAAATCTCTTTGCTTACCTTCCCTGTCTCACAAAGGCCATGCAAAATAAGAAAAGAGATAAGGAAAATATTTTGAAAGGGTTATAATGTAAACACAACCAGCTGGTTTAGACACTGCCACATGTGCACAAAGACACATCACAAAATCCATGCTGAATTTCATTTTTGTGTTCCACTAAGAAAGGTCAGAAAGTTTATATGTTACAAGTAAGTTAACTCTTTGTTTATTTGACCATTAAACTGTCAGCATGAGACTAAGTTTTAAACTTATGATGGCCTGAAATCTTAATGGTATATGAAGTCTGGAGATCTATTGACCTGCCCAAGATGTGAACCAGAGGTTGGTTAAGCTTCACTGCTAACTGCATCAGGGCAAAGGAAAGGACACTAAGGGGTAGAAAAAGGATGGGAATCTTATCTTTACTTGGCAAAGTTACATGGAGTAAATAATTGTCAGTGCCAAACTTGGATAAATAATATATGTATCTTTGCATTACTGTGAGGCTAAGTTGATTGCACACATTTACCTATCAAATGCCTGAAATTTTCTTTTTATGTGTTCATACTTGATATATGTTATTAAAGGGCATTTGAGTACCTAGCTCAGTTCAACCTATTTGCTTTTGAAAACAATTTGAAATCTTCACTGTCAGCTCATATAATGATAAATTTAATTGCATGTATTAATTGATGAAATTAAAACTCTATTAATTAAAAACATTGTGGAAGTTTTTTTTGGTTTTTCGTGTTTTTTTTTTTTCCCCACAGCTTTTCATCTGACATTGAAGCATATTGTTGAGGTTTAGTGAAGGCCACAAGGAAACAAAGAAAAACACACTTGTAATACATCTATCTTATATAGTATTGTATCTGACTTTCTCAGTGGTATGTCTTAAATTCTAGAATATAATTTGGTTTGCTATTTAAAAAATGAGATATAAGATAGTTATTAAAAAGCAAGTACAACTGGATGTATTGGTTTTTTTTTCAGTTACTTGGGTTATTCTTCAGAAAACCCAAGCAAGATTATAAACACCAAAATATAACCAACACCAAAACACAATAAAATAAATGGCAAGTACAATGATTTATAGCCATTTTCTGTGAATTTAAAAAAAAAAAAAGAAGAAAACAGATTATTTTTTTTTTTTGTGCATAAAATCCAATTATGATAAATAGACCAAACCCATATTTAGAACATCTGCACCACTTTCTTTGTGTACTGGAACTTTCAAAATCCCTTTTAAGAAACATAATTGCTGTATTTAGTATGCTCACAGCACAGGTAGGCTGTCAGCATGCTCTGAACCACGTCCCGTAGTGTGCGTTAAACCTTTACTGTCTTTGGCCGGACATGGACTCAAATGTCCCAGCTTGGGTCTCCCTTAGTAGCATTTGCACAGCGTTGGACTGCCAGCCAGATTGTACTCCTGGTCTGAACTATATTGTTTCAAATGGCTTCCTCATCTTCAGGACCTCAGCATGGATACATATGTATCAGGATGACAGGGAAGGGATTTTTACCCCATGTAATTATCCTAATCCTACTTCAGTCTAATCCTGTCTAATAATTCCCGCGTTTGGGTCATTTTTTTTAATTCTTCCCTAGATGTTGCAAAGGACTCTAAACTGATCTAAACTGGCTCAATTGTTTTCTCTAGGGAAAAAAAAAAACAAAACAGAAATGAAAGGAATGAGAGACTTCAGAAACAGCACAACTTACTTTTCAGTGAAGTATTCATTCTCATGGCTTGACTAAACCTGAGGAGATTTATGGGGATTGTGGGATGTGTATGAAATATATAATTTATGTCATAATGATCAAGGATTCATTTTCATGCCACATGCACCACTTCCAAATACTGAATGAAATTAACCCTGGGATTGAAGAAAGACAAAAGCTTTAATCTATCTCAAAATACATCATGATTTTTTTGAAATGCAGTTGATTTCTGCAAAGATGTTCTGTATTTCAAACTTACAAGTAAAACTGTGCTATAAAGCAATCACATGAATTTCAACACTCTCAGGAACTTCCCAAGTAGAGGAAAAAGTTTAACTGCGCTTCAATTAGCAAATTATATATGTCTGAAGCTGTAAAGTAGCATTGATGTCAGTCATCGCAGACAGGCAAACATCCATGTCAAAGAGGTCTCTTCCCTGTAACACATGAAATTGGTTTCTGGGAGTAGTTTTTCTATGACCCATACCAATTTTTGACCTGTGCCTGGGAAACTCTTTATGTCAAAGCCTGGTATTTTAGGAGCTGTTTTAGCAATTTCATAGCAGTGACAGTCAATTTCCAGAGGCTGGAATGTTCTCTGACACTGCTTAACTTATTAATATTGACATCATCCTCAGGACTGCTGCCTATAGCACTTCAATTTGCTGTAACATTGGCTCTATGTGTGGAAATTAAAATCATGATGACAATAACAATAATGATAATAAAATGTTTGACCTCCTTCTTTGAGAAACTAAGTACAAATAAAGCTCCTAACTTCCTAAACCAGAGTGACTGTAACCAAAATGCCCTTTGACGGTCATCACTGACACACACTATCCTCCCAAGTGTGGACAGACACAAGACAATGGTTGGCCATCAGTCTTTACCTACTAGAGAGTACTCAAGTAACTTAATATTTTTATGATTACTTACCTGTATTCCTATCTATCTATATTAGTAAAACAGAGATGGACCATTCCTGGAGTTTGGAGGGAAAATAAAGCATGGAATGGTCCTGGGCTCACTTTATTTGGTAGCACAGCAGCATCCACATTGCCTAATGTCTACATGGTAATATCTTTAGGTATGTAAAGACCAGATTTTATATCAGAATAGGGCTCAAGTGCAACCAACCTTGGCTCAGCTCTGTTATTCTGCAGTTAATCTGCCTTAGCATCAGCCTGCTGCTTGATGGAGCAAGGTCTTGTTCACTGGTGTTCCATCCAAGCCTTATGTGTTGCAGCAAATCTTCATGTGAGGTGTCTTTGTTTCCAGAACCTCCTGAATTTGGAAGAGATCATACTTCAGCAACTAGACAGCTACTAGTCTTTGCATTAGCTTATCATTATAGAGAAAAATGAAAGACTGTCTCTAACACATTCATTTCACATGTTTGGAAGAAGGACTTGCTATTGGGATCACTAACTGCTACTGAGAAGGAGTTTGAAAGTTTTCCTCATATGAAGAAAGATTTTTCTTCTTTTCGAGGTAAGGCTTTTTGGTTTTCAACTCTCAGTGAGTTCAGAATTTCCTGAAATTCATTACCTCCTTCAGGTCAAAATTTTCAGAAAATTTTAAAATTTAACTAATCTAAGCTCCTTGTCTAAGTTCAGGGGAACACAAAAATGGTGGCACTTATGAGACATATCTTTATGACAAGATCAAACTCATAATATAATCCATCCTTCCTCATGAGGAAAATCAAGATCATTGATTACTTTTGTTTTGGAGTGGTACCATAGTTATGTCATGCAGCATGAGTATTTAGCTCTCATTCACTTTCTGTTAGCTTACACTCTGGAAACTCAGGTAGGTAAAAAGTAAACTCTTTTCTGTATTGAAATTAGGCATAATGAGAGTACTTTTGCTGCCTGCATAGATGTGTCTAATGCAATGAGTAATAATTGTAAGTGTATTAGCTTTTGTGGTTTTGGTAATGACACTACTAACACCTCCTCTTAATTTAAAAATGTGCCTTTCACTGGTTATTTTAAATTACCTGAACCAAAGTAACATTAAGTAAATAACAAATGATCCATGTCTTTATTCTTCTGCTGACATGTTTTTCCCCACTGACATTTTTTACCCGTGCCTGCCTAGAGTGCTTCCTTACATGAAAAAACATACACCATAAATATATCTTTTCCTGGGCAGTGTTTGACAGTATGTGTAAAAGCAGCAGTGAAATGTCAGTGAGCTGTTTCTAAGTATTACAAATGCAGTCTTCCTTCTTCAGGTGAAAATAAAGAGATAGGGAAATAAACAACCAAAACAAGATAAATCTATGCAAATATTTTTCACCTTTCAACAGTGTTTATCTTGTATTACATTATTAGAATTTCCAATAAACAAATAGAAATTGCCATAAATAAAAATAATATAATTTTAGAATGTGGCTTAATTAAATAGATAAATACATACCTAAATACATAGATAAATATATAGATAAATTTCTTACCCTGAATATAGAATTTGGCACTTTTTGTTCAGTATGTTTCTCCATTGTTGTTTATAGCAGTATAGATTAATGTTGTTACTGTATTGAAAGAATGTAAAGTGTTACCAGATATTCTCTATTTACCTCCACTTAACTTAAACCTAAAATTCAGTGACATTTTAAGTTTCTTTTGATACTTGACTATGCTAAAGTAAATTAAACATTTGATTTGAAAACTAAACTCTTTTGAAACTTTTTATATCTTTAAATAAACATCTAAAATGAACTAAAAGCTTTTAGTTCATTCAGTCTTTCTGAAAGTGTGACCCTAAAACTAACATAATGGTTCTTTAGAAGACTGTTCTGCTTTCTGTTCTGTTGATACAATACCTCAAGGCCCTGTTTGCACACTATGCTGTATTTTCACTTAATCCAGATCTGTTTTATTTCAGAGTGCAATTCTACTAAAAGGTAGCTCATAGCAACAAGGCTGTCATTGAATGTTAAATTAATTGCCACACAGCAAAAAGTAGTTTTTACATGCTACACAGAGAGGCTTTATACATGAAGGAGATAAAGATGAAATCTCTTACAAAGAACATAAACATTCTTGCTTTCATGACCAGTTCAGAAAAAGAGTGAAATTTATAGTCAAGACAAAAATAAGTTAATACTAAAACTTAGGATTCCTATCATGAAACAGGATAAAAATGTATGTAACATTACTATGGAATTATTTACTTACATTTACCCATATTTTTCCATAATTTATGTTTTTCTTCACTGTAAAAACATGGTGAATATCACAGAAGTAGTAACTTTTCTCATCTTCTAGGAGTGAAATAGAGTTCTGTGTGATGATCTTTACATTTGGCCTATTATAGCACACCGGTTTTTCTTACTATCTTTCTTCTTTCTATACTTAGTGTTTTTTGTTGTTTAGATGGAAGAAACATCTATAACTTAATTTTTTTCTTTCTCTTTTTCTGTTGCATAAAAATACAGTTGACATCTGGATATAAACAAATTTTCTCAGTGTAATTTAGTAGAGTTCGTGGAAAGTGTTTAAATAAATGACATAACTTTCAGTTATATGGAAGAAAGTTGAAATATTCTAAAGAATTCTATTCTAAAGAAAGAGCGTTAAGGGATATGTGTTGACTTCATATGTGTATTTTATGAAGTTACAAGTTTTACTTCTTATTTTATATTTTTAAATGAGTCTTGTCTTGATCAATTGTGCAAAAGAACTGTTAAAGTTGGATTCACAAGTTTTCCTTTAACTACAAGACTTTTAATCTGCTATGTATGGTATCAGGAAAATCATCTACAATAAAAACAAACAAACAAACAAACAAACAAACACCAAACAGCAAGGAGATAGTAATATCNAAACAAAAAACAACAAAACCAAACCAAACCAAACCAAAACTAAAAAACACAAACAAAAAAACCAAAAACCACAAAACCCCCCCTGTTCTTTTAATATTCCAGTTTGGTTATAGGATTTAATGCTAGTAGGTTATGAAAGCTTAAATTTTAATTCAATTCATTCTATGAATTTACAAATTACTAAATGGAATATTTTCATCTAGGTGTTCACATTTTGTCTCCTATGCCTCTCTTTACATGTTTTGTGAGTCCACTTTCTCAAAAATTTAAATCAATATGGTATTTTAATTAACCAGTTCTGTTAATATACTTAGGGAATGTAATGAGACTGAATAACTCAAAAAGTGGGAAATAAAAAGGAGATTTATTTAAGGCATATCTATTTTGTATTTACACTGATGAAAGACACTGAAAATGTTCCCAGATTTGTAGTCTGTTACCTGGAAACTTAAGGATTGTAAAAAAATACATGAACATTTTAAAAATTTATTTGGTGAAATCTTACTCAAGGTGTGCCAGAACATTAGAAAGTGAATAAAATTTTCATATTTACTGAAATAGTAGAATTGAGGAGCCTGATGCCTATTATCTTTCAGTGGGCTTAAATACTTTCAAAATACTAGCCATAAACATTATTCTACCCTTTATAATTGTACTGTGTATTTCTGGTTTTCCTAGCAGGCTTTTGACAGTCTTAAAGGTCTGGGTTTACAACTCTTGGGTTTTGTATTTATTTTAATCAACATTTTTTTCTACTACATTCTGAAAATTAAATGAGTGGGGTTTGGTGTCCCTCCTCCCTGAAAAGCAAGAAATTACAATCCTTTGCTTATACTTTATATTTCACAATATTAATGTTCAGCTCAGTTAAGCTATTTTTCATCTCTCCTTTCAATAAAATCGTTACCCTTAAAAACAAAATTCTAATATTTAACATTATTTTCCTTTGTTATGTTTTTTGTTGTCATAACATATACTCTGTCTATTTTATCATTCTTTATCAATTTTTATTTCTGGCACTGTAAAGAGAGGAGGGAACAGGAAATTAGTCAATAAATCCATTAGCTAAGCAGGACAACTGGCCAAATATACCCTATATGGTCATTTGCTGTCTTGTAGCTGCTACAAAAAATTCTTTAAGCCAAAATTCTGTTATCTGATGTTTGCATAGGAGTTCCACTGACTTTATAGGAAGTTTGAGCACAAATGGAGTCGATTTGGCTCCTTTAACATAATATTTAGAACACTTCTGGTGAAAATTAGTTGCCAAATATACAGAAAACTTTGCAAAGTTTAATATCTCATCCATATTATGTAGTGCTTTACTGACAAATCTTCCTCTTTAACTAGAATGAAACTACCAAATTACCATCTTTAGATCTAAATATTTGGATCTCTTTCAAACACATGATGGATTCATTGTTGCCAGAGGTAGTGATCATTTTGACAAAACTGACACTTAACTAATAAGTGTACTGGAATTGGAGCACAGTTCTTCAGACAAAAAGCAACACAACTACAGTAAAAGAGTTCTCATAAACTTTCTAAAACTACATTCAGCAGATGAAGAAAGAACAGTGGATGTTGTTTACTTTGATTTTATTAAGATTTTTGACCTGTCTCCTATAATTTCCTCATATTGATATGTTGACACAAGACTGTGCTAGACATTGAGGCATCACAGGTAGTGAGTCGGATTGAAAGTCAGATAAGGTGAATATAAAAAAAGAATCTTTTTTATAGTGAGGTTGATCAAACACTGGAACAAGTTGCCCAGAGAGGTTGTGGAATCTCCACATTTGAGATATTTAAAACCTGACGAGACACAGCTCTGAGTAGATTTTTCTATTTGCTCCTGTTTTCACAGGGAAGTTTGAATACATCATCTCCAGGTGTTCCTTCCAACCTCAGGTATTCTGTTCTGTGACTGTGTGAAGGACCATTTTATCCATCTGTTGCCTATCTAATCTTGAATATATATAGATATAGTAATTTTTATTTAGTTTGCTTTTCTGAACCTCCTGTTTTCTTATCAGTAGTAAAACTTAAAAGCATAAGCATTTGCTCTACTGTCCGATTGAAGCGCGTCCAAAGGTTGTGCATAGGATGGTCAGGAGAGTCTAGTTTTCATCAGAACATCATTACGGAGCAAAGAGACAGTAAATTAGAGGCAACAGTGTTTTCTACATTTGTCTAGGATTAGAGGGTTTAATTAGAAGATTAAAATCCCTGTTTCTGTGACTTTTTACAACTGTCATGTAATAAATATAATGTGTTTGCTCACTGTTTGAGTGCACAAATGATTCTGGCATGAATATTTTACTCTTATTTTTCAGAGTGCTTTCCCAAACATCCAGACCATTGGAAATTGCTATTCTGCAATTGTTGAGCTAGTAAATTTGATCAAAAGAGTCCCAAAGAAAAGTAAATATGAAAGTTTTTAAGTATATCTGAAATGCATTAACTTTGCGTAATTTTGACAGTTTTCCATTCTTCATTCTTTACTAAATTTGATAATCTCATTAGTCATAGATAGTTTTGTAATTCTCTATTATGCAAAATTACTTCTCTACTTCATATCAGGTCTCTCAATAATTTTGTTGAACTTTCTTGCAGATAAAACTACCTACATGGGATATTTACTGGTACAGATTCTGGGAGACATCAAAATCAGACTTCAAGTTCTGACAGTTGTCACAATAGAACCCTCCAGCATAAACTGGATATGAGGTTTGGAGCTACAGTGATTAAGGCAAAAAATAAAATATAAAAAATTACCCAAACTCTTGAATAAATTATTAATCTGTTTTGTCATAACTTAGAATTCTTGATACAGAATATTTTGGACAAAATCATCAGATTCACTGAGTATCCATTGTCCTAGAATACGGGTACACAGCGGATGATTTTGAAACTTCTACCCCAATGAAAATCAAACATTTTGTTTTCGAGTATATCAAAGCTATGCAACTTGTACTGATGGCCTCAAATAAATGTTACTCAGTGCACAAAATCTCTGCAATCTTGAGTAGAGAAATAACAAAACCAGTTGTGCTTCTCTTACTTTTTCTTATAAAAGGTGAAATGGCATTACTTTTTGCAAGTTTTTTTAATCGTATTTTTTCCCCAAGTGCATAAGAATTATCACCTCAGTGTGTAGTCAGCTCTGTACAATAAAACAGATTCTACTAGGAGAATAATAATGATTATAAGGAGACCTCCAATGGGGATAAACAGTTTAAGGTTGGGAACCTACACACTGTTTAGATGTCTAGAATTGCATTTATCAGATCTCTCATTTACTTCTAAACATGACCTACAATTTCAGGTATTTTACCTGAAGAGTGGTTAACCTATCTTCTATGCAAATTGTTTATTTTCCTACAGAGAAATAACATCAGTTCAACACGGATATTCATATATGCTATATGAGCCTCCTAAACATTATAAAGAGGAAAAGAAACAGCTATTTATTGTATGAAAGCATACCGAAGTATTGCACATAAAGAATGAGTTCAGTTATTATCTTTTTCAAATTAACTTAAAGAACGAATTATAAATATTAATTTCCTTCTTCGCACTGGCACCAAACTATAAATACAGCTAGTTATGGTCTTCTAAATGCAATTACTATTCAGTTTTCTTGCTACATGTCATTTATACCCAGGTGTATGCAAATATTCAGCTTTGTTTCCTGGATGAGTTTTACTGAGTTACAGCAATCACTCACTTTGGACAAAGCAACAGTCTGCACTCAGTCATGTATACACAAATACACAAATTTCCCAACAGAAAAAAAATCCAAAAAACCAAACATGAAGAAAACACATAGATGCATTTATACAAGTGGATAAACATATACCATCCATATGAAACACAAACACCCAGATATAATGTATTATAATAATATCTAAGTGCCGGTATCGATCAAACAGACAAAAAATGCTCTAGGACATTTTGTGATGCTATCTGTTCCTTTTTTTTAATTCTTGTTGTTTGGTTTTTGGATTTATTTTTCATTTTTTATTTTTATTTTGTTTTGCTTGTTCTGTTTTGTTTCGTTCCTTTAAGGAAAACTTGAAGTTTTTCAGTAAATTTCACTTTTGTGAGGGAGGCAGTGTCCTTAGACACCATCATAATTGTTTCTCCTTATTCTTCACAGACTACTTAGATAAGAATACATATTCTCATAAAATGTTTTAAAATACTGTTCTAATGCACTTCAACACACACTCAACCAGGAAAACCCTCTGTGCAAGTTAAATGAATTATGTGTATGCAACATAAAACTTCTCCAAATTCATATAATTTATACCTGTGAAATTAAAGCATCTTAATCTTTTAAACTTCAAAAGTTTTCCTTCATCTGTACCCGTGCAAGTCCACTGACTGCAGAAACTGTTCTGTAATTTATGGGATTATGCGCAAAACTTGGTCTGACATTTTTATAATTTCTTTTATTTTAAAATCGGGCATACAGTTGTGCCCCTTTTACCTATGTCACAAATTCATTGACTACCACAAGTGAAAAGCTACCTAATAGAATATGGCTCATTACACTCCAAAACTACTTAAAAAAGTTCAGACACTGTGGTAAGTCAGAGACAGTTATCACTTCCTCTGATACAATTCTGTAACAAGTTTTTAATTATTAGCTTCTACAGATTTCTAATTTCTATAGAATTATAGAAGCAACTGTTCATAACATTAAGCTAAGCATTATGTGTTATATGTGTTAGCTGAACTTAACACTGTCTCCAAACTCTCTGCATAAATTTGGAAATCTGTAAAAAAATTTGCATTATTGAGATGATGGAAATCTCTCTTATGATGAAATACTGTGAAGTTCTCCAGCAGCTGCACTTTAAAAGCTGTTGCATTATAGAACTATTTGAGGTGTTCAGCTCTTTTACTTAACGTAACAGAGATGATTTATCCAAAAATAAATTAAAATAGAGTTCGTATGTAGCTTAAGATGAAAAAATCTATTGTCAGAAAAAAAAAATAGTATACTTATTTGATCTCTTCTGCTAGCAAGAGGCTTTCTGACACATCAATTCAAGCAGTAACTATTAAAGAACTGATGGATATTTTGGCAATTCAAGTTCTTTCAATTTGCTTAGCCTCAAGGAATTATTTTTCTATTTAAAGTTTGTAGGAAATTGGTCTCTGTGTACTTCGGGTACTAAAAAAAGCATTTAAAACCCAATTGCTGACAAGGGAAGACTAAGAACTTGTTGCCAGCTTTTAGCACACAAAATGTTTTTGCACAAGTGAAGAAATGAGTCAAAGGTTAGGAAAACTTACTACCTTTCATAGGAATCCAACAGGTTTTTTACAACTTTTAATCAAAACCAAATTAATGGACCAGATATAAATACAATACAACTGGTGTGACTGTACAAAGAACTGGTGTGTAATCTCCACTGAGACTTCATTCCCTGTGATGAATCTCAGCTACACAGGAATTTCTAATTCAGACTGAAATTTATAATATACTTTTTTTAAAATTCTTCTTTTAAGTCATAAAAAATAAAACAAAAGAAACAGTCCCTGAAAGATTTGGAAGCTACTGGGGAGAAGAAATTAGAATTTTATCCAAACCAAACCTTGCAGTTAGCTATCCCAAACAGAATTTCAGAGTTAACTCCCAGGGATAGCTCTTTAACTGCCTCCAGCTTCTTAGTGTGTCCGAAAAGCCACCGACACTTGTGCAGTTATCACTCACTGGACATTTCTCAGTACACTTGCTCTTACTTCCCAAGAGGTAACCCCACACATTTCTTGTGCATTTGGATTGTGACATGGAAGGACCTATCTCTCATTACATGGTCTTATGTGCTGGTCACTGTTCTTTAGAGACAACCCATGGAGAAGGAATGGCTCTTCACTTCAGGTGAAAGATGCACTTGCACATAAGTCCCTGGTTCCCTGGCCCTGGATGTGGCATTCACTTCCTTTGTTGCTCTTTATCACTGGCATTTGTCGCCATATATCTCATGTATTAAGAAAAATGAAGCTGGGAAGGCCTTTACTTCAACACACGTTGCCTTTGGCAGTTGGAGTCAGAGAAAGGAATTGAGTATTAAAAGAGTCATGAAATCACTGAGAAATGGTCTCGAGACATTTCTCTTTTTCTTCCTTTTTACTTTTTTTTTCTTGTGGTAACTAACTGGCACTAGGACTGTAATAGTCAAAAAAAAAATATACTGATTTATACTTGCTTTAGCCTGTTCCATTTCTCAGGGAACTCACTGGGAACTTGAATATTTCAGTGCTGTAAGAAGACACCATTTCCTAAAAATGAGCAGCCTGTTGGGGTTTGTTTTGGGATGTTTCTGCCTGGATAGAATGGCTATGTTAAATTCTGCTTTGTAAAGCATCATCTTTCTGGGGGAAAAAAAATTAGTATTGCCTAATTAGCTTCTAATTCTGAGCTTAGGAAAAAGTTTTCAATCTTGGGGCACAACTTTTCCATTTACATGGATATTTAACTCAAATTTGTTATTGTGTCAAACATACTAAGTCTTGGAAGGATGCCAACTTTATGGCTTGATTATAGCATTTTAAGCATCAATGTTTTTAGCAGGAGTAGGATGCACTTGTCCCCATATTTCCACACAGGAAGCAGGACTGAAATGCAGTCAGACTGACACAAAAAGAGAACAGTGGCTAAAGTTCACAACGTGTTTGCCACCCCAAAGAAGGAATACATGAAATGAGTAGACTGAAAGCTTAATTTCATTTGCATATCAGTTCATTTTTGTGGGGTACTGTAGCCTGTGACAAAGGCGAATGTTTTTTACCCCTCATGTCTTAGGTATCACCTTCAGGCAATAAGAGATGCCTGAAGATATTTAAGAAGTTACAAAGATAAGGTATTTAAACGTGTTATCTTTTCTAGACTTCTCATACTGAATTCTTAAAAAGTCAGAATAAAGGTAATAATTGTTGTCAAACAAGTCACCTGTTGAATAACTTGAAAGTAAAAAATGTGAAAATTCTATATGTTCAATTTTTTTTTTCTGACCAGACTTGAATAATCCTCTTTTCAGTGGTAATATTTGCAGTTTCTTATGTTAGCATGAGAAGTTCTGCCTGTTCTGCATTACTAAGTTCAAAAAGGAACTTTAACAAGAGAATACTACTATTTATTGTTTCTGTGAGGTATTTCCCATTAGCCATTCATATAGCACAGATATGTGTCTGTGATCTGGTAAGACAGGAAAAAGCAGCAGAAAAACATGTGAAGTTTTACATATATGCTAAATAAAGAATCCACTAGTTTTAGGTTTCCTGACTGACCATAACTGACAATTGTTGCCTTACAAGTTAGACAATGTAAATAACAGTTCAAGCAGTACTTTGAATCAATACAGAATCAACTCAGGGTAAATAAATACTATTGGTAATCAGACTTATTTTCTTATTTAACAGTTAAATGGGGCAGGAAGTTGCAAAAGACTTAAATCATTTGTACTGTGAGGTGTCTATCCAAAAACCAAATGGAAGTAATGAACAGGGTCATCAGTTATTGAACAATTTTCAGTTTGATTCACAAAGCATATCAGTAGAGGATTTTTCTTAATTTAAGTAACATGACAGAAACAACTTCTCATTAATACATATTCAAAAGAAGACTGACAAGTACTTTTAGAAATTGTTGATATATTACAAAGTGATCATGTGCTTGGAATAATAAAGTGTGTACTTTTGTGACTAGTATGGTTAGATTAAAACTCCTTTTAAATGATTCTCTTGTATAGCAAAAGTACCATTACTTGTCACCCAGTAACCAATCTTCTGAGGTCCTGATATCTCATTTTTTGTTCCCCATCTGTCTCCTAATTTCTTCCTCCCTTGAATTTCATCACACCTTTCTCTGAGCCTTTCACAGTGCAGATTCTTTGCAAGGAAACATGTTGAAATTGTATGCAAAGAATCTAACTTGGAGAATGGGACTGAATAGAAGTGAAATAAGAAACATGGTATACTTCTGAAATTCCTAGTAAAATAAGATCAGCTTCTTTTGCTCTAATTCAAAGAGTACTTCTGAACCAGTATCACTCAACTCCAGAGACCTTTTTTGTGCCTCCTTTTTTTAATCAAAAACTTAGTTTTGTACTTTTGCCTACTTGACACCAGCTCTTAATCAAGTAGGAACTTAGTGATTTTCTCTGTAGACTATATTTGTTAGTCAGAATTAAGACTCTTCTGGTGGATCATTTCACCTTTTTAGCATCCATTCTTCAGTCTTCAGCATCATTGCATCTGTTTTGGTGTTACATTTAGAAACAAGGAATGCTAATGTGAAAGCCAGGAGAAGACTTAAAATATCTTGGCATTATAGTACACATACTTTCATTCTTGTTTTGACATTTTTGCTTGTTCTTTCAA
>VXAU01005468.1:113692-144113 GCA_013399695.1 Formicarius rufipectus | reverse complement strand
TATCTACTTCATAATGTCAAAAAATTTATATATATTACATTTTATTTTAATGTAGTGGCTTCGTGAAAATCTAGTGTAAATTGATTACTTAACCATCATACAGTCATTGTAACTGGGGACAAACTGAAGGAGAAACCAGTATGCTCCAATGGACCGAGATTAGTGGCACCCAAAGGAATATTCTTTGTCTTTGCTTTTGACCTCTCAGCCTGTATTACTTATTAGGTCCTGTATTTCCCAAGCCATAGACTTTTAACCTCTATTTAACATCTAGAAAGCTCATGAAATAAAGAAATATTGAGTATTCAAACACAAATGAATATCATAGAATCACAGAAGTGTAGAATGGGACAGGTTAGAAGGAAGCTTAAAGATCATCTAGTTCCACGCCCCCTGACATGGGCCGGCACACCTTCCACTAGACCAGGTTTCTTAGAGCCCCATCAAACCTGACCTTAAACACTTTCAGGAAAGGAGAATTCACAACTCCTATGGATAGCATGTCCCAGTGTCTTGCCACTCTCACAGTAAAGAACTTTTTTCTGATATCTAACCTAAACCTACTCTTTTAGTTTAGTCATTCTCCATTGTCCTGTTACTATTGGTCTTGTAAATAGTCTCTCTCCAGCTTTCTTGTAGGCTCCCTTCAGGTACTGGAAGGCTGCAATTAAGTCACCCTGATGCTTTATCTTTTCCAAGTTGAATAATTCTGGTTCTTTCAGCCTTTTCTTTTAGGAGATGTGTTCCATCCCTCTGATCATTTTGGTGGCCCTCCCCTGGGCTTGCCTCAACAGGCTGATGTCCTTTCTGTGCTGGGAACCCCCGAGCTGGATGCAGCACTCCAGGTGGGGTCTCACCAGGGCAGAGCAGAGGGGCAGAATCCCTTCTCCTGATCTGTTGCTCATCTGCTTTTAATACCACCCCGGTTACAATGGATTTCTTGGCTGTGAGTGCGCACTGTTGGGCCATGTCAAACCTCTCATCCACCAGCACCCTTAAGTCCTTCTCAGCAGGGTTGCTCTCCATCTGCTCATCCCTCAGCCTGTATGGATATTGTGAGTTGCCTCAACCCAGGTGTAACACCTTGCACTTGATCATGAGATTCCCACTTTTCAAACTTGTCCAGATCCCTCTGGATGTCATACCATCGTTCTGGTGGGTCAACCACACTACTCAGCTTGATGTCTGTTGCAAATTGCCTAAGAAGGCACTTGATCTCTTCGCTTATGTCATTAATGAAGGTATTAAAAAACACTGACCCAATCTCATTAATATTTTACTTCTTGTTTTCTGGTCTCAGAGCTATTTCTCCAGTTAGAGTAATTTCAAATCAGCAAATTGGAAGCAGAACCTAAAGCAATTGTCTGAGTTTCCAGACATGAAATCCAAAAGCTGTTTTCCTTTAGATCTTCTTTCCATGTGATTCTCAGCTGCCCTATTGTAGAATGAATGACCGCAATTGCTGCAACCAGTATTACTCTACTGCTAATTCTGAAGGATCTTGTTCCTTGGGCAGATAAAATTATTATCTCCATGCCTAAGCAAGACCTGAAGACTTACCATGGTTTCAGTTTCTCTGCTGTGGAATTCACTGTTGTGTCAGACAGAGGTCAGTGCATTTTTCTGATCTTATTTTTCATTATTGTTCTGTCCAAAACTCATGTTTCAATGACTCTCAGTGGCTTAAAAAAAGACACTGTGTGTCTTTTAAATCTCAACATTGTTTCTTAGTTTATTTTTTCTTACCCGGATAGTGCAACTGCATTGGCAGCAACATTCCATATAACCACCAGCTAACTGCTGTTTGAAAACCAGCTTAGCATTTATGACTAAACCCTCTGTTCACTTCTCAAACTTCATTATATACTTGCTCTCTATAATACTAAATCTTGGCTGTCTGTCTGTGGTATATATAGAAACATACTTACTGTTTTGATACCTTAGAAAAGTCTGGACTTATTTTACTAAACACTAGGCTTCATATATCTAAAGGGTATACCAATAAAGGAATAAAGCATGGTCAGTCGAGCCTTACTGAATGTTATCACTAAGTTAATGTAACAATGGTTTTCTTCTTATGAGCAGTTTTTAAAAGGAAGAAATAAGAGAAAGCTTTTCTTTCTGTTTTTAATTTCCTAGGAACCACACTTTCCTTCTATGTTTTGTTTTGTTCTGTTCATGTTTGTGTTTTTTGTTTTTGTTTTTAATTTACTGACACCTATTTCTAAAAGTCTAGGTTTATATTACTTGGTGATTTTGTCACTGTTGATTTCAAAGCTACTAACCATTTTGCTCTACATGTTATACTGAACTGAAAACATCTAGAAAACAGATTTCCCTGAATCCTTTCAGCATTTTCTTCTGCAGGAGAGAGAAATAGCACCAAAACAATTTATTTTCAATTACTTTTGACACTTGGATTAGAACATTGCCGGGGATACTAATATATGCACACACACACAAAAGGGAAGAGAATCTTTGAGAGCTTTGAAGATCTTCACACATCAATATTTGTGACTTAATATTTCAATCAAACTGCATTTCTTGAATTATAAAATTACTTCTAATCATAGATCTATACCTGCAAAAGCAGATTTTTCCTCTGCAGTGCTACACTGTAATAGATGCACTTGAATATATTAATGGTAGCTGGTTTTTAATTTTATTTTTTTCCTCACAGCTTTCCAAAATTTCTGAGTATAAACAGTAAGATAAATAATAAAATTCTTAAGTAACTAATATAATTTGGAGTATTTTTGTACAACTACAGTTAGATGAGCTCTTTAACTCCCTAAGCTATTTGGATATAAACCAGACCTGGATAAAAACTTCACAGCTCTTTTATCACAAAACCAAGAGTTAATCAAAATCCCAACTGCTGAGCCCTGAAATAAAAGATAAAGCACATAAAGTACAGGACTATGTTAATGCAGCTGTATGAGAAGAGATTAGTTTTATCTGTACGTGTATGCATTCAGTCATGCACTCAGTAATGGTAAAGGATACAAGTTCTCAACATTAATCTTTAGATTCTCAGCTAATGTACAACATTCACCTACAGATGGGTTTATGTTGCTCACCCAGTCACTGAGCAGTGTAAGAGTTTGGCTCTGGGATTTGGGAATTGACCCTAGAAACTGGATTGAACAGTTCATTGTATAAAAAATAATGGAGGTATTTTATTGCAGAATGAAAAGAACTTTAATTTTGCAAACTGTATGTTCTTTCACTATCTCGATTGTAATAGCATTGCTTTAAAAGGTTTTGATTCTTTCATTATCTGCGTAATAGAATTAATGCACCAATAAAAATCACTGTGTATTTTTACATTTCAATGACAACATTTTCTCATGGCAAAATTTCTTTCCATTTTCCCAGTTGCACTCTGCTTTAAATCACAGAAAATTGCCCATAATTCTTGGAAGCACTGATGTCTGATAATTGATCAGTCTCTGGACATGATAACAAACTATGGGGGAAAAGAATCTATTTTTTTTTGATCCTTGAATTCACACGGTGCTACTCTGTGGACAAGAATTGTGAATCCATATCACACAGTTTACTTCGCAGCAATCATCCTTCCTAGCAAATTTCTTTCAAGTAAATTCTTTGTGTTTGATAGAAGAAGACACCAGGTGGAAACGCCTCTGCAATTAGGCCCACACATCTTTGGGTTTGTCTTTAAGTGAGGTGCTTGGAAAAGGAAAATATCTTCCAAGTAACTGCAAGTTCAGCTTGTGAGATATCGAGAAACACCATCATGCTCAAATAACCCAGATTCATGAAACCGATCTTCTTGTAATTTACACTTTCTAACAAGAATTCCCAGTGGCCTGTGGGATTGTGTATTTCTGATAGCAGCATAGTTTCCCAAACAACATTGTTTTTCAAATCCTTTAATTGTAGTCCTTGGTCATCTTTCATCATTTTATACTGTTATTTATACTGTTTAAAATTTAAGTAAATACACATATAATTTCTTTTACTTGACATCTTTGTTAAATGCATTTTGAGAAGATAAGACCACAATTCCCCTGTTCATACACATGGAAAGAAAAGACAGAAGAGCATTCAAACGGAACCACTTACTTCCTCATGAGCCATATATAAAAAAAAATCTATTTCTTCCAAGAACTGTCTTGGCTCAACTCTGTTTAATTTGTGAAACTTGAGAGCTCACAGCACGTGTTAATTGCAGGCCATTCTGGGATGTTTACCTTGCATTACTAAATGATGTAAATGGAAGAAACATAACCATCCCAGAAATTTCCAGTCCAGCAAGCCAAAATTTCAGACCATTTACCTGAAGTTCTGTGGCTTTGCAGTATATTTTGAGCCCTCTCTGAGGTTAAATTTGCATGTAAAAGTTCTTGTCTTTTATGCAGCCATCACAGGTAATTTAAGAAAATTTAATGCTGTGAGGTCCTTTTGAAGCAATGTCTTTTATATTCCTGAAGTTATAAACTAGGAAATTACTGTTTTTCTTTGTCCTGTGATTGTAATATTTTCGAGGCAAGTTAAATTTGTCACATGCTAAGTCATTTTTTATTGGTGTCAAATCACACCACAGGAAAAATAATCAGAAATTTTGTTTTTACTGTAGATTTTATAACGCTCGTTATTCAGTTAGCTAGAATCTCTGCTTTCATTCACATTTTATTTATTTGATTTTCTATATTGTAGTAAAATCTTATATTGACCTTTCATTAGAAATAATAAAGCAGAACTTAGATGTTCTGACATGTGCTTAACAGTAATCAAGGTTATACTGTTTGCCCAGAAACATTGTTTAGCATGGAAATAAGGAAGCACATAGCAATTTGAGTTTTGTGCCTTTAAAGAGAGGATATACAGACCCTAGATAATTTCAGAAGTATTTCAATATTTCCACAGTCCCTCTTCTTCTCTTGGGAACATGTGTTGCAAAGACTTTCCCTTAAGGAAATTCTTACAGGCCAGCTCTGCTAAACACACTCCAGAGGAGACACTGAAAGACAGGATGACTGTTTTCTATATTCTTGAATAAGGTTTGTCATTTATTTACAAAGCAATTCCTCTTCCCTTGCAGTACTTTTATTTATGCCTTTAGTGCCCCAGAAAAAGAGATGTGAGAGACTCCAGTTCTGAAGTGATGAAGCTTTGCCCTGTGACCATCCCTGCTGTACCAGACTGCCATTACTGATAAAGTGCTCCACAATACAGATTTACAAACTGTTTGTCTTAAAAATTATCCTTTCTTTTCCTGCTGTCAGTGAACTTCAGGACTCAGTTCCTGAAAGATGTTCAGCAAATGCAGCTTCTGTGAAGTCAACACTCTACATTTTGATGCACTAGTTGTACCATAACTTTCCTTTTCCTGAACCTAGCCCTGGTAACCAGAGAAAACCTCACTCATACTTAAATGCAAGATGGATTACATTGCTGCAGTTTTCCTTTGAGCTTTCTGTGTCATGTTTTCCATGAACCACTAGAGTCGTTTCACCTGGAGGCCCAGAAGAGAATGGGTGCACATATTTCTGAACAAAATCCTATTGTGGTAACCTTATGTTACCTCCATATTTGTTATATAAAATGTGAGGCTTTAAATTGTTGACATCTCATTCAGGGCTTCAAAAATGAGGGAAAAGTTTCTAGAGACACAGAAAAATGGATAAACTAAAGATTTCAGGAAGACTAGAGTTGTGGTTTTCTATGCACTGGTGACATCTATCCCAGGCACTTGAGTTAGCCCTTTGGAAATTTGCTCTGACTGGAGTAAGGAAAACTTCTAAAGCTTTGAGCCCATCCTGACAGGAAGTCTGGATTTCCTGTATTTTTTAATATGCAGCTTTACAGTTATTCTTGGGATACCTACTTGATGAAATGTGCTTCTAAAAAGATAAAGGCATAAGTGTCTTGATTTGATCCTGGAGCCAGCAGGCAAGACAGAACAGCAGGAAGCTTCTTTCCCCAATGCTATAAACAAATGAATTTGGTTGCTTAACAGATCATCTGGGGTCCATTTGGAATGCCCTTGGAATTATGCTCTTTTCCCTCCTCAAGGAGACTGATGCTGCTGGAAAAACTGTGTTGGTCCAATGAAAAGCATATCTCCCACTGACAAAATTTTATGTTTCATTTTGCCTTTTTAAAGTTTCTAGAGTTTCATCTGTATTTCATATAACAAAGAGTTATGTTGTACTTGAGTCCCAACAGTATTTTAGAATTTCAGTGATCTCTTTCCAAACAGAAATGTAGCAGAATAGCATTTAAAGACAAAGGTAACTTTAGCCTATCTGAAAAAAATGCATTTCACAGCCTCTCAAATAAACAGAACAACCCATTCTTAAGAAATATGCATGTTTGCAAGAGTATTTACAAAACACAAGGAACTAATTTACTCTTTAAAGTAACTACAAAGGTTTCATAAGGAGAACAAAGGAGATCTCTAAGTTATATTTATAAAGTTGTTTAATGAGTTTTAATGAAATTACACCTCTTTCCTACTCTCAGGAATTGCCCTAAAACTTGGTAGTCATACTATCCCTACCCCAGTTCCACTTACTTGTTCTATTTTTGGAGTGATAGTTAAATAACTAAAGATCAGAAACAAATGAAATTTTTACCATTATATAAGTTTCCTAATATACAATGTCTTAAGACATTAGTTTGTTGGAAGGTGTCTGCAAAGATTTGACCCATCTCTTCTGACAGATTTTGACATAAATTTTGACCCTCATTCATTTCTTTTAATCCAAATGCATCCAGTGGGGGATAGTTAAAGAGCATAAGCTTCATGAGGCCTTTAGAACAAGACAGTTAGAAGTAAAAAATAGTTTTAAAATCTAAAAATCTATTGGATAAATACCAAAGAGATTTGTATATGGAGAAAGTTATGCTGTAGAAAATATATTGTTTGTCATTGTGTAAAGATACTGAATGAAGTTTTCTCTAGTGGGAGAGACTTTTGCACAGACTTCTCAGATGACACTTTTAGTTTTTTTCCTGGAGGTCAGGAAGTCACTGTAGAGAGTCTACTAATTCTAACTTCTATCAGTTCACTAGGTTTTGCACTGCGGTACTTTCCATTTATGAAATGTAAACCAGGAAGACAAGTTACAAAAAACCTCAATAAATTACAGAAATTAAAATGGGTGGTGGTGGTGTAAAATCAGGATGGTGCATGTGTGAGCATTTGTGTGGGTCCAATTAACATTCCCGAACATAAAAACAAAGTTAAAACATTAAGCAACATCAATATCTCCAATACTCCATATGCTGTTTCAGCTTTCAAACATCAGATGTGACAGTCTGTTCAGACACAGAATACTGTTCATTGTAAACACAGTGCTTAAAGCAAAGCTTTAAACTCATGATTTCTCTTTGAAGTGAGCAACGTGTTCATAAGTGAATCAGACACTTACATATTCTGAGTTGAATTTCTGAGCAACCCTCCATATGTAGATCCTAAGACAACATTCCCACAGCGCTTCATCATTCTATCAGAGCAGGAAACCATGTGCAGTCCAGCCACATTCTGGGATCAAACCTCCAAATGAGCCTGTCTGTATGACACCTCAAGAGCATGTGGGTCTTCCTAAAGATAATGTCAAACTCTGAATGATGTCATTGTAATAGAGGGTTAATCATCAATTTTGTTGACTCACTTGCTGAATTTTATATTCTAAAATTATAGAGTTGCATTTATTCCTCTACCAAAATACACCCCTCAGGATGATGCACTATAGATAAACAGACCAATATATTGTGACCAGAATGATATAACATATTCATGTGTAAACAAAAATAAACCAAAATAGGACAAACCAGGGGAAAAAAAGCAAAATATCTGCCTCTAGCAGCCTTCCTACTCTTTTCTTTGCTTTTAACTTTTACTCATTTTCTTTATCATGTCTATTATTGTATAGCAAGGAATGTTGCTCATCCAGCAATTCTGAAACAAAACTTATAATAAATAGTGAGCTAAAAACTTCTGTGTATTTAAACAAAAAATAGGAGTTATGCATCCTAAAACAAAAGAAGCTTTTTTTTTTTTTTCTTTTCCCCAGGCCCAAATAAAACTGAATTGTTCAGGATTCTACATTTTGCTTCAGTTTTCCCACCATAGTAGGATAAAAGTAGGATAAAGTGTCTAGGGATACAGATCAGTGCACATGTAGAAGCACTGAAATGTAATTTATTTTTAAGGCAACCACCTTAGTTTTTGTAATTCACTTAGGAATCTGTGCAAAAGTTTTGCATGCATTAAATTATTTTTTCACATTTAGTTCAACCCGCAGTGGGACAATCAGTTTCAGGTTTCAGCTATGATTCAGTCTTGATCACAGCACATTATTATACCCACACAACCGTCATTTGCTTTTCTTTCACCAAATAGAGATGATTGGGTTGCTTGCAGCTTTCTTAATTAAAAATCTGCTTATTTTGATTGGACTTAGGTTAAGAAGATTAAAGGATATGATGAATATACAATTTATGACTGAAAAGGAAAGTTGTCTGGGAAGTAAAATAGAAGTGAAAACTAAGATTACATTTTGCAAATGTTGCCTAGTACCGAGCAGACCACATTTTCAATAGAGACCTTATTGCTGATTGTAGTCATCCACCTTCCTATTTGCACAACGTGTTGACTACATTCAAGGGATTACATGTGGACCTCAGAGGCCTAGACATAAACATGGATACCGAAAGACCAATTGTACATTTCGGTAGCAGAATGAAATTCAATATTTTTGGTGCTGAGGGAGAACAATGTCTCTGCTTGATATCTTAAGTTGTTTGTTGATTTCTTGGTGGGTTTTTCTTGGTGTTTCTTCTCTTTTTTTTTTATTTTATTTTTTTTTAATCTAGGATCAGACATAAATATGTCTCAATATTTTTCATACAGATACAAGATTTTAAAAGACACATATTTGTATCACTTTATGTCAAGAACTGATGCCAACTTGACTAAAATGGGAAGACATTGAATAGTGTGATAGGAATTTCAAGTTTTTCCTTGTGTAGTTAAAATAAATGGTCACTTAGAGGAAATGAATATTTATAAAAGATACTACCTTGGATCAGAGATTTTGGGCAAGCAACAGATTTGAATCAGTTCCTTAAAACCAGTGTTATAAAAGCTGCTGATCAACAGGAACAGGATGGTCTTTTCAGCAGCAGGTGTTAGAATTCCATCACTGACTCCACTGTAGCTTATACTTGCTACAGTGTAAGACATCTGGAAGAACTGGGGGCAACTGGGGCCCTCATTTTCTTTTCTTATTTTTTTTCATGTGTGCTGCCAGCTGGTAGCTTCTGTCTGCAAAAAGAAACACTTGATTTTTTAATGTTATATGCCCTCTTCCAATGTCCTCTTGAATGTGAGTAGTGAGCCAGATGGAATTATATCATGAACTGCTAGTGCAATTGCACTGACCTACATCTACAGTATTACACAAAAAGTGCTAGGAAAGTTTGATGACTTAAGCACACTTGATGTGCTGTAAAGCTGGTGACATTATTAGGGAAAGAAAATTGCTGGAAACTAATAGGAAAATTGTGTATTTTTAGCTGAAGTAAAGAGATAAAAATGTAATGTTGAAACCTGTAAGCTAAATCAAAATAGTAAATAGAAATAGTGTAAAAAGAGTTTATTTGGAGAAAAGAGGTCATTAAAAGTGTTCTTTTTTCCCCCTTCAAATTATTTGTAGCACAATTTTGTATTTACTTTGATGTTTTATTATGTTTCCCTGGTACTGCAAATATGTATTGTACTGTGAAGACCCAGGGTATTTTGCCTTTGAGAATTTTGCTGGCAACAACTGAAACATGCTGCAAGGCAGTTTAGATTTATACATGTTATACCTTTAAGCTTTCCTCCAAAAAATGCAATCCCATTCTTCACACATGCATGGCAGTTTATTGTTGCTCCTTCACAGCTTCCTTGCTTATGCCAGAAAAGCTTTCACCACCTATGAAATGTGAACTACTTCAGCACACTGATTTTTGTTTAAAATGCCCCTACAATGCCCGCAGTTCTTAGGAGCAGCACTGCAAACAACACTGTGGATACAGTGGTTGAATTGCCATAATAAGACAGATGAGACAATGCCAGAACCCATAGGTGATGTAACACATGCAAGTATTCTATGGATGCTTCTAAAAGAGTGTTTGTGGAGACCTGGGGGCTTCAACTGTCCTCAATCTTGAACAGTAAGAAAGGAAAGATTGATATAACTGATGTTCAGTTGTTTAGTGTTGGTAGATTATTTTGAGCTTTGGGATTTTGTAGATGTTTAGTGCTCTAGATCGTTGCATCACTCAGAAACACTCTTCTTGTCATACTGAATTTTTACTTATTAAGAATCTCCCACTTGAGGAAATATACTATCCATGGAAACTGGAACTGCAAAGTTGAACAAAAGGGCCTCCAGGACAATGAATTTCCAAATATCTTCTGATTTTGGTGGATTTTTGCCAGTAAATAGGTTATGCTCCATTGTACTCTCAAATTAATAATCTACGACCATGATGATGAATTGAAGTGTACCTCAGCATCATACTAAATGTTTTAAAAAATTTCGGCCTGAAGACTTAAGTTTGCTTCTCTTAAGCTAGTGAGAAATGAAGTTGTGTAATGCTGCAGAATGTGGTTCATCTCAGCTGTGTATGTACATATATAACGACACCTGAGTAACCCATTACTCTGTTACATGTGGAATTTAATCCAGATGGAAGTTGCTGCTGAAAATTTTAAAAGCAAATTAATTGATTTATTCACTTTATGAAGGACTAAAGGTGTGAATGTTAATTACTTTAAAAATACGTTAAGTAATCTCTAATTCCTATCAGGGGAATAAATTATATTTTAATTCTAATCTTTCACAGAATAGGTAAAATTGGAAGGGGTCATAGTGGGTCATCAACCTCTGGGCTCAAGCAAGGTCTTTCACACCTATTTCCCCAATGATTAATAATGGAAGACAACTTTTTGGGGTCAAAATTTTACTCTCCTTATGGAAATTTAAAGTCCTCAGAAAAACCTGTTTTCTGAAAAAAAAAAATAATTCCAAAACAACAACAACAAAAACAAAACAAAACAAAAAACAAAACAAAACACAAAAAACCATACCAAACCAAACCAAAAAACACCACAAACAAACAAAAACCAAAGCAACACCAACAACAAAAAAACCAAACCAAACCAACACAAAACAAAACAAAAAAAGAACACCAAAAACCAACCAACTAGAAAGACAAAGCCCAAAAAAACATGTAAAAGCCACTCTGGTAGGAAAGATTCTAGTGATTTGTATGTTCAGTAATTGAAAATCTGTCATGTACCATAATTGTAAGTGTTATGGTATTTTAAAAACTATTTTAAGTTGAAAACTATTTATTTTAAATTGTTGACATCTAGTTGTCCTAATGAGACCCTGGTATAATGACTAATGCAGTAATTTCCACAATTTTTAAGGCACTTTCAGAAGCTGTTCCCATAATTTTTATTTTTTTCCTCTGGATTTCACAAAATGGCAATAAAGAAAATAGAAAATTTATAGATATTGCAAATTGAGTATATTTTGTGAGATTTAAAAAAAAAAATAAATTCCCAAAGTACTGAGACTTTTTTCTTCAACCTTGTCTACCTAAGTTACTTTCAAAATGTATCTCCCTATCCCTTAGGCAACTTTCAATTCACCATTTTCCATTTCACATCACAATTCAATCTTTTAAGAAATAAAAAATATGTAAAGCAATCCTAACTCTAACAGAAAAATAAACAAAAATGTCCTTTTAAAAACCTTCAGAAAACCTTCTCCCTGTACTACAGAGCAATCACAGCAGTTTGTATAATTTCTGTAATCACAACTTTTCATTTTCATATTAGTAAAGGGCAGTTGTACCACAGAATCAACCTTCATTTTGAAAATCTTTTTGGTATACTTAGATCCCATTCAAATTAATAAAATTGGAATAATAGCTAGTATTCTCAAGGTAGTAGTAGAAATAATTTCTTTATGAATCTATAGAATGTCTATATGTTACAGAATTATTCCTGGTCACCATTTGTGGTCATCTGACCACATTAAAAAAAAAAAAAAAAGAAGTAGTAAAAAACTGAACATACACCAGAAGTCTCATTATAGGTTATATTGCAAAAACATAAATGGACAAATATGTTTTTGAAAGAGCTGTTCTACATAATTAGGAAACAGTGTGTGATGTTTACTGGAAACATATGTTTCTGTTTTCTTCCATCACTCAAAGAAAAGTTTGGGAGATTCACAGCTCTTTATTCCACTCTAATATATGGTTGAATAATTATTTGATGTCCTGTTTCTTCTACGCCTGTTCTCTCAGAAAGCTTTGCTGCTTGCAACAATATAAGTAAGAGACATATTGTGGCTGACTGCCAGAGATTCTTTTACTTTATCATAATATTAGCAAGGGCAAAAATAATGGTTCTTTATTTCATGCTCCAATAAAAATAGCCTTGTGATGACAAGTATTTAAATAAAAAAAATGATAGATTGTTCTGTTGTAGTTCTTTGAAGGGAATTAAAACTTTTTGACAGTTGCCTGTAACCAATTACTCCTACACTAATGCAAACTTCAATTTCATGGAAAAGCAGTCAGTAAAAGATACTTACTTCCCTGATCAATTTTTAACTTCTCTAGATGTCTTAGTCTGCTTAATATAACCTTGATTACATTATAAAATGTAAGATATTCCATATGTATGGGTAACAAAATAGATATTGTTAACCACATAGTAAAATATTTACCAAACTTTTCTTCTTTTCTTGGTTATTTTGTGTTTTATTCAAAGGTTTTCTTCCTATAACAGGCATAAGAGAAGGCTCTGTGTGACTATCTTCAGTTCTTACTGCTTACAGACTGGTGTATTATTTTAAAGTAGTTTGTTTTATTATGCTGTGAGTTATGTCAGTCAAGAAGCTGCTGAATACTAGATTTATCTACCTGTTTTATGAGCATTACCTCTGGTATCAGGTTAAAAGTTAGCTGATGGAAGTAACAGCTTAAACCACTGTGATTGACGCAAAGTTAATTGCTCAGATGCTTATAAGAAATACAGAGCTCATCAGGTTTACAAGACACAATTCTGGTTATACTTTTTTTTTTCTTGGTATGTCATTCATACTGATGATACATTACTATTTTTTTTTCAGAATTCCAGATTCTGTTTATATCTCTTGCTCTTTTTATTTTTTTTCCAAATTCAACTTTAAATCACCTTTTATAAATCAATCTCTTATTTATTATTCCTGAGATTTATCTTTTGTAATGTTAAATGTCTCAAAGATGTAGTCAGACCTTTAAACTACTTTCTATTCTGTGTTATACCAGTGGGAGATGGTACTCTGAAAGTAATGTATCTGAGTCATGGAAAGCTATCTAAATGACTGTGGATATATGGGTGACAAATGCCTTAGTGGGAGGCCCTTGTAAACTGTCCGATATCCAAGGCATATATCTAATGGCGTTAGACATATACCTTGGTCAAAATATTTGAGCCCTGATTAATGGTTATGGAACATCAAGATAATCATGAAGTCTTTGCATGTATCAAGTCTCAGTATTCAAGGAAACATACAAGTGTTCAAGGAGAATGAGAAGTGAGTTTGAATTCTCTCAAAGAGGGGAGACAACAGAAATCAGAAATGTCATTTTTTGAACAAGTGCTGTAACCATAGGAATGAGTGGCACTGAAGTTAAAAGAGAGGACACAGCCCTTTGCAATTATTATATTTTTTTAATACTCTGCAAATACCCAGGTCTCAAAGATGTTCTTCAAAACTTCTTGATTGAGCACCAGTCTGCTAACAGAACATAACAGTTTTTACAGATAGAATCTCAGGCATGATTTCTGGATGATTAGATAGATAGATAGAGAGATAGAGAGATAGAGAGATAGAGAGATAGAGAGATAGATATAGATAGATAGATAGATAGATAGATAGATAGATAGATAGATAGATAGATAGATAGATAGATAGATAGACAGACAGACAGACAGACAGACAAATGGTGTTTTCTTGTGTATCTAGCAGTTTTATCACAAGGAAACATCACTTGTCTTGCCTGCCTTTTAGTACAATAGCTGCTGGTCAGCTCCAAAATTATTATATTGAGAAGAATTCTGAGTCGTTATGAGAATTTCTTCCTCCACTTTTTTAAAAAAATACACATTTTCCAGTCTGTTTTATAGTGAATTTGATTTAGTTATTGTTACAAGAAAAGAATGAACTGAAGCTCAAGTTAGCAGGAAACACAATTTCTGTCTTGGTCTCATAGTAATAACTTGGTCTAATAATAATAACCACATAGAAAACTAGCAATTATTATTAATAATTTATACATTCAGATAATACTTCAGGATAATTTAATGTATTTTGCAATTATGCATACATATTCAAATCTAAATAGAAAGGAAATAAAAATTTCATACATTTTCAAAGTATATCAGCAATGAATGCCAAGCCTGTGTCTTGGCTTTCTTGGACAAGTATTTTCTTACTGCTCAGACACATTGCCTGACAACTCTTCTTCTCCTTCTCCACCAGGAATTCAGCCATTTGACTATATTGTTTGAATGCCAGGGCAAGGCAAGGGAAGCTGAAGCAGCAGCTTTGGTTGTGCTTCCTGACTTACTGCTATTTCATGATCCCAGATGTTTGCACACCTCATATGCTTTACCTGTCACATCAGAAATAATTGTTCATGTGAATAAAAATAAACAAGAGGCCTGTCAGTAAAATGCAAACTCCTCTGAATGTACTATAATGAGTTAGCAGTCATTTTGAAATGTTCTGGATGTGTTGGATCATCACAAATGTACTGTGAACTCATATTTATCTTCAAAGACAGAAATAGTGGCACCTTAAAAATATTGACAGCTGTAGTGGGTTGACCCTGGCTGGATTCCAGTCACCTACCAGAGCCACTTTGTCACTTCCCTTCTCAGCTGGACAGGGGAGAGAAAATATAGCAAAAGTTCATGAGTGGAGATAAGGGCAAGGAGAGATCACTCGCCGAATATCATCATAGGCGAAACAGACTCAATTTGGGAATATTTATTGAATTTATTACCAATATGATCAGACAAGGATAATGAGAAGTAAAATCAATCCTAAAAACATTTCCCCTCACTCCTCTCTCCGTCCCAGGCTCTCCTCCACAGTGGTGCAGGGAGATGGGAATGGAAGTTATGATCAGTTCATCACAGGTTTTTTCTGCCACTACTCAGGGATAAGAGTCCTTCCCTTGGTCCTATGTGGAGTCCCTCCCACAGGAGCCAGCTCTCCACAAACTTCAACATTAGACCATCCCACGGGCAACAGTTCTCCATGAACTGCTGCAATGTGGGTCACTCTTCTACACGGTGCAGTCCTTTAGGCACAACCTGCTCCAGCCTGCCCTCCCCACAGTGCCACAAGTGCCTAGAAGGAAACCTGCCCTAGTGTGGGCTCCTCTCTCCATGGGTGCCTGCCAGGACACTGTCTCTGCCGCTCACCTCCTCCAGAGTAGGTCTCCTCCACGGAATGCAGGTGAATTCGCACTCCTGTTGTCCACCATGGACTTCAGGGGCACAGCTGCCTCACCATGGGCTGCTGGGGAATTTCAGCTCTGACACCTGAAGTGCCTCCTGCCCTTCCTTTTGCAACAACCTTGGTGTCTGCAGAGCTGTTCACATGTTCTTCCTATGCTTTTCTCTGGCTGCAATTCCATCTATGCAATATTTTTTTTTTCCCTTCTTAAATATGTTGTCACAGAGGTGTTACTGTCATTTATGATTGGCTTGTCCCTGGCGAGTAGGGAGTCCATCCTGGAGCTGGCTGGTATTGGATCTCCTGGACATGGGGGAAACTTCTGGCAGCTTCTCACAGAATTCATTCCTGTAGCCCTCTTGCCAAGCAAATCTGGCCATGCAAACCCACACTAACTGCTCGGTTAATATTATGTACATGTGTAAATATGTATGTGTATGCGTGTGGACCACATGTAAAGCATACAGCTTATGTTGTCCTTTAGTCCAGTTCTATGGAGCTATATTTCAGGTTGCTCCATAGTAACTTTTGAATCATTGAGATTTGAGATATTGGACATCAGTGTACGCAATGTTGTTTTTTGTTTGTTTGTTTGTTTTGTTTTGTTTTTGTTTTTTTGTTTGTTTGTTTTGTTTTGTTTTGTTTTTAATTCCTATTGTTTGCTACCATCCATTTCTTTCCTTTTAAAAATTCCATTTAAAGAAATTTCTGGTTGTTGCTGAAGATTGTGGTCATTAAAGTCTTTCAAGTATTTCTTTAGAACTCTGGACTTATTTTCCACAATGTTTTCATATTTTTGTGTGTCTTATGTTCAGATAAATCAATTATGAAAATAATAATTTCCCTAAGAAAATTCTGCTAGCCTTGGGGTTTTTTTCCTCATTTTTAATACTTAGCAAATATTTGTTGATAAATAATTTCAGATTTTATTTTAGAGGACGAATCACATTATATTTATCCTAGAAAAGGCAAAAAAAATTAGAGTTGTTACAGTCACCTTTTTCCATTTCTATGATTGTTATTTTGAAGAAAATCTGTGAGTTTTCATTTGTAGACAAAAACAAGCAGGAAAACCTCCCTAACTCAAACATGTCATTACAAATTTTAATTTTGTCTGTCTTTTTACAAGAAAGCTAAAGTAAATTCAGAGGTGAACTGAAATTCTTTCTCTAAAGGACAACACAGTATAAAAAAGTATACAAGTGCACTTAGTTTGATTGAATTTTACTTTTCTAGTTCAAAAAAATATTTCCACTCCTAACTGAATTACTTCTATTTTTTTTATTTGTTTTGTTTTGTTTTGTTTTGTTTTTTTTTCCCCCTAATTCCCTGATACATACTTACATTGTTCCATCTTACTAGGCCTAAAATATCCGTATTTTTATTAACTTGAATTCACATAAATGAAGTCACTTGTCAGAAGTTTCTGACAGAGTTGACTGAACACTGGTGCTGTAAATCTTGATGCAGAAAGTTCTTTTTAGAATTAGTTTGGATACACAGCTCTGTTAATGGTGCAAGATACAGGGTTTTCATTCTTCTCATCAGCGGAGTCAAGGACTTCAAGGCTGACCTCTCACCTCATAGCTTAATTTTCAGGGACTCACACAAGAACACAACTAGCTTCAGGAGAGAAAGACAACCTCTTTGTAAAACAAAATCTGAAACTGAAGATGACAGTCTTTGATTCTGTTCAAATCCACCAGATGATATTAAAGTAAATTGGTAAAACTGCTAAGTGTCCAAAAACCTACTCATGGACCACTGAAGCTGGTGGCCTGTTTTCACAGAATCATAGATTATGTTGTTGGAAGACACCCACAGGGATCGAGTCCAACTCCTGGCCCTGCACAGGACCATCCCCAAGAGTCACACCACGTACCTGAGGGTATCATCCAAATGCTTTTTGAACTCTGGCAGGTTTGGTGCTGTGACCACTGCCCTGGGGAGCCTGTTCAATGCCCAGCCAACCTCTGGGTGAAGAACCTTTTTCTAAAATCCAACTTAAACCTCCCCTGACACAACTTTAGTTCATTCCCTCTGGTCCTGTCCTGTTCTTCTTATTCTTTTATAAGTTATCCAGTTAGACTCAGGAGTATAACCACTTTTCCAGTCCAGAACAGCAGAATTCAGCCATGGTGTCCGGAAATGAGACTTCTGCTCTCCCTTCCCTGAAAACATGAATGTAGAAGAAGAAGAAAAGACAAAGATCTGTTTCAAAATGTTTTGCAAAAATAGGTGAGCTCTCAAGAGTCAGAAAAGACATTTAGTTTCTGTTTCTCTTTCCTTTTCCATTTAAATTATGGCAAAACACTTTTTTCAGTTCAAAATGTGTTTTTCAGTTTGTAGACTTTCACAGGATGCCTCCTTTGACACAATTACATTTTCATATTGAACTGTTTTCAATACAAACCCCATTTTCAAGGATTTATTTAGGTATCTTTAATTTGTATTAGGTTTTGTTCTGGTACAATTGTTCATCTACCTGCTATTATTCATCTATATCTACAAAGACAAAATATGCATTTGTATAGAATTGAAAATGAGTGTATATTTATGAAATAACCATACATGACAATACTGGAAGTATCATAGGTCTGATAATGATTTTAGCTACTTATAAATAGGAATTATAAGCTCAAAAAGTATGAAGAGAATGGCTTAACCCCCTTCTGGAAAATGTATTTTAATATGAGATACATTTTAAAAAATGAGAAGTTAAAGTGAATCCCACTTACTTTATATTTAGACAACTATTACAGACAGAAAGGACTCTTTCTACTTCATAAATCTTCATTCATGTTTCCCATTTGCCAGACCTCAGAGACCCAGGAATGGCTTAGATAGGACTAGATCTCTACTTTTAGGTTACTGAATCATGCCCCAGGTATCTTTAGTCTCAGCCATTAATGATAAGGTTTGCAGTGTAAGGAATCAGTTGAACATGGCACCAAAAGAATGCTGTTTGTGTGGCTTTTATGAAAAATTATAGCTCAGTTCTTCACCTCTTCTTATGGATGTCTCAAGTTCTCAGCAGCAGGGGAACAGATAAAAGTCTTATAAATACCTGTTCATGCATCTCGGTGTTTAGTAACTGTGATTATTGTCTTTTAATAACATTCTTAAGGCTATATCAGACATACAAGGGCTCCAAAAGCAGGAAATATAGAACAGAACATTTAATTCCATCTACTAGATTTAGTAGAAGTAATGATGGAGGGATATGTTTTTGTACCTTAGCTTATGTCTATATTTCATGACATTTTCCAGGTGATTTCCAAAGATGCTAAGATTCCAAGGTCAGACAATAACAGATGAATCATCATGGCTTGAATCAGACGGAACAGATTAAAACACTGAAAAAAACCTTGGAAAACCCAGTTTTGTTTTACTGTTAATGATGCAAACTTCTCATAAGTGACATTTGTACAGGTTGAGGCCGCACTGCAAACTTTTTCCATCGAAATAACCTCAGTAAGAACCAAAAAAGAGTCAGTCATTCGGTTACAGAAGGAATTCAGAGACAACTGCTTCAGAACAAGAACTTTTTATTTCTTAGTTAGTTTGTATTTGTTTTGTTGTTTGTTCTTCTGTTTATTTGTTTGATTGTTTTTTACAGTTACTACATTTACTAAATTATTAATTTATTCCCAGATTCAAATCCTCCCTGGATTTTCCTCTGTTCACATGCTTTTGCATATCATTCTGTGCAAGAAAGACATGCATTCCAAATCATGAACTGGAAATGAAGAGATGGACTGCATGGAGAGTCTGCATTAATTACCCAATGTGTGGGCAGACAAGGAGACGACAGTGGGTTAGAGCCAACAATTTTAAAAGTACCTTATGGACTTAATTACTGAAGTTCAAAAAATCTTCAAAAGCCAATTAGAACTGTTATGTGTAATAGCTAAAGCAATTAATATGGAAATATAGCAAGAATGAGCCTTTCAGTTTGAGAACCCCAAGGAATACTTTGTTACAGGTCTTTCAAATCACTTTCACAAATTTGGAAGGAAAATTGAATTGGGATTTCCTGCTGTTGTGTAAGATAAACAGAACGTTTTTCTCCATGACTTATATACTGTAGTTGCAACACTCCACAGTGAAATCTCATATCTGTATGAAACAAAGAGTTACAGGAAAGGTATAACTGAAGCCTACTAACATTAGTCATGAGCTAATGGTACATTTGAGAATAATTTACACTGGAAGATGATTATTGTCTTTTAATAACTTTATTAAGGCTCTATCAGACATACAAGGGTTCCAAAAGTGGGAAATATATAACAGAACATTTAATTCCATCTAATAGATTTAGTAGAAGTAACGACAGAAGGATATATTTTTGTTATGTCTAAGCACTAATACAAAATATTTATTATTTTGTCAACAGGAAGATTGCATTAAAAAGAAAGAAAAAATGGTAAGAAAAAGAATCTCATTACTGTCCTTGAATATATTTCAGATGATGTCTATTACAGTGGCAGGTACAGTGGCAGCAGAAAGAGAACACTAATAAAAGAAATACATGTAAGCTAATTTCAGAAACGGATAGAGGTCTCTCCATAGATATTTCTATATTTTTTCAAATTAAACAATTTCTTTAAAGAACTCTGTGAAAGACCTTCCAACACTCTAATGCAAAATGAAGGCATGGCACAGAATGTATTTTTTCAGGTATCTCTTTCAGTCATTCTATTGGATGCATTATCTGAATAAAATGCATCAGATTCTGTCTAATCTATGAAAGAAAAGGCAAATTGTAACTTTTACTACAGTCAGCTACTATTTTCCAGTACGGTCCAAAGGTTTCATTATTTACTTACTGCCTCTATTTGAAACAACAATGTGCATGCACATATCCAAAGAAACGTATAGTAATGGGATTAAAAGTCTATCTCTCTGGAAAAAAAAAATCAAGATATAATCCATAATTAATTAGATGCAGTGCTTACCTTGGGTTTCTATTAACTTAAATGTGTTTGGACAAATGTCCTTGGTTTATTCAACTTAGAAAAATACCTTAGGGTAAAAATGGTTCACTTCATAATAAGATTTTTCTGTACTTGTCTTATTACTTCTTGGAAAATTTCCTCTTTTAAGGTTTCAATATGTTACTAACCTTGGAGATGCAGCTTAGACTTTAGACATGGAGTCCGAATGAAAAATTTTCTTTCTTTCAATGAACTTCAGAGTTCAGACATTGAGTAGCACCAAAACAGAACTGTTGTAACAGGGTAACAAGGAAGATTATATCTTTTCAGTACTGAAAAGCATGTACAAAATATCCTGGTAAAATAAATATTAAATAGTTGTCCATGAACACATACATACACATGTTTTTATGGGGTCAGAACATGTTTGAGAACTGAAAAATCAAATTTGGATCTAAAACTTGTGTTTCAGATGTGGATAAACCCTGTATTTAATCTTTCCCTCACTTTTTTAGCATACAACTTCATGTTCTGGTTAACATTTTTTGTGAGAAGAAACATCTTTAGGCAGACCATGAGCTGACCAGTACTGCCATTATACCTGGGATTGAATATTTGGCCCATTTTTCTGTGTTCTGCTGTGTTTCATTGATTGCGTCAACAATATTTCCCTTCATTCTACTGACCACCTTTGCTTAACCATCACCATTCAAAACAAACAGATAGCAATATAGAATTCAATTGTAAAAAAAAAAAAAAAAAAAAAAAATCTTTTAGCTTCCGAAGTTCTTCTTCTGTCCAGTTCATTGTTCTGTTTGGATGCAGAACTTCATGACAGCTTTATTAGATGTAATGCCTGATGATGGAACAATCAAGTATTGATTGGACTAATAATGCTGAGAGCGGCCTGACTATCTGTTGCTTAAACTGCACATCTGGGATGAGAAATCCTCACTACACTGCTCTATTTTTACAAGCCACACTAAATACAGGGATTGGAAGTTCCGGTGAGTGATGCAATTTTCATAGGAGATGTGTATTTGAATGGCTCAATTTTGACTAAAGAAACCCACAGCAAGAGAAAAAAATCTAAAGACCAAATTATGAGGCAAACCCAAAGAACACCATATTATATTTGGAAGTTTCCAATGAAAAGAAAGAATTGAGTCCCCATTTGGTTCTTGGAGCTTAAGAGGTTAACTTAAAAGGATTCAGTATTTTTTATGCTCTATTAAGAGAAACTTTAAAGTATGTCTTTCCTACCCCTCTCTCAGGATTTTTTATTGGTTTCCTTGTGATATTTACCCAGTATGCTGGCACTAATATATTCCATTAATTTTAAATTAACTCTAATTTAATACATAGCTAGGTTAGTAGTCCTTCTCACAGTTATGCATTGTTACAGCTGTCTATGTCCTATTGTCAATCTGTTTGCATTATGGATCCCATGTTTATTTTTCTAATGTTGATGGGAACAGGAACAAGATCTTAGTATGTTCAAGAGTATAGCAATTTCTGACAGTGAAATAAGTTCATTCCTTGGCCTTTCTGTGCTGTCTCTGTACTAACATTCAATGGTCCTACATATCTGCTGTAAACGTAAACCAGATGCTGAACTGATTCAGGTTAAAAACAAATCTCAAAAAGGGATTAATTTTTAGTAGAATTATTCCATTTGAACTCAAACTCCATGAAATGCTATAATGGTGTTAGTGATGGCAAACTACAGTCCAGACAAATGAAAAGCAAAGGGGAAGGAAAAAGGTGGGAACTTTTCACCTGAAATTGCAGCCAAAGTAAATTATTTGATAGAAATTTACTTTTTTTGTTTTTTTCCTGCCAAGGGTTGTTGTTATAGAAATTCAATCTGTGATTGTTGTTCCACACTAGCAATGATTTAATATACATCTGCAGAAGATCTTGATGTAATTAAACCTCTTAATTTTCCTGTAGTGCACAAAGTCCAATTCATATTTGGATGAATTTGCACATTTTTTTATAAACATTTCAGATGCATGCTAAAGCCCCTTTTATAATCTCTGAGGATTTACATGATTCATCTGGTAGCATGAGGAAATAAAGAATTGAGCAATTGTGGGCATTTGGAATTACTCTTCCAATATGTTTTATAAACATGAAATCTTTTACTTCTGGCTAAATTCCAAGGGATGGTCAGCCAGTTTGTAAATCTTAAAGATGCTTTTTTTTTCCCCCCAAAAAAAAATTACATAACTTGGAAAATCTCATTGTATTGTTTTAAACTGGTGCCGCAAAAAATTGTCTGAATCATTGTACATACACAATTAAACATGAAAAATAAGCTAACAAGGTTTTTGAAACTCTGTATGTTCTGAAATTGTTTTGTCTGAAAGAGCAGAAGTAACAAGCCATAAAATCCAATCAGGATGCATATCCTCTTGATATAGATTTCAAACAAGTATTTTGAGAAGGAAAAGTCTGGCTGCAGTTTAAATGAAAGACTACACTGAAGTCCTATACTATATGTTTTCACTATAAGAACATATGGGCCACCCCACCTTGTATTCTATCATTATAGAGTTTATTTGTCCTATATTTGGCTCAACATTAATTTCTGGCAGTTCTGGTCTTGGTTATACAATAAAGTATGCTGTCATAAGATGGTATGATCTTGAAACAGAAGTTGCACCTGTGGATTGAAGAAATCTAGGTGGTGGATATTGTAACATAGTTTTATGTTTATAAGATGGAACTCAATCTAATGCTTCTACATGAGAGAAGCTAGAATATGCCAGACAAACTTTATTGATGGAATGGAAACAGTTTAAGCTGCTTGTTTCCCACAACAATATCACATTATTGATTTTCCGACCATATTTGTTTATCTTATTTGCCAAATTAGCCTTGACTCCTTTGAACCATCTCTAATATTCTGTCTGAAGGTCTTGGTCTTCGCTGATGAGCTGGTGGAGCAGTCAGTCATAATGCCTCCTAATACTCTGGAAGAATGTAGCAAAAATTACTTCAGAAGCATACACATTTTCACATTTTGAAGTCAATACGAAAAATCTTCTGCTTCTGGCACACCTCACAGTAAATGGCATTCCGAAGAAAGAAGTTTCCACTTGTATGTACTGAAAAAATTGATACATGCAAGTCTAACCAAGCTGTTGCAATGTATATGCAGTAGAGGTGTAAGCCATTTTTTTGGAAATTCATTGTACTTATTTTACAGTGATTTTGGGCTATGATATTAAAACTAAAAGTATTTATTTCATGAATAGTCTTAGATTAGTGAATAAGGCCCTGTTGATAAAACCCCATCCAGTCTGGCATTGAACATTTCCAGGGATGGATATCCAGTGCTTCTCTGAGCTACCTGTTCCAGTGACTCACCACCCTCAGAGTCAAGAATTTTGGCCTCATATCTAATCTAAATCTGGGCTCTTTCAGTTTAAAAGCATTCTCCTTGTTCTATAATCATCTGCCTATGTAAAGAGCAACCCTCTCTTTCCTTTATATTTTCTATACTATCTGTTCATATTTTACATAAAATAATACCCTTATAGGAAATTCATATTATCTGAGTTTTGTTGAATTTAGCAAATTTAATTACTTATAATTTTAATAGATCAGATCCTGATCATAACTTTATAAGGAACATGGAAATACTTGAGACAAGTAGTTTTTTCAACAGTATTGTGAACATTTGTAAATTATTTAAAACTTCTAGTAAATGCATCTTTCCTTGTTTAAAAATATATGTTTTGCTATTTGTCTTCTTGAATGGAAGATAATAACTCTGGATGTAAAAAATTGTCAGACATGAAAATAAGCTCCAAGAAGGTATATATTTCAGCCTCCAAGTCACAAAATATATCTATATGAACTGCAATAAAGTTATTCATTGATGCAATAAGCTCCTAGTCCCCAGTCTTTAAATTAGAATGTGTGTAATTGAAAACCAAAACAAAGCATGTGGACTACAGGGGTTACTTTCTTTTATATTGATTCTATGACTTAGTGACCACTACATTGTGGTTTGAAAGAAATCTATTGTTCTCTTTCAGAGGGCATTTAAATATATTTGAAGCAATATGAAATGAGAAGATGGATTAGTCTCTAATCCTCATGAGCAATCAGCCTAAGCCCTGAAGCCTGAAATGTGATTACTCACATCATTGTCTAAGCTCGCATAGCAACAAATTTTAATAATGATTGTAAAACTATCCAGTTTTTTGTTAAATCTAGCCACCTAGATGACCTCCCATAGAAAGTTTTCTCCACATGTTGATTATACTCTTGCTAAGGAAAGATTACATTTTTTCATATTAAATTTACAGTTGTTTAATGGTATCACATCGCCTTATTTCCTATGATACACTCAAATTTGCTCCCATTAAATTTAATGGAACCTTTGCCTTTGAGAGTACCGTTTGTAAGTGTTATGCAGTTATTTCTAGCTGCTTAGTCTGAAATCACGTATGAATTTGTCTAGTACAAAGAAAGTTTATTTCTCTGAGTTTGAGTCACAGACTATTGAAATGATTGATTTCAGTGGGGGCTGGATTATATCTTTTTTCACGGAATATTCAAGGAAATTTCACATAAACATACTACCTATCCCTTTTCTATCTCAGCTAAGACAGCATACTAGAGAGTTACAAATTTAAAACTGATTGACGAACAGTAGTTTCAAAATTCAGATATTCAGATACAGAAAAAAAAAGGTTTTGTTCGTTCTGAAAACAGTAAAAAAATACAGAAAAGTTATTGAATCAATTCATGGATGTGAGATAAAAAAAGTCAAAGGTGTTTTTGAGGCAATTTGATATCTCAGTTCTTTACTTTACAGAACAAATTGTACTATTTTATCCTTCTTAGTAGGCTCAATAAATTCAGCCACGTTAAGTCTATTTCTGTCCTTACTTGAAGAAAAGGAAATAGCCAGATCCTGTTAGTCACCTAGCTAACGCCAAGCTGAGCATGACTGAGTGCCTCCACAGTGCACCAGAGAGTGATGTAAGCACAGTTAAATCATTCATATCCTCTCTATTTATGTCTTAATGAATAACATTTATTTCAGTGACATAGGGAATAAAATCAGTTTTCTAGTTAAAAAGGGCTGACATGAGCTAGTAGAACTAAAATCTAGATAGACAGGGATAAAGACTGGACCCGTGAATGAGAACTCCCACCAAATTTGGTAGGTTCCTGCCAGTGTAAATGTAGTACATTTCACAGAATAAGCTTTCTGTGTTGGTGCTGAGTTTTAAATGATCCTTTATGGAAAAGATTTGCAGCAATACTATTGAAGTCAGAGCTTTATTCCTACCAGTTCAACTGCTCTGTAAAAGTGACTATCCCAATGTCTACTTTTAGCCCGTGGCAACTGAACCACCAAGTGCCAAAGAGGAAGCATGTTGATGTGTCATTTAGGTGTTGAATCTTGAGACTTTTCCTCTATGAGCATCACACTCTGGAAAGTATGTGTTTCAAGACCACATCAGCAAGTTTAGCCAGCCAAAACTGAAAATAAAGTGAGTTAATAGCTTTCCTTCACCTATAGACTAGGTAGCTTTATTTGATTTCTTTTCTGATAACTGCAGACATTCACAATTTGTTTCTCATGAAATGTTGTGAGTCTGGATTACCCCAAAGTATTCTTGCTTTATTTAAAAAAACAAACAAACAAAAAAACACAACAAAAACCCACAAACATTTAGAAGAAAGCCATGATCAAAATAAAGACGTTTGATTATATTTCTCTCCCTCTCTCTTCTGTTACTTATTATTTTATTTGTAATTATTAATGTGTGTATATATATGTTATATACAATAATAGTATTTGGTCTTTAAGATACAGATAGTAGATTATGGAATACTTCAGAAAGAACTGAATCTATTTCCTATATTTTAAGTTGTTCATGTATGTCTACTGAAAAATATGACATTAATGTTATATAGTTTAGAATTATTAACTATAAAAACAGAAGACTGGGAAAATGCTGTTAAGTAGTTCTATCAAAATACCACATATTTTCTTACTTTCCATAATCTAATTTTTCTTTGATGTTATTGACAACCTGTCACAACATGAGGTAATAGAGCCAGTGAGTAGTTGAGAAAATTGCTGTTCAAATCATTGCCGCTGAAAATTAATCACTTCTGGGAAGTCATGTGTGCTCAAAGACCACAGTATTAGTTTTAGCTAGCCCAAATCCAAAACTGAGCACCCGTGATATTTTCCAGTACATTTGACTGAATCCTTTATGTTTTGACACACTATCTTTTAAACCAAGGTCTGCATGTCTCTGAGAATTTCAAAGCTGTCCTTCAGGCTTTAGTTACCTATTCCAAAGGCTTAAACCCCCTGGGCACTTATTGAACAAATAGTCTTTAGTATTCTAATGATTACTGACTAAATAGAATCTACCAGCCTGCTGAGTGGAAGCACACTTTATTCTTTCATAACCTTGTGGGTCCACAGCTCAATAAAACCTGGATATATGATATTCTGGTACACACATTATTCAGGGTACCCTGAGCAGTACAGAAACTGAGAAGGGTAAAGCAAGTATATTCATAAACAAGCAAGTATATAAGGGCATAGTACATTCATAGACAAGCGCAAATACATTCATAAACACTGAAGTGATATTTGAATCCTGAAAGTCCGTATAAGTAGCTTCATGGGGTTCCATGCCTACTACCTCTCAATGGTTTCCAGATTTTTGTGAATGCAGTGTAGCTGGAATATAAAATGATGTTCTGCTACATTCAGTTTTGTTTTACATTGGATACTTCTAGAATACTGCATAACAATATGATACACTCTCAAAACTTAAGTGATACATTGATAATCTATAAGAACCTAGATTTACAAACAAAAGACTGCTGAATGATAAGAATAATGGTCACAAGTTTAATAAGAAATGTTGAAAAAATAGAAAAATGCTGATTCTTGAATCAAAAAAAGAGAAAATCTGCAAAGAACATGGCCAGTGTTCAAATTTAAATAGAATTAATGTTTTGCAACATGTCATAGAAAAAACTGACCACACACTGAAAAATCAATTTTATTGTGTTTTATTAAGTAACATATAGTGTTAGGAAACTTATTAGTCTAATATTAACCATCTTGAGAATACACTCTATGATTTTCAGGGGGAAAAACTCCCACATTTTGAATGAATAAAGTTATTTAACTAGAACCTATACTGCAAACTGATTTATTAATAAAATTATCATAATGTGATAAATTCTATCCTTTTATTATTCCTACTGGAATCACATAAATAAACAAGATCTAGTCTTGTTTTGCTTCTAGTTGGAGATAGACAAGCTTTTTTCACTTTATTTCATATCAGAAAAAGGAGTTCTCTTATCCATTACAAGAGGTCTCAAATAAATAGTCAGAATGAGACAGATCAGAGCACATGAATTATACTTAGTCATGGCTAGACTTTGCAAATGAAGATTTTGGAGGGTTTTACCCATGCTTGCTGCAAGCGCGCTGATGGCTGATAAGGCCAATGCGAGATAGGCAAGTCCAGTTGCAAAAGGCACAGCAGAAAGTCTCCATAGGTGACACTGTCAAGGCACAGTTCTTTCTGCGGTGTCTTTTCTCCTCCAGACTGATTCTGTGTGCTTTTTCAAAGGAGTCAGCGGTGTTACAGATTGTGTGTTTCCACAACTCCCGACTGGAGGCCAGAGTAGACCACTGATGGTGGTCAATATGGTCAAGGTTGAGGTGTTGTTTCAGGCAATCCTTGTATCTCTTCTTTGGGTCTTGTCTCTTCTGGCAGCTGGTGGCAAGTTCACCATAGAGCACAATCTTAGGGAGGCGGTGATCCTCCATCCTGGAGACGTGCCCTGCCCAGCACAGCTGCGTTCTCAGCAGCGTGGCCTCGATACTGGTGACCTCTGCCTGTTCCAGAACAGACACACTAGTCACGTAATCGGACCAGTGGATGTTTAGGATTGTACGGAGGCAGCGCTGGTGGAAGCGTTCGAGGAGTCGCAGGTGGTGGCGGTAGATGAGCCAAGATTCAGACCCATATAGAAGAGTGGACAGTACCATGGTTCTGTAGACACTGATCTTTGTACTTTTCTTCAGGTGTTTATTGCACCAGACTCTTTTATGGAGTTTTCCAAGAGCTCTGTATGCCTTTGCTAACCTGTTGTCAATCTCTTTGTCAATCTTACCATCTGAGGAAATGATGCTACCCAGATAAGTGAACTGCTGGACTGACTTAAGCTCTGATTTACTTATGGTGATGTGGGGGTGATGGAAAACTTCCTGAGGTGCAGGTTGATAGAGAACTTCTGTCTTCTTCAGGCTGACTTCCAGCCCAAAAAGCTCAGCAGCCTCTGCAAAGAAGGATGTTAAGCGCTGCAGAGCTGTTTCTGTGTGGGCAACGAGGGCAGCATCATCAGCAAAAATATACTTACACTATTCAGTCAGTCTACCCAGAGATCACAAGAAGTTCCAAAAGCTTTATTACTTTGATCCTATTGAAACCCATGAAGAATCACATCTTAATAATATATCTACAGATTTGAAGCAAGGAAACCTACAGTCAGTCTCCAAACAGCAGTTTTTGGCCCCCAAAACACCCTTCCAATGTCAAAGATTACATTCCCAACTGAGTTGAAATCTTTTCCTTCAAGCAGGCTGGCAAGTGACAGATTGTCATCTGAACAAAGGAAAGTGCAAAGCCCTTCACCTTGGGAGGAACAACATCAGACATGTGGTGTTTTAACACATCTGGAAAGCAAGTTGACAGAAGGGAACCTGAGGATGAACACTGAACTGAACATGAGCCAGAAGGGTGTCCTTGAGGGAAAAAAAGGCAAGCTATATTGCAACTGCTTTAGTCAAAGCGTGGCTGGCAGGTCAAGGGCAGATCTTTCGCATCTATTCAGCACTTGTAAACCACAACTCGAGCACTGTGTCCAGCTTTGGGCTCCCCAGTAACGGAGATACAGACATACTGGATACAGTCCAGTGAAGGGTAACAAAGATGGAGCATGTCTCCTTAAGAGGAAAAGTTGAGGGAGGTGGGACTCAGGGTGGATCAAGTCTAGAGAAGACTCAGGGTGGATCTTAGTGTGTATAAATACCTTTAGGAGGACACCAAGAAGCTGGAACCAGGCTCTTTTCAGTGGTATCCAGTAACAGGACAAGAGGTCTTGGGTACAAACTGAAACACGTGAAACACAGACATTTCCCTCTGAACATCAAACCCCACTTTTACAGTGAGGGTGACTGAGAATTGTCACTGGCTGCCCAGAGCATTTGTGGAGCCTCCATCCTTGGAGATAATTTAAAAATTCATCTGGTGATAGTCCTGGGCAATCAGTCCTAGATGTTTTGGATTGAGCAGGAGGATTAGACAGGATAACCTCCAGAGATCTCTTCCAACCTTAACTATTCTGTAATTCTTTAAGATGACACTGTTACTCAAGCTATTTATGGTAATTTCCCAAAAGGGCTTATCTGAATGTCTCTAACTTCTAATCAGGTACAAACTGCAAATTTTCTCTTAGTTCATGCTTATGTAGTTCAAATAATGTGCTTTCCTTCTATATGTCTCATCCTTTATATGCAAATTATGGAAGTCACCAACACTGATTTTACCAGGAACAGTACTGTTAAATCCTGCAAATTATCCTCATGAAAAATACAAAATTACACAAAGTGTTTAGCCTTTAGGAAGCCATTCAGAAGAGGCTGTCTTTAAGTTTATGAGAGTCACAGGTGAACGCTTGCTAAACAGTACCTATCTGTGTACTTTCTATCAAAGACAGCAGCCCGTGTATCTTATTTTTTTTGCATTTTATTTTGCTATAATAAGTTTCTCAGACATCTGCTAGCCTGGGTCAAGAATCTTCCTCTGACCTGGCTATAATTACTGTCAGTTTGGGAAAAAAAAAAAAAAAAAAAAA
>VXAU01005468.1:68660-95435 GCA_013399695.1 Formicarius rufipectus | reverse complement strand
TCAACAAAGCCTTGGTAAATACTTCTAGAAAGTCAGATGCAGAGTGTCTATTTTTAGCATTGTTGTTGCAGGTCTACAGCAGAAATCACTTTTGGATTCTGTCTCTGACTTTTTTGAGTGAGGATGAGCAAGGTCTACTTTCTCTGCTTGAATAAGTAGAATGTAGCATACTCATTCTCCCTTTCTCTTTCTCTTCCCCATTTGTCTCCCGTTTTTAACATATATCTACTATATATTAATAGAAAAGCTGTTGTGTTGTGNGTTGTTTTGTTTGTGTCTCTTCTTTTTTCTCTGTAGAATATTGGTCATTGCTGGGATAGAGTTAACTTTCCTTCAAAATACCTCATATAGTGCTATGTTTTATATTTGTTCTGCAAATCTTTGATACCACACTGCTGCTTTACTTACTGCTGCATAATGCTGATATAGCAACATTTCCTCTTATATTTCTCATGCTTCACTTCTAGTGAGGAGCCTGGGAGTCCACAAAAAAAAGGGAGGGGACAGAGCCAGGATGACTGACCACAGCTAACCAAAGAGATTTCCCATACTATAGGATGTTGTGCTCAACAATAAAAATTGAGGGAAGAAGGAAGAGAAAGGTTATTCTAAGTTGCGGTGTTTGTATTCCCAAGTAGCCATTATGTGTCGTGTAGCCCTGCTTTCCTGGATATGGTTGAACACCTGTCTCCCCAATTCCTATACCTATTAAACTGGCTTTTGGAGTTTTTTCAAATTTGACTCTTCATCTGATTCTTTTCCCCCTCACACTCCAGGTGAATGAGAGATTCTAGGGGGCTCAGCTGCTGTTCAGGCTTAAATCACATGAACAAGAGCAAAAAGATCAGGAAGCATCACAAGTTCACAATTCTATAGTTATTGTAAAAAAAATTCAATGATTGTGATATTGATATCACCAGATCTGTGAAATTATAATGTATAATTATTTCTATACATTGTAAATTAATCAAAATTATCATCTGTTCTGAAATCCACAGTAATTTAAAAATATCACTGAATATTAATGTAAAATCATCATCTATGTTCTTAACATTTATTCTGTTCCATGACCCTGTAACATGAGTTTTGTCTTTACTATTGCAGCTGTACCAAACTTATTCACCAAATTTACACTCTGGACACCAGGTTGGCAGACTGCAAAATCTCTTTCTCTGATTTCTGATTGATTTTACCAACCTACCTTATAATTATGTATAATATTTCAATTTGCATTTTCAAAGAGAACAGAAAAAGAATCATAGGAAGATGTCTGAATGCTTTCACCAATTTTTTTCTCTTCCATAGGAAGGGAGAGAGATGGCCACTGAAGTGTCAGCCTCAGAGTTAGGTTTTGCATGCCAATTTCACATGCAAAATATGCATGATTTCTTTTGCATGATCATGCATGATTTTCTTACGCATGATTTCTTTTGTTTTTAAACATACTTATAGCTTAAACAGGGACTCACGGTGCTGTATGCTCTCTGTCAGCTATGGACTGACAAAAAATCCTGGGAGTTTAATTACCTGCCCATTTGTTTTTCATTCCTACTCCTTTACAAAACTCTGTAAATTCACACAGTAAAAACATAAAAACACTTTGTGTTCAGTATCTCAGCAGCTTCCCATCTCCTTGAAGCTAAAAGTCAAGCTCAGACAATTGGTGTCGCAAATGAGCTAAAGAAGTGCTTCTGCCTAGTTTGGAACTGAGCACTTAACCTAAGGCTGAATGTTCAGGCTGAATTTCCAATGTTAGGACCACAAGGGACATGATGAGAAGGCAGCTGCAGTGGAGAATACAGTTTTCTGTTTTACAAGTAGTCCATTAAATGACTGAATCAGATAACACAGTTCCAACAGACAGCATATCCTGAAACACGAGGGAAATTGCAGTGTTCACGAGGCTGTCCTTAAAACCAGTTCTATGGCACATTGCAAGAGCGTGCCCTCATCCCATGAACTTTTCTAAACAACCTGTTCTGTGCCCTGACATAATATCTGAAAGCCTTCAATATGAAATAACAATATGTTTCATTTGAACCTATGAATTAGTTTGTATCATCTTTTTTTAATCTCATATCTCTGGATTTTGTTTCAAGACGTAAATCTAAGCAGAGTTTTCCCAAAACTCAGAGTTTTTCATTTGATCCACTAAAAGTCCATTAAAATGTGTGTTCTGAAGTTCAGTGTTTAGGGATTGTTCCTGCAAGGTGGTGAAAACTATGCCTTGATTCATCAAAACACTTAAGCTTGTACATACCTTTAAGCATGATTTGAAGATCTAGAGAAATTAGGTATGTATTTAGGTCATTTATTGGGTCATATGCATAACACTCAGATCTTGTAGAATCAAGCACTGTTCTATACATGTATGTACACATGCACACATGTAGGAATATACACTGTGCATTTAAAAAGTCAGTACAGAAATTTTATTTCAATTTACTGATAAAACATTCTTGGTATAATACTGAGTGCAAAGGTTACTGCTCTGTGTACACCAGTGTATGTGTAGTTATAACAGAGTCCAGAAATGGTTGCAGTAGTCTGCTAGCAATCATTTGCTTTTCATACAATAACTCCAGCTAAACCTAAACAAAATGAATACTATATTTGAGAGAGTGAATTCAATAAATTTTCCATTTCGGGATATAAGAAATGAAGTGAAATGAAATTTTTATCAATTCAAGACAACATGCTGTATAAAGCAATCCTGAGAAACAAGTCAAATCTACTGCAAGAGGATATACATTGTGTTGGCATCATGCTACTTTGCAGTTTACATATCGGCAATGGCACGCTGAGGTTTTTCAAGTATATCAAACACTACATTGCAATATTTATGTAAATCATTTTATCTATGTATATCTTCTACTTCCTGCAATCACAACTTCACAGCCCCAATGCAGTATTATTCAGCTTTTATGATGTCCCTTATGCCATTAATCTCTGTCTTTTCCTTATATATTTTACTTGGCAAATACAATTTATTTTAAAAAACAAAACAAAAATAAAACAAAAACAAGAGAAGCAAAGACATTTTCACCTTTCAAGGAATTTTGTATCCAATTTAATTTAACTAATTTTCTATCTTCAAGTCTTCTCTTTTGCTTGCAAAATCATTCTCTTTTTGATTTATTGCAATTAACCAGTTATCCATAGTGATTTATATTTTTAAAAATCTACCCATTCTTTTCAAACTAATATAAACCCATCTAGCATTTGACAGTGATGTGAACTTTCTTGCTGTGAATATCTATTCTTATATTAAACATTTCCAGAGCAGGCAGATTGTGATACAAAGTGAGATTTATATGAGCTGTGTTATTTGTCAAATTATCCAACAAATTTAATCTGTTGTGTTCTTCTAAATTATTCATGACCCATTCATAACATCTGTAAGCACAATATAATTTTTATCAAATAATTTGGACAAATAAATATTAGATTTGTTTTTACCAGACTCATTTCTCAAAGCTAATTTCATCCTAGTCAAAAGGCTTACCTGTAAAACAGGGACAGAGTGAGTCCCTGGGAGTCTAGTCTTGGTGATGATAGAGTGTCCCATGGTGCAGGTTCCGCTGGTCCTGAGGCATGGCACAGAATGTCCACAGATTCACACAGCCTTAGAGCATAGGATGCTCTCTCACGGGTTTTAGGAAAAAGAACAGGCAGCTCAGCATGAATCCACCTGGACACAGCAAAGATCACTGCTGATGTACACTGCTCTCTGATGGAAATGCCTTTGTTTTCCATGGGATATAAAAAGAAAAAGAATTAGACATACATACAGGTCAGGAAGTATGAGCAAGAGTCATCTCAATCCCCACATAAAAAAAAGCTGAGAAGAGTAAACTTTTGTCCTTCAAAATTGAGGTGACTATCCAGATTTTATGTCTAAAATCATTATTTTAATGTTCCATTTTTAGACAACCCTGAAAGAAAAGATTGTCTTTATTTTCCTTAATATGCAACATACCATTAGAAATCAAATTGAATTTTTGTTTAAAGAACATCAAAAACCTAGGGAGGCAGAATAATTAAAGAAAATTGTTCTAGGAAACTTCCTGCCACAACACCATCATGTTACACATGAAGTAACCATTTAAGATGTAATAAAAAGTCTAGAGAAATTACTAATTTGATTGTCTGTAGATATTGTAGTGTATCTAAAAATGGAACTGAACTTTTGCTTAAAGACAACTTCAGTAGTGCTTCAATTCCTCAGAAAAAGTAATAAATACAGTATTTTCCTAAATAATTTTTTTAATTATTATTTTTAAGAACTATTTAAGAAGTTGCTTGTCTGATTGTTTGTTTGTTTGTTTGCTTGCTTAGTTGTTGGGCAGTGCGGTTTTCTTTCCAGTGTCAATTTATAGAGATTTCCTCTAGAAAAAGCTTCATCAGTGTAAGATACAAATGCCAAAAACACTCTCTTTTTTCTCTACCTTAAAAGCGAAAGGTGGCAAGACTGCAAATATGAGAAAGAACTTATGCTTTAGACAGATTCTCGAGGTCTGGTAAAGATGCATTAGACAGTTAAAATAATAATCCCAATTATCTCAGAAGCTATAAATTTGTTTAATTTGATTCCTTGTCATTGTACAGCAGACTCATTTAATAAAAGACTATCTGAAATGCATGAACTGATCTGACCTTATTTTTGAAAATAAGATAAATCAGTGTTAAAAGCAACTGCTCATCACAGTGTCTTTCTTTTTTCTTCAATATCCCCAAGGAAGGGCTTTATGAAAATATGTTTAGTAATTTAGAGATGCTCAAACAGTGCACTTATGTTTCATGAGTGTGACTGTGAGTAAGACTAATCTTTTTACTTCTAAGTAACTGTTCTTGCAAATAGTGCTTTTTTTCTAAAATGTGGCAAGAAAGAGAATGTTTTACATCTTTTCAAAGACTACAAAAAGGTGGGAGAAATTCTGAGAAACTGTTCCCTCAGAATGGAAAACCATCTGGACAAAGTTCTTTCTTTGCCTTTCATTTAAGAAGCGAAGTGGTAGTATACTAAAACACAACCATCCTATAAAAGAGTCTGTCCGCTATGTGTCAGTCTGATTAGTTAGTTCTAAGCTCAGTCACCTGTGGTTTTGAAAAGTTTTTCAAGAGTTGAAGAAGACTTGTATACACTTTGCAAGCAAGCAGGGAAGAATAAATATTTTGTTGTTTTAGGTGAAGCAAGGGATCATGTTACTGATGGACTGGGAGTAGACTAATGAAGAGGGTACCAGTCTGCTGCTTCTTTGACCTCACTTTTTTGAGCCGTGTAACACTGAAAGTTCGATCTGTTTTCTTTGAGCCCTTTGTCCAGAATAGCAAGAATGAGAATACCCTCATTTAAAAGTATAACATATGTTTTATATCATCATCTCTATCAGAAAAAAAAAAATACATTCACCTCTCTATCCATAGGTTGAAAGGGAATCCAAACTTATCTGCACATACTACATGCTCTGCTTGTGACCTCTTGGTTTGATGAATTCTAAATGAGTACTTTACTGAGGTCAATGTTGCACACTGAAATTCCAGAATTTCAGAATCTCTGAAATCAAAAACTCTGAAAATCAGAATTTCCAAGTGGACAGGGTGGATTTATCTTCTAGGATAACAAATTGTTCTGTTAAAGTTATAAACTAGAAATAACTGGTTCAATTTGCCATGTTTAGCTTAGTGGCAGCCAAGAGATGCAGTCTCTGCAATGAACATTCAAGTGCATATCTGACATTAGACTCTCCAATCTTACCTGGTCTTTGGGATGCTACTGTAGCTGTTAAATGATTGTTATTTTTTTTGTTTTGTTTTGTTTTTGGTTTTGTTTTGTTTTGTATTTTGTTTGTTTGCTTGTTTTGTGTTTTTTTGTTTGTTTTGTTTTGTTTTGTGGTTTTTTTTGCCTTTTTTTTTTTGTTTGTTTGTTTGTTTTTTTCCTTTATAAGAATGAAGAACAAAGAGAAAAAGACACTGGAAGACATATGTAAGGATAAAATACTCTTTCCATAAGATTTATGGCAAGGAGATAAGAGCTTGTTTCACTTAAGGAAGCTTTTCTGCCTAAGAAGTATCCATAAAGATAATTTGGATGTTTTGCCTCCTGATTCCAGAGAGGCTTTCAGGCTCTGGTATGAGGAGACAGAAGCCCTCACAGACCTGTGCAGGGAGGCCATGGAGAGCCAGTGATGATAAAGCCCAAGAAAGAACAGAAGGTGTGTCTTTCCTCAGGCCCAATATTCAAAGTGCCATTAAGATTTTCTTCGTTAAGTCTAGTGTTCTCAGCTTTGGAATACATTTTCCTGAAATCCTTCCACTGCCTGGTGTTTGGGGGGTACCTGTGTGTCACCTTACTTCACAACATATCACAGTTAAAAAGGAGAAGACAGAAATGGTGAGAGTAACATAGGGAGAAAAAATGAGACAGAAAAATGCCAGAAAGTAAGTAGTAAGAGAAAGTCGATTGCTTTGGAAAATTTGCTGACTAAGTAAAAACGGAACTATAGAATACATGACTCAACTACAGAGATGAAACTAAACTATTCACACAAATTAAAATTTAGTGTAATGCAGATATTCACATTCCCCAATGGAGTTCTCCACGCTCCTACTTAAGCCTGGAAAAAAAAAAAGAGCTGAAATAATAATTATACAACAGCTTTTGGAATAAATCATGTTGAATGACCTCTCTTTTCCTGAAGAGGATCCCCTTGGGCAAGAATATATATATAACCTTGAAAATTCTTACTTCACCCCTTCATGATTTCATTGACTCCCCAAAAGATACTGTCCAGTCCATTTTCACCTGCCAGTGCAGCTCTGGGAGTGGCAAGGTGGCCTGTCAGATGTCCTGTTCTGCACAGCTTCATATAGAAACAAAACAAGGTTTAGCTTACTCAAAATGCTGTGGTGGTCTCTTCCTTATTGACTGAGCTTTGACTTTTTCACTTTATTTTTCATAAATTTCCTTTGTACCTGAGGAAGTGTTGCTGCTGAAATGGTTCTTGTTAGTGGCTCATCTTCCTGTCCCGGAGTTTTCAAAGTTCTGCCTTGAAACTGTTTGACAAGATGTGTTCCTTGCCACATACACGGAATGGCATGTACCTGAAAACAGTTTTAATTAAAATCTAGTTTAACATTTCCATTAAATTTAAGTAGCAGCTGGCATTATTTCTTGCATTGACAGTGTGAAAGAGGTAACAAAAACACCCCAGAAAACTGATTGATATTCCTTCTTAATTTGCCAGTTGAACTACTGAAAGTATTAACATTATAAATCTGCTTCAGGCTTCTAAGTAAGAATAAAATAAGAAGTAAACTGGAAACAGAATTAGTTTTCCACCATTGACATAGCCATTAGTGCCAATACCACAAGATAAGCTTGTCATTAAAATGGTAGTAACAAAAACATAAGTTCTGTATGCTGAGATGTATTTATCTGGTGGAAGATTTCACAGAGTACTTTAGGACGGCTGCTTGAGAGAAGTGACTGCAGAAACTAGGGACACTGCTGAGCACAGTGTGACTTGATCTAGCTGTTGTCCTTGATCTGGTTGCTGTACTACAATTTAAAAATAACCCTGACTTTTTCAGAAAAAAAAACAACCCACACATAAAACCTCTGAGTTTCTTACACATATATGTAATATATATAGACATACGTCTGCTATATATGTTGCTTCCATAGCATCATAATCAAAGCGCTAATCATATGGGGAATGGTTCAACCTTATTTAGTTGAAAGCTTCTATTTCATGGACACTTCTACCTGAGATAAATATCTGAAGTTTTCTTCATAATTAGTAGAAAAAGAGGGATCCTGTTAAAATGCTTCTCAACTGACTTCCTTTCATAGGAGCATTAAGAATAGAGTATCTGAGTGCACTGTGCAATGGCAGAGAGGGCAATGCAAAAAGTGGGATAAGTCTTGGTACAGGCCATGGATTGATGATTCACAGGAGAAAATTACCTGAAACTGCTGAAAAGCTGCACAATGGTATCCTCATGGACTGATTTAATTGGCAGTCTGTGCCTGTATTCCCCTCCCTGCATTTTAGGAGAGACTGAGGCAAAGCATTGTTACATCAATATCCAAGTAAAACACCACCTGTAAAAAGACCCCAAGATTAATTTTAAAAGCAAGAATTAGACATTCTGATTAGCATCTGAAAGAAATCTTATAAAATTTCCTTAAATGGGTGCATGCACCACAGTTGGACTCTCAGAACCACATAGCTGCTCTGTGCTTATGAGATGCCTGAAGAACAGTAAGAATATGCTACAGGGAAAGAAATTATATCAGAACACTACAAAATATATGTAACATGATTGACTACTGATTACATTTTACTCTGAAGAAGGTGAGCATACAGATAAAATGGGGGAAAAGGAGTACTGCATAATTATGACTAGGGTTATACTGCCATTTCACCCTATTTACCAAAATGAAATTAAATGATTGAAGAAATTACATTTTAATTGGGATTTCTTTATACTTTGCAAAATGAAAGTGATAATTTGGGGTATTAAGATTAACTGAAATTCTTTTTGTTGTACAACATGTATTTCAGTCATATTGTCTATCTAAATAAATATTTCAGAATGATATTGAATTCCCTTCTTGGAAAGGATCAGTGATATCAAGCTGCTTCTTGTAGTTTAAATTCAAACTCCACTTGGATCAGAGGATATAATTTAGATCAGTTTACAATTTTTATAGTAGCTGAAAAGATTAAAAAGAAATTATCAAAGAGAATGCTAATTGAAATCAAATTAAATGACTGAATGGATCAGAATCCGGATGCAGAACTCTGGGAGAATATCTGCTCTGATGCATCCTGCTGGTGACATGTTTTATTTTTGTGAATTAAACAAATATTTCTTCAGTACTCTTTCATTATGATTAACAATGTGAGATTTGGTGTGACCCAACTGTAGATTAAAGAAGAAAAATGGTTCTTGCAAGCTGTTAAGGGAGTAGTTTAGCCTAAAAATAAGATGCATGAGTTATGCAAAATAATGAGTGTGTGCATTCTGGAACATAAATATATATATCAAATCACCCAGTTCACCAGTTACTGGAATAAATAAAAAAAGAATTGTTATTTTTCCAAGAGTAGTTTTATGAAGTAGGTAGGAGCTTTAAGTGTAGTCTTGCACTTCAAGAAATTTGTTGCAATATATATTGCAAGCCAGACCTGTGGAATTAATGAGTCTGTTCTTAATGGTACACTTTTTTTTATAAAAACTTTGAATATTTATATAAAGAAGGTTTTTCTTTCTTTATTTTACTCCTTTAATACATTTTTGTATACTCTTAGTTTCTTCATCCAAGTCTACATTTGCAACTAGCAGCTATTTGATATTCTTATGGCAATCTTATAAACTGAAATTCTTCTTCAATACTTCTGGACTTACATGTACAATTTTGCTGAACAAGGAACTCCATGTATTTTTCATAAATCAATCTTCTCATTAGAAACAAGTACAAAAAAAATGGTTATTTGGTTATGCTTTCCATAAACTGGATTCAAAACTGTAGCTTGGAGTAAGCATGAACTCATAAGATTGCCCATGAGTCCATCTCACCTTACATAAGTTTCAGTGAGTTTTGTGGCATCTTTTTTTTTTCTTTAAATTGATTTTAATATTACATAGGTCTGACAAAAATAAAGTAAAAAATTTGAAAAATTGCAATTTGCTATTTATATGTAGTGCAGAAAGAGGCATCAGACCGCATTATTAGTAGCTCAAAAGTAATTTTTCAAATACCAATTTTTTTACTGTAGTTTGTAACCTCACATAGGCACTATGTTTAAATTCTTACTTCCTTATCAAAATGTATGCATTAATTGCAAGTATAAGCTGGTTTATTCTTGTAATTTTTTTCTTAAAAAACATTGACTTGTGAGCACTGGTGTTTAAAGAAATAGATAAGCAAAGATGCATGCCTTTCAAAAGGAGTGAAAAGCAAAAAAAAAGAAAGAATAATTACCTAAACTTCGTGGACAGACATGAGAAAAGACTGGGGAAAGAGCTTTTGTTTCTATAAGCTTTAATGTCTCCTTAATTTTATGATAATCTCCTCTAAGTCTTTTTTTCATGGAAGTTTTCATTTTGTCAGATAGAGGTAAAATAGGAAGAGAAGTTAGAAATAATCCTTTATATTTGGGAAACACATTCCCACAAAAATCTCAAAAAGGCTTATTTTTTTTTGCAAGTCTTCATAGCAGGGGTGGCAGCAGACCTTTCCTATGTGCTCTTAGCTACCAGGACAAGAAGGTCAGGATCCATCCAGCTGTTCTCTCACCTCCCTATTTGTATTTATCTTTTATCATCACCTTAAAATGAGGCTATAAATGATTTGGGGACAGGAAATAATTTTTTCCCTGTGTTTGCTTAATGAGTATTACAATAGTATTCTTGCTTTCAAGTCGGCATATGCTATTAAAACCCTGAAAACAACAAACTGGAAAAAGGGAAAGGGATGTATATTAATGACATTAAATCTAAAAGGAATTATACAACAGTGCATGTGTAGCTAAACGACTACCATGGCTTCCAGCTCCCCTACATTCTTGATTTTTACTCATTGTAGGATTTCATGGAGCACTGGAGACTCAGTTACAGTATAAAGCAATCTGAAGTACTGTGCTTTTCATGGTTTAGAGGAGGCTGTGCTTCTGTGATGTCTCCAAAAGGGATATCATTTTGTTTTCATATATTTTCCAGGTTACAATGTGACGAGTGGTTGATTTCACCCCTGCATCCTCTGAGCTCTGTTCATCATGATTTTGTCCTATTTGTTATTCCACCACAGATTCCCTTTTAAGCACACTACATACTTATTTGAATGAAAAGCACTTCTACATACGCAGCTGTGAACAGTGAAAAGAATTCAGGCATATTCCTTTCTTTGTAAATGAGGTAGCTGCTATGCCTACTTCTGAGAAAAGACCGGAACTCTTCCTTTCCACCCTAAAAGGCTTTCCAGATATCACATTTTCAGGGAACAACTAACTCTGTAAATTCTGAGAGAGAAGAGATAATGGTAGTTTTGGTTAAATCTTTGTTATTTTGCATTTATATGTAAAGGTGAGGTATTGAGATATTGAATAGACAACTATTTTAAATATGTTTCAATAAATCAATATAACACTAAATCTTTCTTTGCTTTTTTTCCCCCCTAAATCTCTTACGGATTTTTTTTTTTTTTTTTTTCATGGAGACTAGCCAGGCAAAAAGAAAATAAATACACTATTTCAAGAAAATTAATTTAATTCCTCAAATATTCCTTTGGACAATGCTGCAATGATTTCTGAAAAATATATGTCCACATAAATATGATGACATAGTTGATAAATAATATTATTTACTCGATTATAGATGCCCACAAGCTCTCAATACGTGTTACAGTTTGGGATCTATTCTGACCATTACACAGAAAATACATCTGGAAACTTGGATTTCAAAGGTTATTTTTCTCATAAATTACTATGATTCATAAAATTCTGATGCTGACCTTCAATATAACAAATTGTAAAATACAGCATGTCCCTTTCCTAGATTTGGTTTGATTTTGATTTTATTGAATATTTTTATCAACTACCATAGAGAAAGGCATTTGAGGATATCCTATCCTTGTGATTATCATGCAGAAACTTGTACAGATAGATTACTAGTGCTTAACTGCATATATTTCGTCATAGAAAGTAAAATCTTTTCCAATTGCTTACGAAGGTCCTGACTTGTTAAATCCTGCCTCCAAATTTTTTTTCCCCTTTGTTGTTGTTTTTCTCATTCAGCATGCTTCTCGTAAGGGTATACTACAGTTCCATTCTTCCTGGGCTTACAGTGGCTGAAAAAAAGATACTGTGAAAAAGTACATTAGCATAAATTAATTTTTTGTTCTAGATGATTCCTTTGGGCTATGGGGATGCACTGAAAATGAAATTATTTCCTTAACACTCCTGTACTTCTGTCCATTTTATGTATGCTCCCTAGGATGTGGTACAGCCCAGCAGCTATTGCTGACACTACATATACTGGCAGGTAATTTTGGAATGCCTAGATTCAAATACGGCCTGTTCATAAATTTCCTCTTTTCCCATTCTTCTATGCAGCAATAAATACTTGCCTGAAGTCTGACTTTATTTGTACCATTCCTCTCCTTTCATTTGTGGCCTTCTTAAATGAGGAACCTGGGTAAGCAGCCCTTCTCCTCTCACTATTTATCAATGAGAAAAGAAAATCACGGAAAATATCCATATTCACAGGACTAAGGTAGAAAACAATTCCTTACACAATGTCTGGTTTCAGCTAATAATGAGCTTCAGACTGACCATATGGGAATGACCAATAATCTTGGTTTCTCATTTTAACATGTTCTCTAGCCTGTGGATTGTAAATAAGCAGGAAATCCTATATTCCAGTGGGAATTATGTGGAAATGAGAACTATCATATACTCTATTTAATCCTCATTTTAATAAGGTATAGATATAATTGTGTTGACTTTAGACCATTAGTTTTGCTGTACGCAAAAATGATCAATCTCTAGGTCATGCTAAACTTGCCTTCCTACCAAAACAAATTAAAATAAATGGAAATAATAACAGAGGAGTGCACTTGTTAACATCTGTATTTGTTTCTTTTGAGTAGCAGGAGAATTTCCTATAAGTACTTTCAAAGTAAAAATATTTAGGAATGTCAAAGTGTTAAATGGAAATCTACATGAGAAATGAAAACTCAACTTTTTTTAGGGTTTGAACTTGAAATTCAATTCAGAAAACTGAACACCATTTAAAAAAAAACAAAAACAAAACCAACCAACCAACCAAACAAAAACCCAAAATAAAACAGAAAAAAACCCCAAAAAACCAAAAATAAAACAAAAAACACAAAACCAAACAACAAACCAATGGCAAAAAGCACCTGTTGGACTGAAAGGTAGAATGACATACTTCAACCCATCTTTGACTCCTGTTTTACATTTTTGGCTGGCAACTCCCTTGGAAAGAAGAGTTTAGAACTGTAGCGCTGACTTAACTTTCATTACATCTCTGTTATAAGAGAAAGACAATCTCATTTAGTAAGTTTGACAGTATAATTTCAGTATGTTTGAAATCTTTTTCTTTTGACATGTACTTTCCCTAGCTGAAAAGACATGCTATGATTAATGAACAGCTGTATATTTTTTCAAACATGTACCAGGTGTCTGTCACTTAGCATTTGTCAGTCCTCCATCATTATCTGTGAACAAATGTTCCTAATTAACTATAGCAGGAGGTGTGGGAACAACACAGGGGTGAGCTGTATCTGGGATGCTGCCAGCTTCATTTGTTACAAAGCTAAATATTTCACGTATTTAAGACCTGAAATTTGATAGTCTTTCTGGTATCTTCTGATGGTAATCCTTTATGGCCCAACCTTTGAGACTGTCATAAGTGAGAGTACAGGAATACTGCAAGACTCCCATAGACATGGTAATTGCCTGAGTTGCTCATGTTGGAAAGTCATATGGTAATAAACAAACCTTTTTGGTGTATTATCCTTCTTGTAAATTTATTATTTCCCAAGTCAGCTGCGATTTAAATAGTCACTAACTATTTGATTCTTTCTGTTGGGAAAAAGAAATCTAGGTAGAGTCTTGTAATTCAGGGACGTCCTGGTTCCAGCCAGGACAGGGTTAATTTTTGCAGTAGCCAGTGGGGACATGGCCAGGGCCCTGAGAGCATTCTATACCAGGTCATGTCATTTTCTGGGGTTGGAGAGAAGGACTCTAGTCCAATCAAGTAAGTGTGTCAGAGGGAGAGGTCCTGTAACACTGCTTCTCTCTGTTATTGATATTGCAGCTGTTACGGTTTGTTTTTTTATTCCATTTCTGTTTCAAGTAAATTAGAGTCTGAAAGCATATGTGAAATAGGAGTGGGAGTCTGCAGAATGGAAAAGACTGGAAAAAAAATCATAGTCCTTACCCTTACGCTAAACAAGAAATACAGCAAGAATTGCTCTTAAAATGGGAAAGAGGAATGAAAATTATGGTCTAGGCCTTGCTTGGTTTATTTGTAATTTAGCCTCTTTTTATCTCAATTTGAAAGATGCTTATATTTGATATTGTATAATAGTTTTGTCTCTATGCTACAGAGAAAAAAAAAAAAAGGCCTCTAACACCAAAAGTATGTCATCACACTATTTTTAGCACAGTCAAATCTTGTCTTTTCAATCTTTCTACAAAACTAAACACTTATGTTTTAACCCATGTTGCCTTTGACCCTTTCATTTCTTGACAACCGTTGTCAAATGCTGCCATTGTGCCTACAGCATAAGGTTTAATATTAGTCTGTTGTAGGGTTGTCAATCTCTTTTCCTTGGTCTAATCCACTCATTTACTTGGTTTCTAGAGTGTTTCTCAAACTGACCTTTTAATCTGTTTCAAAAATCTTCAAAATACCTTGAGGTTACAATCAAAAATAAGTAAAGAATGCTGCCACTAAGCTGCCAAGCTCTTTGCTTGTAAAATTTAGGAGGATGACAGCAAAGGCTGTTGAAAGTATTAAGGCAAAGATAAGAGGAAAAGCGTTTCTTAATAACATGCAGTATGAGAAAATTGAGAGAATGAGCAAGCAAACAAATGAGGAACAATATGGATCAAGGAATATTATGATTGGAAAGATTTTTTTTTGTGTGTGTGTGTGTGCACATATACACCTAATTTATTATTTTGTAGCTCACAAACACTATATTGTTGCTTCAAACAGTGCGAATATTTAACACCACAGAAAGTGGGAATATCAGAAAAAAGAAGTAGGTTTTTCAGGGTATGAGATCAATGTACAATATTTAATATACTGCCATTCTAGATATTGTGATGTATTGGTTCCATTTGTTGACCTAGAAATATGAAAGTCAGACACAAAGCAAAATGCCTTTGAAAATCCGCTAGATGTTCATGAACTACTACAAACTGCACTTCAGGTAAATGACTGATGACTGTAAGTAATATTCAGTTTTTGTTTTAGACTATGAGGAGGCAACACTAGAATATTAAGCATCGTATTTTCAAAGTTCAGGTACTAAGGATTTAGTATTTCTTCTTTAGTATTTAGTACTTAGTATTTCTTCTCATTATTAGTTTAACATGATAGAGGTGGGGGGGGGGAAAAGGCAAGCATAATGAAGTTGTCCACAGTTATCCACTCATTTGTACGTGAGAGAAATCATGTTTATTCAGTTGGCTATTTTGTTTTCTTTACATAAAATATAAGCAAGATCTTTAATTAGAACCATTATTTCCTAAAATTTTAAAAGAAGTCAACCTTAATTTTTTGTTTGTTTGTTTGTTTGTTTTTGTTTTTTTGTTTTTTTTTTTCCCCCTCTCCCAATGCTTTAGCTGCTACTGGAAATCCAAGACACTATGTCATTATTTTTGATATATAAAAATATCCCATCTAATTTAGAAATTTCTTGGGTAATCATATAGTGCAAACTTTTCAACATATAATTTGTAAAGTGCTTTTAAAATTTATCAGTTAAAATCTCCCTGAATAAAACGGAAGGAAAATAACACATCATATTCACAATGAATATTGTCCTGACAGTTGGTTTTACATAGATGATAAACCAGAGAAGAACAATATAGTCTTATGGAGCACATGCATTCTGCAAGAAGGACACACTGTGTGATGTTACCTGCCAGTGTAAGCAGATTTACAGTGAAAATTATGGATGGAAATGTGTAAGCCAATTTACTGAGAGAATACGGAATGCAGAAACTACATAAAAGTGCGATTAAATACATGGCAACAGATAAAAGAACTCTGCTGCTCTGCCTTAGTATCAGCTAACTGGACGTAGATATTGTTTCTTATTTCCAAATATGTTGCTAAATATCAGCAGTGTAAAGGACTAACTCAAGAATTCTCATTCTGGCTAAGTCAATGCTTTCCTCATTTAGACTTGTACTGTGTTTAAAAATAAATATGTAAAGTTTTGTTAAAAAAGTGGAACTTGATGTACATAATCCATAATTTGGTTTTATTACAATGCAGAAATCAAAGTGCATTATGATTTAAATGAACACTTACCTCCCTGTGATAGTAGGTCAAATCTACCAACGCTGCCTCTAAATTTCAATTAAATTGTATAAAGTGTAGAACTATAGACACTCTTGTAACTCTTGTAATATAAATAATTCCTTCTATACAGGCAACATTTTAGGACTACCTAGAGAATGGCTCAATGATATTTGTTTCCCATAATGAAATGTTAATATTTTTAGGCAAACATTTGAATGTTATTCCTATGGATTCATGGATTTTTGCTGTTTGTAGTTTCTCACTGTAATTATTACTGGTTTCCATTAAAATGAAAAGTATGATTTTAATTCCTAGTGACATCTTATAATAGCTATGTTGAATCTTCTATGCTACATTGTTTCCTAGATTTTTTATTCCCTTTTGAAATTCCTACAATAATGTATGGATAGCAAAAATCACATCAACACAATCCCTGAATGTTCCAAGTCCTTCATTAAAATGAGTGTTTCTGTTTTGTATGTGAAACACAGGTCCTTTCAGGACCCTTACACCGAATCACTACAGTTACAGTTCTTGTGATGCATTATGAATTTTAGGAATATTCTAGGGTGATTTTGGTGACATTAAATAGTTTGTTTTGAATTACAGCTAAGCTATTGTCATATTTTATAGGCGCGCTGAGACTGCCTCTGTAATATCCTGGAGATTTGTTGTTCAGGTTTGTGTTATTTTGAATTGGATCTTTTGGTTTTAGCTATTGATTTTCTCTTCCATCTAAAAGAAATGACTTGATAAGCATGCACATCCTGCTTAACTTTTTGGAAGACTTTATTACTTTATATTACTTAATAATTCCATTGCATCTCCAGGAATTTGCAGAGAAAAATATAAATGTCACAAATTAGTTCCAGTCTTTTTCCCTTCCTTCCTCAGATTAAATGAGTCACCGTAACCAAGAACTTTCAAAAGAATTGTTGCTTTACAGTTTAACAAAATCCATTTTTACTTTTAACCATTACTCAATATCCTTTCAAATTCACCGAGAAAAGAAGGGAAATGTGACATGAGTTACCCAGATGACTGATCTCTTGCGTGAGTCACAGAACCACCACCTGGGATTGCCCATTGCCAGTCAATACCCAAACAAAGAGGGTCTGATCATAGTAAGAATTAAAAGGAATTAGATTCTGATAAGAAACCGGGAACATTTAGCCTCATGTTCATAACTCTGATTATTGAAAGAGTGTGCCAGCTAAGTTAAGCAGAATACTGTCCTGGATCCTTTTCATTCTTTCATGGATGCAGCAGTTCCCATGGAAGCATGGAATTCCCTCACACTATAATTAAAGGAACACAAAAATGACTTGATTTTGTACATGTGTTTCTCAAGTACTGTTTGTAGACCTCTAGCATAGACAAGGCACCAAATATAGGTGACAGTCTATTTGGTGAGGCTTTAGTACTTCTATATATATAAGTACATGCTTTATTTTTAAAGAAGACACACACAATCTTGGAGATATGTCGTGGTCTGGAAGGGAAAGAAGGAACAGTCCACACAGGGGAGGCTATGAACAGGTGTGCACAAGCGTGAACACTTTATTAGGTGTGCATGGGACTCTTATAGAGTTCGGTCAGAGCATTCTAGAACTTGGGTGGAGTTAGAGGTGGATCGCGACACAAAAGCAAAAGGGAAGGGAAGGGTTTATAACTTGTAAGGGAAAACTGGGGGTGGCTTAGCTTTATAGGGTGGTGCTGCATTGCCCCACCGGCTAGCCAATGGGGTTTTAGGGGTACAAGAACCAATCAGGGAGTTGTAACTGGGGTTCCTATAACCAATCAGAACAGTTGAACATACAGAAGTAATAGAATGGTAATAATTACCTATCTAATACATCTTTTATCCTAACTATAACACCTGAACAGTAGAAAAACTTGCAAAAACAGCAGCTCTATGGCAAAGGGTATACAGCTGGTGGTTGTGGCAATCTCTAGTCAGCAGCAGACAGTTTTATCCATTGGTAAAAATTATCCTCTTGGCAGTCCCCGACAGGTGTCTCCCTCGACAGAGATATAATACAAGATGAATCATTTTTTAAAAAGTTACCTCAAACACTGAAAGTAAAACCTTTTCCAAAGAGCAGTTGAAAACCTAGTTTTCATTTAAGGTCTCATCATGGCTAGACTTCGCGAATGAAGATTTGGGAGGGTTTTACCCACGCTTGCTGCAAGTGCACTGATGGCTGATCCCTCAAGCCTGCACATTGGATTTTTTAGGTGAGGCACAGTGTGCGCAGAACTGTCCCCACCCGTTACTCCTGAGGTTCATCTGCCAGGGCCTAGCAAGTTTGGACAGTGACAGCGAAGTCCTCAGGATGTAGGTTTGGTTAGAGTATCCTTCTCTTAGATGGATGGCCTTGCAGGGCTAAGCGAGCTCCATCTGCCCGGGTTTGGAGTTAGAGTTGTCTTTCTCCTAGGATGGTTGCCGAGCGGCTGACGAGCCCATCCTGCCCGAGGACACACTTTGTCTGACCCTTCAGTTGAGATCTGACCAGTATGGGAGACCCTGCCGGAGGCATAAACCACCACCAGTATAGCTCACAACCTCATAAGGGCACACAAGCTCCTCCCCCATGATAAGGCGGTGTCCGTGGAGAAGATTTAAGGTCTAACTACTTTCAGAATGAACTTTCATCATATAAGCCAGTTTGCATTACACATGAATCAGATGACTAAAATGCTTTGATGTTTTTTCTTACTGTCCTTGAAGTGGCATGCCTTGCATCTACTGTATTCCAAATTTAGCTAAAAATATCTATAGGAAGAGATTATTCTGCATGCAAGTCTTCACAACCTATACAACCTATTTTATGCTGATTGCCTCTATTACCAGATGAAGAAGAATTAATAGTTTGAACTAATATTCTGCAGAACAGCTACTATACCTGTATTTTTATTTAACTCTTTAATAATAATGACAAACTAATCAAAGTAAGGTAACAAAGAACATAAAAATAGGATTTAAATGAAACTTAGAGAAACAAAGGTACTACAACTTTGCTCAAAGTTTACTTGACAGAGAAATTGGAGACTTCGATAATTTTTTTCCTTTTCAGAAAGGATGACAGCTCCTTAAGCACAGTGGTATTGCTGGTGCAACGGTAATGAGGAAAAACAGATGACCAAGCCTTGTGGCAGCTGTGCACTTCAGATAATATACTACAGAGATGGATGATTTTGCTCAGAATCTTTGGTCTAGAGAGAAAAATATGTGCTCACCCCGAGGACATTTATGTCATAAACCTTCATAAAACAGGAAAGAGTCTAGACAGATAGTTACATGAAAGGGTCACTTTTCAGTAAACTGACTTGAAAGGAAACAAAGGCATATGATACTTTTCATGTAAATCTGGTTCATACCATGTTATTAACAATAATAATGTTCTATATGTTGGACACATAGTATCATCTTTTTTCTATGCATGGAATTTTGAGGGTGGGTCATAATCACCCAGGAAATTCACATCCACCAGTCCTATGTGAAATGCATAAACCTATAAGAGTAGCTAATCTTCTACATTCACATTTTAAAAGCTATACAAATTATAACATGCAGTTTTAGTTCTTAAGACTATAGAAATAAAAAAGAAAGATTAATCTCCCATGTGGTAAAACTAAACAAATAAAAACTGGGAATACCAAGGGCACCACGTTCATTTTCTGAAAAGATCCTACTCATACAAGTTGTGTCAGATTTACTCCCTGGGGGAAGTTCTTGAAATTTGATCCAGTACATTTGATCTATTGATTGGTCAAACAAGGAATAAAGACAGCCTGTACACAAATGAAGTTGATCTACTATGATATTTCTTCCAAGGAGATTTTAAAGCCTGATGTTGGTCACTGATAAAACTGAAGTTAACCTGTAATGGATTGACTCTATGGATTAACTACAGCTAATTGTGCATGTTTGGTTTTTTATTCTATCCAGAACATATATGGCTTTACATAGTATTTGATATTTTAAAAATAATTAGACATTCTATTTTTGCAATAGAATCATAAAATATATGTCAAAGAACCTCTGAAATTCTAAGCTTTGCATAGTTACGTGACTAGACCAAGAAATAACTTCAAGGTCACAGTTCTGTTTGGTAACATAAGATTACCCATGTTAAACACTTCACATTTACCAACTCAAGGAATACAGCCTCTGCAACCTATAAGGTTAAAAATTAATTTAAAATGTAATAAATAATTATTTCAGAGCTAGAAAATGCTCTGGAGATGATCTTTAGCAGTTGTGTGAATAGGGACATTTAATTTGCCCATTATTTTTCTCTGCACGGATGATAGAAATGATACATAAATTTAATACTCTCTAATTAATATTTCTTCCTACTAAAAATATAAATAAATAAATTCTAGCTTGGCCATTAGGCAGTTAAAAACTTAAAGGTTAATTGCAGTATGAGGTAATTTACTGTGACCTAATGTCTGTTACATCTATATCAGTTAGTTCTTCCAGTCATCAACATTTGGTGCTTCACATAATTCATTAAAAAAGAAGCCAACATAGCTCTAATAACTACAGGTTTTATCAGAAATGCATGAATCAGACTGTCGAGGCTATTTGGAATTCAGAACGTAGAGTTCATTTGGAAGAATTGCTTCTCCTACTGGCTTAGCAAAAGAAAATCAATATATTTATTATGTTTGAAATTTCGTGTTCAACTGATTGCAAATTTTCTGGTAGATTATGGTCAGAAAATACAGATTCAGCAGCATATTTTCAGAAACCTATTTGTTCGAACTAGTTTTCAGTCTAGTAGTTCTACTGTCTTTACTGATGAATTTGGGTTCTCAGTGTCTGTAGGTATTAGATAACTTTTGAGCTGATTTGTTGTGATTCATTGGGTATGGATTGTTGTGATTAATTGTAGTCTGGTTGTGAAGCCTACCAGACTTATAATGAAAGCTTAGATGAGTTTGGAGTCTCTATGCTTGTTGAAAAGTAACTGGAAATTGTATTTCCATTACTTGGTAGTTCTTTTCTATCCATGGATGCAAGAGGATTATGCTTTTCTACCTGAGGCACTTTATAAATGGTCATAGTTGGAATGGATTAATTTTGTAATACCTCAAAATGCTAAAACCAGTTCAGTAAATTCAAATATTTTGTTTCAGTTTGGTTTGTTTTTTTTTTCTTTTTTCCTTGTTTTGTTTTGTTTTGTTTTGGTTTTTTTTTTCCCCTAGGGAGTCAACATTTTCTTCAGAACTTTTAAACTTTGTAGAAAACATTCAAATTAAGTCTGATTTTATAAAAAGCATAAACAAGTGACACCCTCAAAAATATCTAAATTTTCACTGGTTGCTTGGTTGGTTCATTTTTGACAGGATTTTTTGACTGTGAAGGAGGTATTTTCTAGAAAACATTACACTGGTGTCAATCTTCCAATCCTGAATTTGTACACAGAAGAAACCTCTGTCCGTGGTGGTGACTAGAGACTATTTTTTTTTTTTACTTTGCACATAGAATTCCTTCATAATACCTTATTATTGTTGGAAAGTGCACTAACCTTACTATTTTTTATGCCTACACTTGAAGTGATGAGTTTGGACACCATCTCTCATAAGCTTTGCATACTTATCAGATATGTCTATACCATAAAATGCAGTAATGAGTAGAACTCACAAAGTTATCTGTCAGTGAGACAGCTGGCAGCTCTTGAGCTGCATTAACACAGCGTTACATTTAGGCTTTCTGTTGTGAGCTGAAGCAAGTAAATCCAGGCGGGCCACTGTATCACTGAAACCTATTCAGACTAAAGATGGGTACCTTTGTCTAGTTGTGGACAGTCAGACAGGTATTCAGACCAGTACTGACAAACTTGGAAATACCAAAAATAATTTGTTAAACTATATATATAAATAGGGAGCTAGAATATTTTTATTATGATAATATTTGTAGAACTTGACACACTGAAGCAGGATGAAGGTACATAAAATGTCACAGACCCTCCTCAACAGGAGTTAAGTAGAGATAACTAAGGAAGAAGCTACCAGTTCTGAGGGCTTTAGTTACATTCACTGATAAACATCTGGTGCTGATCTTGGCCTGAATGATGGAGGGAAAATAAGGGTAGCAAAGTTAAGAAAGGACTTTCCTGAGGAAAAGGTGTTGGCAAAGACAATCGTTACATATCCGAGTGGATATATGTGTAGAGCCTCGCTGGAGTGTTGGGTGGTGTGATGGTTGCAGCGATATGAATTAGGCTCCTAGGTTAGGTTTTTCAGTCCATGTACCTAGGAGAGGGGGAGGGGTGCTCCCTCCTGGTTTCCCCTCTGGCCACGTGGACTCCGAGCCCTTAGGGACAGGACACAGAGACCACACAGCCTGGAGAGGTTGCAAGCAGAGAGAGAGTTTATTCAGGAAGCAGGGACTTTTTATAGTCCCTTGGAGGGGGTTCAGATTCTCCAATGGGGGAAAAGGTATTGTTGTGGCTTTGAGCCAACAGGGATAAGGGGATTAACATAGAGGCGGGGAAAGGTTTCTGGTAGCAAGGTGGATCACGCTCCTCGGTTCCCTGAGGGGTGGTCTTGGACAGCCGAAAGGACTCTCTGGGAAAAGCACATGGATTCGGGGAAGTGGTACAAATGGATTCTGGGAAGGGGAAGACATGGATTCCGGGGGGGGGGACACACATGGGGAAGGGTAAACACACATTTTAAGCAATATTAAAACATCAGTTCAAGGTCTTAGTTACATTCTGCATCATTTCAAGGTATTATCAGTTATATTCTTAATCCATCCCCACAGTTACAGAACACTGGTTGGATTAATTTACCATGATAGGATAGGATTTCAAGGAAGACAGACAGTTAACTTTGTTTTAAAATCACAGAAAATTACCTTACTGTATCTTCAAAATAAATAATACATACTATAGCATTTAGCAGCATTTCTGATCACAGCCCAAAAATGTTCATATAAAAAAGCATTTATGACTACTCTTAATTAAGTCTTAAAATTCTGTTAGGCAGAATTTGTTAATGACAAATATACCAAAAACTTGAGATGCACATGAAGTCTTATCGTCAGAATGTCAAAGGAATGTGTCCTGAAAGAGTATGTATACATTATATTATATTGTATAATATACAGAGTATATTATACCATAATTCTGAAACATATGCTAAATGTATTATGTTTAATTATTTTATGCACTGAAATAATTTTAGAAAACTGTTAATACAGTTGTTCAATGTATTGGTTAAAATAGGATTATCTGACAGGTTAAAACAATTTTAATCCAAACTATGCATTATCTGTCTTAGTTAAACTTGTATTTAACTCAAAGCCTTTGAAATGAAAACTTGACAAGTAAAACTATGTGAAATATATGACGACTGGACATTGCAAGAAGTGAGTAAGAATGAAATGAATATTTACTCAACAAATTGGCTTTGTACCAATTTCTAGCAGAGAAATTTGCAGAGATCTCAATAAATGAATGCTAAGAAAACTACCAAATTATGTGGCTTCCTAGGGAAAAAAATTAATCTGAATGGTAGCTAAAAAGGTTTTGTTGTTTGTTTGGGTTTGTTTTCTTGTTTTTTGTTTGTTTGTTTGTTTGTTTTTAATCTGATTTCAGTTGTACCTTCCAGCTATGCTTCCTTTCTGACTCAAAACTAAAAGTAGCATATAACAATTCAGTCAAAACCTAATAAACATAAAAAACCCACAGAGATTAAAGTATCAAAAAAAGTCTAAAACAAAACAACCCCAAACAGCAACTACAACTCACTCTGTCTTCAAACACCTTATGGTTTTACTGGAGTGTTTATAAAAACAGCATGCCACTTACATCATACATGCCATAAGAGTTTGTCCTTGCATCAGGCACCATGTTTCCAGGAAAGCTCCCTCTCTATTAATATCAAAAGAAGAAGAGACAACTGTGACTGCTCAGCCTAAACTACCATGGAAAACAGAAACAGCACTATATAGAAAGAGACAGTTGAGTGAACATCTTGCTGTAAATTATGCATATTATTAGGTTAGTCCTTTATTCTCCTAGTGGCTTCTCTATAAATAGATTGTGATTTCTTCTCATTTATTTTTCAATAGATTTCCCTCTGTAAATATCATCAAAAAGGTCTTATTTGATGTATTTACACAGATTGTTGCAAATGCAATCAGTGTTGCTTCTCTATTCTCCACATGACTAAAAGGGTTTGTATTCCTTTCATTCTTGCTGTCTTCATTTCAGGAATAACAACTGGTAGGTGATACAGCTCTCTATACAAGTCTCTCAATCTGTGCTTCCCTAAAAAGAAAAGTGGGTGGTGATATATTTCCTTCTTTAGTGAACTTAAGCTTACTCACTACGGCTTAATTTTTCTTAGTGACTGGGGGAAGAAATGCACCAACCATGAATGCAAGTTACTGTTATTTTCCCCTTGCTGCCCATATTTGGTGGTCCTGCATGGCAGGCTGTCACGTTTATCCAGTTTCCCATTTCCTCCCTAGTGAAAAGGTAAATATTTCAAATCAAGAGGCCTTGAAACTCTTGGTACCAAGCATTTTAAAGAGCCAGCTAAGAATACAAAAGACACATCATGTTCATTTTTCTATAGTTCTGGGTGATTCCAAATACTACTAGGCGAATATATGGAGCAGGATAGCTGGAGCTGATGCAAGTCCTAGCCAACAAATGAAAAAGGTGATAAAATTTTCAAGTAAAAAACAAGTTACAATATAGCACCATAAAGAAAAAGGTTCACGTGTGTGTGTGTGTGTGTGTGTGTGTGTGTGTATGTGTTTTGTTTTCCTGGGAATCAACATTCCTTAATCATCAGTGAGACATGCCCTCAGTTGATTAAGGGTGGCTTGCTGACCTCAGGCACGCTTGTTGATGAAGTGTTTTTATTTAACAGTATGTCTTATAGCTGTTTCCATGGAGAATTGTCCTACACTAATATTAAAGTTTTTGTAATTAATTGGAGTGAATATAACACTCCAAAAGGGTGAGAAAAAACATTAAAATTGGCAGAACAGTATCAAGCACAATGGTGGAAGACAAACAAGGTAAGTAGGGGTATATGGATGGAGACAAGACCATACAGACCTGAATAGTCCAATGACTTTAGTCCCATCCTGCAAAAGTATCAGAATTTCAAAAAAGCTTTTCAGACAGTGTTGACTGTGTTAGTCTTTTCATTTCTGGTGAAAGTCCCACCAAAATCACGAGGTAGAAAGTAAAGATAAAAAATGAATAATAAATGCAAATGAATGTGAGCAGAACAGATATTACGCAATATTGGATGCAACACAATGGGAATTAAGGGAAAGATTTCCAGGAATTTCAATGGATTCTGAAACTGTTCCTTAGAAACACAAATGGATAACCACATATCTCTAATATACCCAAGTTGTCTATTCATTTATTTGAACCTGAGCAATTTTTGGTCTAAATTGAAAAATCTTGTTCTGTATCAAGATGTTTTTTGTTTTGCAGAGCTGTGAGGGAAGAATGGTGTTCACTGGGTAACTGTGATGAATATCATTTGTTTCAATAGTTACTCTGACGGCTCTTATAAAATAATGAAGAGGATCAACGTCATGTGTCACACTTTAAATAATTGACTGCTTAATAGCGTTTTGATGGCAATTCAGTTCCCAAAGAGGATCTTTGATTGCATTTTAGTGTTGACAAGTAATAGTGAGGGACATACCCCCCAAAGACTTACATATTCATATGTAATACTCAGATATGTCTGAAATATTTGTCTAAAGAAAAGTAAAAAGACATTTGACAATCAGATTTTTTATATAATGTTGTTACATAATTTTTGCTTTAAAAATTATTTGCCTGTACTAAATGCAAGACTAGACAATTTTAATGAAAATATTTACATGGTTCAACTATACTTTCACTGTCTATTTTAGTGTTTTGTTTGAAGGAAAAAATATAAATAAAAAGAATAGGCTGTAAAATTGTTAGCTGTAGTACAGATATTTCCTTTTTTCTTATTTCTTAAAGAGCATTGAGTTTTGTTTGCTTATGTAAAGTCATGGCACTCAAGACACTTTGATGAGAAACTAATCTTTAAGTTATTTCAAGTAGTACAGTCATCAAACTGTACAGAAAGCATTTGTTGACCACATATTTTTTCTCACATTTTTCTTCTTTTCACATGTCACAATCTAATACATTAACTTTCCTTATCAGATAAAACACCTTACTCCTGAAAATTCTCATCTTTGTAGATTTTTCATACCCTCATAATTCAATGTTATTCTTCATAAAAGAGTGGAAGATTATGAACCTGCACTTATTAAATTGTATAATAGGCAACTGGAACATCATTAAAATGAAATTCCACAGAAGGGGTCTATTTTCTGAAAGGACAAATAATTTTACAATGTAATATAAGTCAGTGAAAGGAAAAAGGAAACCAAAATAAGACCAAAAAAAGCATCCACTGTTTAATTTTTTTTTAATCAAATAATATTAATTAAACAGGTTTGAAACCCCCTGATAAAAATACTGAACTGCTGTAATTTTCTAATATTTTTCAGCTATTACATTTTCTATGCTATTTTTAGAATATTTTCCCTTCATCATTTGAGGCAAATCCTACATATACATGTGTAGAGGAGACATTCAGAGAGAAGCTTATGTTCACAGAAGTATTCTCAGAATAGTCTTGCAGCATACTTTTCTTAATCTGTTT
>VXAU01005468.1:51377-68625 GCA_013399695.1 Formicarius rufipectus | reverse complement strand
TTTTTTTACTCTCCGTTCATTAGATTTACTATCTTGGTGGCAACACATTATGTCACGATGCCTAGAGTTCTCTATTTGAAATCAATCACAAGTTTTCTGTTCCAAAATACAGTACAAGCCAAATAGAACTTTGAAATGACCCCAGGGTACCAGTGGAAGGAAAGTGGAAAAAGTTTCATGTGTCATCCCTTGTAGTAGTCCTTGAGGAAACTGCCTCTTAAGTCTGTAGTGAGGGGAAATAGCTACTACCAGTAACTCTGGATGTTTGGATAGGATCACTCTGGGGGAAATCTACAGGCTTTAAATAGCCATAAAGAATTTCTGTTCTCATTAGAAATAGTTGTGAAAATACAGCAATGATTCATTGCTACCAGGACACAGCAGGTAAGGTTTGCCAATAAAATTTTTTGGAAATAACAGAATCTTCTGCACAGATTTTGTACTCCAATCAGAAACAGAATTTTTCTGCACCCAACTAAACATTTCAAAGTTCTCCTGGTTTATTTTCCTCCCTTTCCTATGAAATTTCTTTCATGATTTTATTATGAATTTTGGCATACAGTAGGAACAACTGTGAGTTTGATGCTGGTTGAAGATTGAGTGGGTTACTTTGTCAAGTTTTTGTTCTTTTCTTTTTTTTTTTTTTTTTTTTTTTTCCAAGGGCTGTAGTTTGAAAAGCAGAAATGGAAATAAATAAAAATAAAAGGGAAGTTATTCAGACTGAAAACCATAGATGTTGAAAGAAACAGCTGTAAAGTCATTAAGCAGTTGATGGAAGTTTCTCTGACTTTTTTTGAAAATCATTATTTATCTAGAAAATGGGTCATATATTCAAGCAACACAGGCAAGCCTTTCATGATGGGATGGTGAATTTTATTCTGACTTACTTTTCGTATGAAAAGTGAAATGTAGTATATCTGAAGATGTAAGATCAAACCCAATAAATGTCTAAGGGGAAAAGTGTTACATTTTCAGGGATCATTAGTAAGACTCCTGAATATCCTGATTCAAAACTATTTACTATATAACCAAATGTTAGTAAGAAGTTCTCACTCTTTTTCAAAGTTATTCATAAAACCATAACATATAGGAGTTTGTAGAAGGAAAAACAAAAAGAAAAAACAACACCACACAACGAAGCTGAATTGTATTACAAAATTTCAAAATGGTGCTTTCAGTGTCTCTGTTTCAATGAGCTGTTTCCAGGAAAAGAGAGAAGAATGCATTTTTCTGTTATCTAGATGCCTGATGCACTCCTGAAATATAAATTTGTATTCACTTCGCAATTAGTGATTCTTTAATTATTCATGCCTTACTATGAATAAAATTAAGATTGTATCACCCACAATGCATTCAGCTGGAGGATACAATTTTTCAAAATAGATGTGCAAAGCTAGGTTTCCAAATGTTTTCTTAGACACTGATATATGGATTTTAATACTTACAAATACCAAGAATTCAGCAACCTCCTGCAAGAATTTATTGGCACTGTACAAAGCTCTATATTTTGGAAAATCTGGCTTACAAACTGCATGTGTAAATTCAGTTTTGGAGCTTGTTTTAAATCAGTGATTAAGGAAAAGAAACAGTGTTGACTGATATGCTGCATTGCATAGATAAGTATTTCATCCCCATTTCCCCCAAAATATATACTTTCAGGTTTTTTATTCTCTTTCCAAATGCTGTTGTGAAAAGAAGCTTTACTGCTACCCTTATAGTTTGAAATATTTATTTGGAAGGAAAGGAAAAAAATATGTGGAGCTTCCAAACTGAGGAAGTCCATCCATTTCTAAAGGAATTTCAGATGCCAGATTTGCAGTCATATTTCATCTTCGCATCACACTCTGTATCATTGTCTTCATCACGTAAGAACTAACAACTTCCAAAAGGTATTAAGGATTTTTTGCCTATGTGATATCAATAGGACTTTGTATAAGGAAGACAGTTTTTCAAATATATCTTAAGCATGAAAGATGTATCTAGGTATTTGAACAGAATTTTGGTGCTTTACTTAAAATTTTATGATTTTTGCTTGATTACCTTCTTGAAAAGACAAAAGTGTGCCTAAATCATATGCACAGTTAATGATGGAGTGCCTCATCCTAAAATACCAGGGCACTGGAGCACAGCTCATGAAGCTTTATGAATTATTATTCAACTTGATTTTGTGAAAATAAACGGAGTGCTATGTTTATAAAGAAAATCCTGAGGAAAAATGGCAAGAAATTACACTGAAAAGTACACTGGGAAAAAAGAAAGAGGCAAAGAAAGAGCTTTACATACTGATCTTTGAAGCGCAGAAGCCAGGGATATGGCATTTCAAAGCTTCTGAACTTAAACCACATGGAAAGAAGACTCATTTTTAGCAAGATATTGCCCTCTACCTGTAGGATTGATAGCAGTATTGCCTCAGTATCAAAATTACTTAAGATTTACAATAATCAAAATTATTAAGTAAATACTTAAGAGTTAGCTTACTATCTACTGGCAGCATGAAAGCAGCAGTCGTGGAGAAACCTAAAGCTTCCTGAACGGGCATCAGGACTGAGCCTGCTGGGACTGAGTCAGCAAGGACTGGTTGCATCTTTCTCCTTCAAATAACTTCAAATCCAAGTCTTTTAATACAGTTCCTTTAGTCTTGTGATAATGGGACTAATGAGGTTATTAGTCTTGTGATAACAACCTTAAAGAGCATCAAAGGAGTATGTCTTTATTAATGTGGGAATTCTTTTTACACCTATCACAGACTGAGACCTTTCTCATCACTAGGTCATCTTCGTAGCCATGAAGGTGAAGCAAGAACATTTAATATCTGAATTCAAATCTTATGCCTCTGTGCATTCGGTTTAAAATAATGACTTTACAATTGACAGTTCTGGTTAAATATGACAATGAGTTACAAAAGGGTCTCCTATCCTAGGGCATTACTATCAACATTGCTATATTTGCACATTTGCACAATTCTTAGTGCATAAGAGGACTCCAGCTTAAAGTTTCAGCATTGTTTTGAAGCAAATCTCCTGGCCATCTCCATTTACTTTGCTTTACATTTGTGAGTACCAAGTACTCCATTTACACAGAAATTGTGCCTGTCTCCGGTAAATAGTTTCATTCAAAGACACCAGAATCTTCAAGGGGAAGATAAAATCCTAAAATATCTTTTAAAAAAAATGGACCAAAAGTAGGATTGGGAAGACTACTCTTAACTGTGTAATTCCAAGATGAAAGACGTTTTCAAATCAATCATGAAAGAGTATCTAAAAAATCCATGATTTTTCTTTTTATAATTAATAGAGCATTGTGTGTTGTTATATTAATAGTAAGATATTTACTGAATAAGGGGATGTTTCACTGTTAACTTGATTTATGAGTTCTGCTGTTATTGATAAGGAAGTCACAAGGGATTACTGCTGCTGTGGTGAAAAAAAAAAAGAAAAAGAAAAAGAAAAATAGATTGGATAATATGACTGAGTACAGTAAGATCTAACTTTTTCCCCTGACAGGAATGAAATATAGCCTACGCAGGTTTGTGAGGAGGCAAGGTGCTGTGTCTCTCTTCAGGGAGACATTAAATTCTGTAAGTATATTGAAAAATACAGAAGATTTCTCCAGTCCTTTGGTTGCTCAGGAAATTAATTGGCCAATTTCCAAATGCTGTTTCATGTGTTTAAAGCTATGTAGCAATGGGCTGCTCTTTTGACACGTGGGCACAGCTCAGGAACATTGATTTAGGATCAGGTAACCCTGTTGATTTAGCTCCTTTCAGAGAATCACTTGTTTTGTAAATGCTTTCATAAGGTGCAAGAGACATTCACTGGCAACAGGGTGCGAGTGACATAGCTGGAGATTAATATCTTATTTTCAAACATTATAAACTGGGAAATAATAAACATAGGATAATGTACATCAGTCTTTGAATAGTTTTCCATTAGTGTAGCAGAGAGGATTTTTGCTTCCTAACCATTTCTAGTGGAAATTGCAACAATGGGGGACATGATTCGGTAATTCTTCTTACAAAAATGAAAATTATTCTCTTGGATATATTATTATTATAATTNTTCTCTTGGATATATTATTGTTATAATTCAAAAGACAATAGTTTATATTTTGATATACAGGCTTTTTCCCCCCAAAAAATACCCTGTGCAGAGGGACTGCGATAAAATTTTCTCATAAACCAAAATTCTTAAGGTGCATATCTAACACCCTGTACAATATTGATTTCCCACCCATTTGAAGTATTATTGGTTGCTTTTTTTTACTATTAACATATAAAAAATTTAATTGTGTTTCTAACTTGAATTGTTCCCTTGAGCAGTGTGTATTTTGATGATTTTCCCCCAAAAGTGTTGGTGGGAGAAAAACCCAAACAAACCCAAACCAGGGAAATGGTGAAATTCATCTTTTCATGCTCAAAAAAAATTATGAACTTTTTTTTTTAAAATCAATGTAGTAACTTATATAAATTCATTATTTTTTTAACTGAAAATTAGCAAAAGAAACTCGATTCAGAATACGGTGTTACTGAAGATAATAAGGTAATTATTTTTTTTTTAATGAAGTGATTTCTTTGTGAGAAAATTTCAGACAGAATGTTTGCTAGCAGAAAAGGCAGATTTTCCAGGACAAAAACATGTCAAATCTATTACTTTTCATGGAGTTTCCTAGAACAAAATGACAGAGAGAGGCAAATTCAATGAACTTTCAGAGTAGATTTAAGGGTCACAACAGTCATAGGTAATGTAGGAGACTCAGATTCAAATCTGTTTTGTGTCTTGTTCAAATCAGGGTATTAAAAAGAACTTTCCTTCTGGTCTATTAACTTCCAATAATTTCCTTTTATTTCCCATGATGAAATTTAATTCACACTCTAACATATATGTTAAAGAAAACATGGGTGTGTTGTGAAACAAAGATATGTGGTATAATCCCTAAATGACTGGATTAGAATTTTTTTGTTGGATCAATTAATGCTAAAGAGCTGGTAAGACTCTTCTGACTGCAGTGAAATAAAATTTCAGATGAAATGTTTAATTTGACAAAGAAAGGAGATGAGCACTTGAAATGTCATTTTTACAAGGTATGGCCATGTGCTTAATATGTGAATAAGCAGAAACAACTTTTACGCTTAAAAACATATGCTTTTCAGAACAAGCTGATGCTGAATGATGATGCCAAATATTTCCCAGTTGAATCTACAGAATATTTTTTGTTGACCTCAGTAGATTTTTGAATCAGTTCACTCTCAGCATTGCTTTTCACAATGTTGAAAAATCAAAAATCAGATAGTACTTTAGACATTTCAAAAATGAACTCTTTGAAGCTTCTTAGGAGGGGAGAGGCAAAATTCAAGGACTTATAATGACTAGCAATTAATTAAATTATTCATTCATCTTCAATAGCTCAAGCTGAAAGAAGGACAAAAAAGCTTATGAAGGAGCTGGAGCATAAATCTTGTGAGGAGCAGATGAGGGAATTGAGATTGTTTAGCCTGGAGAAAAGGAGGCTCAGGGGACACCTTATCACTCTGAACAACTATCTGAAAGGTATGAAAACAGATGGAGAGAGTTGGAATTGCTCAGACTGGAGAAGGGAAGACTCTGGGGAGACCTCGTTGTAGCCCTTTAATATATAAAAGGAACATATAAGAAAGATGGAATGACAGGACAAGGGGTGTTGGCTTTAAACTGAAAGAGTGTAGATTTAGATTGGATGAAATTCTTCACTGTGAGTGTTGTGAGGCATTTGAACAGATTTCCCAAAGAAATTGCAGATGCCCCATCCCTGGAAGCATTCAAGGTCAAATCGGAACTAGTGGATCAACCTGATCAAATAAAAGACATCCTTATTGATGGCAGGAGTGTTAGACTAGGTGATCTCTAGAGGTCCCTTCCAATCCAAACCATGCTATGGTTCTGTGATAAGAACTGTAATTCCCTCCCTAATGGGTGCAGTACATATATCACATGTTGCACCTACAGACTGTCAAATACTGGCAGTCCTGGAGTGCAGGTCAAGTTGGTTTCACTCCTCTGTTGTTCACACAATATGGATTCTCAGTTGTATGGCACAGCCTGTTTCAAATCTGGTAGAAGTCATCAGAACTAGTTCATGTTGGATCACATACCAGGTAATAACACTCCTTAATGTTCACCTGACACTGACACCTCTCTGAATTTCAATAATCCTCTTTCCCTTGAGGGGAAGTTCTATGAGGAGTGGCTGAGGTCACTTGGTCTATTCAGCCTGGGGAAGAGAAGACTGAGGGGAGACCACATTGCAGTTACAACTTCCTGGTGAGGGGAAGAAGAGGGACAGGCACTAATCTCTTCTCTGTAGTGATGAGTGACAGGATCTGAGGGAATGGCCTGAAGTTGTGTCAAGGGAGGTTTAGATTAGATATTAGAAAAAGGTTCCTCACCCAGAAGGTGGTTGGACACTGATAGAGGCTCCCTAGAGAAGTGGTCACAGCACTAAGCCTGACAGAGTTCAAGAAGTGTTTGGAGAACACTCTCAAGCACGTGATGTGATTGTTGAGGAGGGTCCTGTGCAGTGTTAAGAGTTGGTTTTGATGATCCTTGTGGGACGATCCTCCCAACTCATTGTATTCTGTGATTCTGGGATTCTCTGAACCTTCTGTTTGAAGGGCGACTGTTGCCACTATCACTGATTACCATGGCAACATGGGCAACACTTCTCCACAAACAGCTGCACCACAGGTCACACTTCCACAGGGTGCAACCCTTCAGGCACAGTCTGCTCCAATGTGAATCCTCCATAGTGTTACAAGTCCTACCAGGAAATCTGGTTAAGCATGGGCTTCTCTCTCCATAGGTCTGCAAGTCCCTGTCAGGAGCCTGCTCCAGTAGGGCATTTACCTGCTCTGACATGGGCCTCCTTCATGGTGTATCTCTGCACTCCCATTGACCTCCATGGGCTGCAGGGGAACAGCCTGCTTCACCATGGTCTTCATCATGGGCTGCAGGGGCATCAAGGGGCACTTGGAGCATCTCCTGCCCTTCCTTCCCCACTGACCTTGGTGTCTGCATGGCTTTTCCTCTCACACATTCTCACTCCACTCTTCTCTGGCTGCAATTAAATCTGTACAATATTTTCTTCCCCTTCTTACTTATGCTGTCACAGAGGTATTCCTATCACTCCTGATTGGCTCAGCCTTGGCAAGTGGTGGGTCTGTCCTGAAGCTGACTGGCATTGGCTCTGCCAGATAGTGGGGAAGATTCTGGAAGCTTCTCATGGAATCCACTCCTGTAGCCACTCTGCTACTGACACATGACCACACAAACCCAATACAAGCTCTTGCCCAAGCGTGCTACTATTTGGTTGCCAGTTCCTAGTCTGTACAAATGTGCAGGCCTTTTGATCCAAGTTTCTGACTTTGAAATTTGTCTAAACAAAAATCAGAAGGGTTTTGTTGGCCACAGTCCTCAAATTTTTCAAATTCCCTCTGGACTGAAACTCTGTGCAAACAACTCCCCTCAGTTTATAGTCTTCTATAAATTTTCTTGTGGGTGTACTCTATGCCATTACCCAAGTGGCGGATGATGTTGAATATACATGGGGAAGAAAATTCACCTCTGGAACTCTCTGATTGCTGCAGACTGCCAGCCAAAATCCAGTCAGTAATCACTACTATTTGTGTCTGGCACCCCAGTCAATTTTCAATTCATCTGGTAATTAATTTTTCCAAAAGTTTGTGTTTTCTCACTTTCCAAATGGGAATAACAAGGTAGAATATGTCTACCAGTGTGTCCTCATCAACCTAATAATTTGTTTCATAGAAGAAAGTTTTTGTATTTGTCAAGCCCTTAGTAAATCAGTGCCATCTACTCCAGATACATTTATCCTTCATTTGTTTGAAATAGAACCTAAGAGTAAATGTTTTGTGATCTTTCTAAGGGCTAAGCTGATGCTCCTCAGTTTATTCCTTGGACCCACATGAGCTACTTTGCCTTTTCTGTGGCAAAATTGTCATAACATTGGTCTTTTCTTCTAGTTTTTACTAGAACCTGTCATCACCAAAGCTCTTTGAAGATGTCAGACAGTTGAATTCAAAAATCATAGTAGCTTTCAGCCCTCATATATGAAATGAATCTTATTCCAGGGATTTGAACGTATCCAGTGTCACAGAGTCTGTTGTGTTCCTGCTGTTCATTGCCCCACGCCTTCCTATCTTTTCCCAGGTCACTCTTCTATAAAAATGGATTGTTAATAATGTCAAGATCCTGAATAGCTAGTATTTCACTGCTTCCTCCTGTGAACCCCTCAGGGCTTTTGAGATGCTTGTATCAGAAAATGTCAGGCAAATGTCTCTAAAGAGAGTACTTAACTGGAACCAAATATATCAGACCTGTTGCTACCTGCTAGTCACACTTTCTGCTAGTCTGACTCAAAAAGGGAAACTGTAGATCTCCAACGTAATACAGGCAAGAGAGAGAGAAACAGAAAGGTGAAAAAAATCCCTTTTCTTAGGATAACAGCAGTTTTTCATCCAAGGAATTTGCTAGTAGGGAATAGTATATCTGAACATACAACAAAAATAAATCAGCAGTTGTTTTGATATGAGACAGACTTCTATTATCTTCAGAAAGTATTTACATTAGGGCTAGTTTTGGTTCTAAAATAATGTAATTATTTCAAGCTTGGTATATATGAAATTTGATGGAGGAGGGATAAAAATTCCTGTACAGGCTTTTGTAATCATCAGTGATTAGAAAGACATGGGTAAAAGACAGAAATAGGAATGGTCTTTTTTGAAGATAAGACTGTTGTCTTTAGTAAAATTTCTAATAGACATAGCACTTCAATACATACCAGGTACTTACTGTAAGCTTACAGTAAATGAGTGTTATGGTTTTCTAGTATAGGTATGTGCATGAACACATGGAGGGCACTTTCTATTACAGATTTCAGGAGATACATTTATTTGTTGAATCAATGCACTGAGTTATATAAAATGTTGTGTAATGTCATCATTAGTGATGGTTTTGCATAAATATTGAAAATCAGAAAATGACATTTCCATTTACTATCATATTCAAAAATGCAATTAGAACTGTTCATTTTAATTCAGAAAATAAATCAGATACAGTTTTCAAGAAATAAAATACTCATTACTACGTTCGCCTTATTGTTGTGTCAGATATCTTTCTGTCTTTGATAACAGCCTCATTCAAGCATATGACAAAGAAGAAAATTATTGTAAAATGTGAATTCATCAAATGGGAAATACTGCCAATGAAAACAGAAAAAAGTACAATAACACTGTGGCAAATGAGAAATTAACAGTTCAGTGGCTGTTCTTGGATCCTCATATTAAAATTTGTGGCTTTTAGTAACAAATTGGATTGCTCTCTACCCAAATCTTCCTTTCTCTCCTTCCTACTCAACCCATGTACAGGAAACAGAATTTAATTTAATGGTCTTGTTGAGAAGTGAAGATCATTTATAAATTAATCTGAGTAGTAATTTGGCTTCAGCCTAGAGAATATGTATCAGAAAAGTATATTTACTGGATTTTGTTTTCTTTTTAAATGCTGAAAATTTCCTAGAAATAAGTTGAAAGGCAACTTAGAGATATAAATAAATTTATGCAGCTGGGTAATTTAAATAATCACGGTATTTACCTCTGAAAGAACATTATTTCTTCCCCCTTATGGAAGTTGATTATATAAGAAATGCTTCTGTATTTATTATTTAATTGTAAATTTTGAACATAATATTTAAAACACAATAATCCAGTTTCAGATCACTGTTAACAAGTGATTGGTAAGGTCATAAAAGACATATATACAAACTCCTCAAGTCTTGTAAAGAAAAACACACGAAATGTGATTTGCTAAAAGTAGATAGATGCAGAAACAGAAATGTTCCTATTAAATTTTTTACCCACTTTCTAGTTTGCAATTTGAAATTCCTCACAGCAGTCATAATGTCTGTAAATATCCCTATTAAAACATAATGTGAAGCCTTACAAAGACTTACTCCAGTCAGGTTAGAATTGTAGCCCTATAGAAGTCAATCACGAAATTTTCACTGTCTTCAATAGGGCCATGGCTTTGCAATACATAATACAATATTTGCAATAATATGAAATAGAAACAGTTGTACATTTTGCATTGTTATGCCACTTGATATTATTATTAGGAGGATTCAATGCTGTAGTCATTGTAGCATTGAATCTTTTACAGAGTGAAGACATTAGATGAGAGGTATCAGAAAAACTGCTACAGGTTTACCTTTCCAGGTCATACAGAACTTGCCAAAGGCAATGTTGTTGGAAAAAAAAGTAGATTTCTACAGGATTTATTGTCTTAGGACAGAGCTTAAATGTAATATGTCAGAGTACTGTGAAGTAATTGTGTATGCATGTCTGGTTGTAGTTGTGAAGGATGCAGACCCTTGTCTGGCTTGCTTAACTGCCTTTATGTCAAGAGTCTGAGGGATTTGGGATTCTTACTACCCCATACATTATCTCATTTTCCATAAATTATAATTTTGGTATGAGCCATCAAGTGTGCAAGCTTAATGTTCACTTTCTAGGAGTATCAGTGCAGCTGTTCATCCAGCCCTAGAAATTACACAGCTCACTTTATAATGGCAGGTGTTTGGAGTAGAGAGAAAATACTTTTTTGATTTCTTGGGAAACAAGTGGATTTCGGTTCAAGGATGAATGTTAATACAATAATTTCATTACTGTGCATCCTAGCTGAAATAGTAATTTGTTAGGGGATTAAAAAAGATTTAGCATATGGCTTGGAATGTATCTGTATAAATGCAATGCCAGGAACTGAATCATAGGGTGTGCAATGTAAGCCTTGTGTGTTAGCAATGAAGTGAGACTAGCTTAAATATAATGATTCAAACTAAAGACATGTCTATGATACGTCACATTCATGTACATCTTAAGCAGTAGTTCAGAGCCATCTTTGTCACAAAGTACTATGTTATTAGTGACCTAAGACAAGGTATATGTGAAATCAGGTTTTGTTCAGTTCAAATAAGTGATTTCAAAAGTGGGTTTAAAATGTGTCAGTTAAAGGTCCTTTCTGCATTAGAAAAGTTACTCACTTTGGATGGGAATAAAGGAATGTTAATGAAATGATAAATGAGTATGACTTTGCAGTCTATAGACCAAGGAGAGTTTCTGTTGACACACAACTTATAAGAACACAGCCATATTAGAACATGCCAAAGACTTACATAGTCCAGTGTTCAATCTTAGAAAAAATAAAAAAAAAAAAAAATTGTAGTGAATACATTCAGTATAATCCCCTACAAACAAGCCCTTCCAGAAATCTGCAGTTTTAGTGTTTTCTGAGCTATAGCCCATACCTTTGTGTTTAATTATATTTGATGAAATTTTCATCCATGAATATTTCTAATCCTTCCTAAATCTATGTTTTGACATTTACAATATCCTATGAAAAACATTTCCATAATTTTTTGTACTTCTTTTTTTTTTTAAAACTGCTATTTATTAATAATGCTGAGCCTAATTTATATTCACAGAAGAGTATGACGAGTATCAAGTCATCCAATCCAAATTACTTCATAGTCAAGAACAATGAATAGTTGTTGCATTAATTTTGTACTAGCTTACCTTTATAGTACATGCCAACTTCTGACAAGATAAAGATTATGCTCTTTGTTGCTGAAAATTGTTCTTTATGTGGCTGCCATTTTTAAACATTTCATTGAACCTCTTAGAAAAGTAAGGGCAGGGGAGTATCATTCTTTAAAACCTGAAAATGCCTACACCCAAATGTTTTGACAAAAAAAAAAATAAAAACAAAAGAAAGAAAATGTTCATCATTTTTAATAATAACACTTTTTAAATCTCGCTTTTAAGATATTTGGTATTTCCAGCAACACTGGATGAACTTTTAGAGGAAGAGAATGCATCATACCTCTTTGAGATGAGAAGGAATAGAGGAATACATAGGACTACTTTCAGCTTTTTGGGAAAGACAGGCCAGGAACACAGGATGGAGATTTTGGAGTAGCATTTGACTATGTAGAGCTTTGCTCTGGGAAGAGTGGCAAGATCATCAGAATCTGACAGGTTAAAGAATGGAAACCAATAAGACAGACACTCTGAGTGATCCCTACAGAGGACCTCAACAGGGGAGGAAACACACAAAGACTTCTTTACAGATTATAGAGGAAGAAGGTGCATGGTTACTGGCCATGGTACTCATGAGAAATTTCATCTTGATATCTGCTTGACATGCAGGGCATAAGCATAGACACTGGAGTTTGACAAGCCAGCTAGGGTACATGCTCTGCAGGACCTGCTTTTCATAAACAAGGAATAAATAGTCAGGATTTTGAGGACTGATGGAAGTCTGCATTGCATTTATGATGTTAGATTTTAAACCCCTGAGAGACAGGTGTAAGGACTGGACAGAGTCTTAGGCAACCTGCCCTAGCTGATCATACTTCAGCAGGAGAGATTAGCCTTGACAATGTCAAGGCATCCCTGCAGAAATCAAATAGCCTGTGATTCTGTGAAAATGAATAGTAGGGTTGCAGCCTTTGTCTTCAGGTGACCTGACTTAGGATTTTTAAGGAGGTACTTGCAGATTCTCCTGGGAGACAGCTCTGAAGAACAAAAGGGCCTAGCAGAGTTAGTTCATCCACAGTGCAGAAGAATTTTCCATCTTTCTGGACAGCAAGGCAAGCATGGCAAGAGGCCAGCAGGGATAAAGAGAGAACTCTGGACTGAAGCAATATAAAAATATTTTTGTATGTACATGGTTAATAAGACAATTACAGGACAATAGGACCTTAATGGGGTAATAGAGCAAGCCAAGGCTTCTGAAGAGTCTGTCTCATGTTACTAGAGGTATTATTCATGGGAAAATGATGAGGTTATGCTGTTCAATGGCTTTCACTAGCAATTAGCATGCCTAGATGACGAGTACCTTCAGCAAGTTTATGGATGACACCAAACAGGGAGCATACTGGATACGCTGGAGGGAAAGGTGGCCATCCAAAGGGATTTCATTGTGCTGGGAAAAGTGGACTAATAGAGACCTCGTGAAATTTAACAATAATGGGAGTGGTATAAACCCTTGCAAGAGAATAGGCTTAACTGGTTTGAGAGCAGCTTTGAGGGAAAGACCTTGGAAGTCCTGGTGGCCAACAAGTTGATCCTGAGTCAGTGGTGTGCTCTTGAGGTTATGAAGGTTTATCATCCACTGAGGAGCATCAGTAAGAACATAAACAATAAGATGAGAGAAGTGATTATCCCCATCTATTTGGCATCTGAAACCACATTCAGAGTGCTACACAGAAATGTAGGCTCCCCAGTACAAGAAAGGTATTCACAAACTGGAGACAATCCAATGGAAAGCTACGAAGAGGGCTGGAGAATAGTACAATAAATCATGACTTTTGAGATCATTGAGTTCAACCATTAAGCAGCACTGCTATGTTCATCACTAAACCATGTGCCTCAATGCCAGATGTACACACCTGATAAATACTTGCAGTGACAGTGACCCAACCACTTTCCTGGGCAGCCTGGTTCAATGACTGACAACCTTTTCAGTGATGAAATTTGTCCTAATATCAATCTATACCTTCTCTGGTGCAACTTGAGGCTGCTTGCTTTAATTCCATCACTTGTTACCCAGGAAAAAGAACTTACATGCTCCTCACTACAACTTCCATTTAGGAGCACAATATAATAAGATTAATATGCCTTCCGAGAAGAGTCTGAGAAAATGGGTGGATTTTATTTTCTGCCTGAGAAAGAAGGGTCAGTGAAGTCTTGCTGCTCCATTCAACTACCTCATGAGTTGTTATAAAAAAGACAAAGACATATTCCTCTCAGAAGTGCACAGAGAAAATGCAAGACTTGGTTAGATCCTGAGCAATCTGATCAAATATTTAACTTAGTCCTGATATCAGCAGGGTCATACCTTCCAATCTAATTTATTCAGTGATTTTAAATTATAGAAAACAGTATCTGTTGAACAGATCTTAAGTTTCAATGATTCCTGTTACATCAATAAGGGCAGAAAAGTTAACATTTAAGAACACAAGGTGTGTTTGGAACATTTTCTTTCTTAACTCATGTTTTTGCTTCTAGACTTCTCCAGCTGTGATTTTATGTGCTCATCTAGAGGCTTCAGTTCTCTTAAACCATCCTATGTATAAAATTCTGAGAGCTAACTTTCATAAAGGAAATTGTGTTTCTTGGAGGGTCAGTTCTACCGAGTATCTCTAAACTCACATACAATACATTTCTGCAAGATGGAACTTTTTAAAGCTTTAGATCTGTATGCATTGTCCAGCTGCACTGGGCACAGCTTACACCTCATAAAGCCATAACAATGTTATTTCATTTTTTCCTATGCAGTATGAGTGAATGTGTTCTACTGCTTGTTAAAATTCTGTTTTTCCATTCTGCTCCATGGGACATGACTGCAGAACAAATATCAGTTTAAATCTACAATGTAAAGGAGAAAATTATAAAAACAGACCAGTAATAAGCTATAATAATCACTGTAATGTGTTTTATTCTGTCACATTGCTTCTGATTTATCAGCTAGTGAAGTTATGGATTGAATAAAATCTGCTGTTTTCAATGTTATTTTCTAACTGCAGGTACTGCTCAGATGAAGAATAAGGAGTTAATTGAATGAGGATCCACACATAAAAGCATCTCAAAATACCTATTGCCATTTAACCAAACATTTGTAAATGTTAGTAGATTTAGATCTTGCTAAAAGGTAAAAGCTACAACTACATAGTATAAATTTCACCTTGATTCAGAAAACACCTGAAAAAGATACATTTCAGATGATAGAAAAAGACTATATTCTAAAATCTAAATAGCATCACTAACAGTAAAAATGAGTTTGGTACTTAGTAGAGAGGAACATAATACTCATTAGGGATTCTGCCAGATGTATTGTGGTCACTTCCTTGTGCATTGTTTGGAAAAGAAATCTCATAATTTATGAACTTATTCATCCATGAAATTTGATTTCAGGGCTTTTGTCATGGCTACTTTAATTATTGGAATGAACCCCATGTCAATATTTTCACAGCCTGGATGTGCTTTAATTTTCATTATACTAAACTTTAGAAGATTGCAATGACTAAAAATGTAATTTGCATCCATACCTCCAGAACTAGTGAAAAAAGCAGCCCTTGGAGTCTTTCTACTTGTAGCTTTCCATAGAAAACAAAAACTAAAATAGGAATGTGTGATTGGGATAGGAAAAATGCAACGAGAGATGTGATAGAGGAGTACAAAAAAGTGAAAGGAAGGAAAGGTTGGGGGGTGGGGGAAAGTAGCATTCAGTTGAACTGAAAAGGGATATAATTTATAATATATAATTAACCTCTGGAATTCCTTTCTTCAGGAGGAATGGCACAGCCTATTAGTGGGGTTGAGAATGCAGCTGACGTTAAATGAATTAGACATTTACGTGAGCAGTGGGACCATCCACAAAATTAACTATAGGTTATTCTTTCTTTTTATTATTATTCTGAAAAAGACAGAGTTTCAGTGATTCTGAGCATAAGCAGTCATCCAAGAGTGGGAGTTAAAAAAGTAATTTTTTCTGAGAAATTATTTTTCTTCAATTTTTCTTAGACTTTCCCCTAAGGCATGTGGTAGTGGCCACTTGCAGAGAGAGGATATTGGAATTTTCAGACTCACTGAATTTCTGTTTTGATAGTTTTTCTAGTTACGTGACATATTTTTTCATAAATCACCCATGAATAGTTTATCTTTGCATGAAGAAAACACCATGCAACATGCAGTCACCTCAGTCACTCCATTTGCAAAAACAGTCTGCATATCTAAAAGCTAAAAGGAACTCTGCAGAACTAATAGTTCACAAACCAATACCCTGGGGATGAGCTTAGCTGTGAGTGGTTCCCTTAGGCTGAAAGTCACATTGTGCAGGGTGAAAGGGTCAGCTAGGTCTGGAAATAACTGTATGAATTACTTCATGAATAGTCTCCTGGTTTGAGAGAATGAAAGACTCCAGCAGCTCTCTGCAACAGATAACAGATAGTAAAGAAATTTGAGCAACAAGCTACAACTGGAACTGAACTCTGACAGGTGCAGGTTTTGTTATAGATTGCCTTCTCTAGTTGTTTTTATGCAGCACAGTAGGAAAGGGAGAGGGGAGGGGAAGGCAAGGCAAGGCAAGGCAAGCCAAGCCAACGCCTGGCCTAAGATGTGTAGTATGCAGATTTTAAGTGATGTTGCTGTAATTTTTTTTATCACCCTAGATGTGAATGAAGAGAGAAGGAAGAGGAGTAAGAATTTCAAGTCTGAAAAGTTGGCCAGAACCTCATTATTAGGTCAAATCTCATTTAACGAACATGGGCATGATTCAGCCAACTCATAATCCATGCTCTTTGGTGGCCAGAGGTGTCCCTAGCATACTTGCAGCACTGCATAGTGCCCTTCCACCTTACTGAACCACTGCAAGCAGAACACAGGGAAAGTGAAAAGTCTGTGATGCAGAGTAGCATGGAGGTGCTGGTTTCAATGTGCTGGCATGGAAGCTTAAACACACTCACAGACTGCACTCCACAGCTTCTGCCCACTCTTTGACATTATGAGATGGTCCTCTTCCTCATGTCCTACCACTGCTCTGTCCAATATCTGGTCCCTTGTGGATGAGGAAATATGAGATGTGCATGCCTGCATAATGAGGTGCATTTTGTGCCACAAGATGACAAAGACATTTTTATATGGGAGGTACTGTGCTAGACAGTGAATTATGAACCTTAGCTCTGGCTGACATTTTAACAGTATATTGACATGGGTTCTATTTTAGCTAGTAAGTAATTTTCTGAGCACTTTCTCTGCCTTAGCAAATTCCTCTTGACCGAGCTTTCAGATAACAATATAAAAAAATTCTCACAAGCTTTCTAATCACAGGATTGTTGTGAGGTGTAAGTTATTCTAAATCCATCCTAGTAGTCTGAAATGGTACTTGAAGTACAAATGTAAGGAAAGAGATGAATGAGGAAAATGCCATCTTTTGATCATCTACGAGCAGGAGGAAAATCGTCAGAAAAAAAGTACTTCCTTCACTATAGCAAGAGGATGGAGATTACTGTGACTGAGATATATATACACACATATATATATAAAGTACTGACTACATAATTACTATATAATGAGAAAATGGTGCCCTGAATATTTTTTTCCTTCTCTTTAAAAAATCTTTTTTACACATTTCCAAAAAAA
>VXAU01005468.1:40992-51261 GCA_013399695.1 Formicarius rufipectus | reverse complement strand
GTTTCTTTTCTGACTTATTTGGTCTTCCTGTGCCTGCTGGTCCTACCTGTGCCACAGCTCTGTTGCGTAGGACTGCAAAAACATTTATTTATTACAATCACTGAAGTTTATCTTTTTCATTAATTGAAAGGTGTTATAGTTTCAAACTTTTGGGTAAATTTTTCATATTAACACATAGCCAGGCATGGGGGAAGGCAAGGTTCTGCTAAGGATAGACAAACATCAAGAGATCATTGTTTCTAGCTCGGACTCTAATGCCTTTTGTACTGAAACTCGAATAGCTTCTCTGCAAAGGTAGGAGCGTTCTTTGTTTCTCTTGCCTGTGGCCTGAGGCAGTGGGGAAAGTCCAGTTCTTTCCCCTGGGTGGCTTTGACTGAGACATCAATAAAAGGGGGGAGGAAAACAAGAAAACTAAGGGGGCCGGTTTGTTCTGGGTTTTTAACTTATCTGGATTTTTAACTTAGCGTGGGGAGAGGGGGTGCGCTTGTTTGTTTGTTTGTGTTTGGGTTTTTGTTTTTGTTTTGTTTGTTTGTTTTGTGGGGTTTTTGGTTTTATTTTCGTTTTGTTTGTGTGTGTGCGGTTTTGTTTGTTTGTGTATTTTCTTTTTTCTCTTTTGTTGGACCGGGCCTGCTGGGGTGGACACAGGTGCTTCTCCTGAAGCACTGCCGTCTGACTTTGGGCTTGGCTGTGCCCAGGGCAATACGGGCAGTGCTTTGTGTTTTCCAAGTGACACCCCCACCCGTGCCCGCTGCTGAGAGGAAGGTCCCAGCTCTCCCCCTTGCTGACTCAGACCTCAGTGGTTGTCCGTGCTGAAGCCGAGGGGAGGACCTTTCCCCCCTCCCCTCTCCCCGTTCCCGTGCCGGCCGTGCCCTTCCCCACCCGGAGCACCCCCGCTCCCGATCCGGCCCCGCCCGCCGCGGTTCCCAGGGGAGCCGGAGCCCCACAGCGCCCCCTGCCGGCCCAGCGCGGCGCTGCGGCGCCCCCCCATGGCCGTGCGGGTAACTGCGCTGGAAGACAAAGCGGCGCTGCGGCGTTCGGGAGGGTCGGGTGCGGTGTTTATTTCAAAGGTTGTGGAGGTTCGAGGAGATCCTCTATCTAGACCAGGAGGATGCCTCACTTTCCTTCAGAGACATCTTGGTGGTTTTGTTTTGATTTGGTTTAGTTTTGTTTTTTTGGGGATTTTTTTTTTTTTTTTTTTTAAATGAGGCACAAGGAAGTAAGGATCACTATTCATTCCATGTAATCGGGAATAATGACAAAAAGTTTCAAATGTTCTCTTTTCTCCTTTGCTATCCAGTAAACTATTGCATATGACTGTAGCAACCAGGGATTTGTTTACTGGTTTCTGTACTTTGGCATAGACCTGAAGTAGACATTCATAGAAATGATTTTTCCACTTGATTACAAAAATGTAAAAACCATTGTCAGATATAGTTTTGAATAATACAGTTTTAACATATCCTGTGCTACAGCAGTGTGTTACAGTCACTCTGATCCATATTTTTGAACTACAAAATCCGATGATCAATAAATACTGTTTGTTAATACTCACTTCACCCTCTGAGAGTTGTAGGTAGCTGTTATCTCTTTCAGCCTGTAATGTCCCATCTCTTGTTGCTTTCAAGCTTCATAATTTTTCTTTCAAAACAAGTTGTCATAACAGAAGAAATTAGATTAATTCTTATTTTGAAGAGGACTCTAATTTTTTTTTAACAATTTAATAATAGAAAAGATGCCTTATATTGTATCCTTTACTTATTATTCTTTACTGTGATCTAATAAGCTTTTACATAATTTCAGCTACCTATGCCACACATTTTTGTCTGAGTAAGCCATTTGACTTCTACTCTTATCAGTAGAAGGAAAGCTACTGTTAGAGCGAAATCTATTTCAGCTAAATACATAAATCTAAACTAGGTTGAAGATTCACAACGAAGAAAAGCCTACTTTTTCTCCATTGACTATAAAAAGATTGTAGATAGCTAACACAGATGTACACATTCAAAGTCAACTGAAACCAATCTCACTTGCATCTATATTCAACTACATATTCAAATGTCTCTACATACAGGAATTTGCAGGTTTGCTATAGCTAGTACAATTCAATGCTGACCAATGTTCCATATCTTTGCAGTTAGAATTTCTATATCTTCAAGATATTTGCACAGTGAAAAGTAAATTAATTTGGCACAACTTTTCGCCAGTTCTGTTCTTGAGAGATTGTGGTGGTTTAGCAGTGGATGTGACAGTGCTGGGCTAATAGTTGAACTTGATGATCTTAAAGGTCTTTCCTAACCTAAATGATTTCATGACATTTATGATTTTAAAAGAATTGTTAAGGAAAGTAAGAAAAATCATCACCCCTTTCTTGTAAATAAATGACTAGGATTTTGGCAGCTGCAAAATGTAAGCACACACATGTTGAAGTTTGAGGTGATTAAGACAGAATCAGAGAATGGTTAGGGTGGAAAGGGATTTACAGATAATTTAGTTTCAACCCCCTCACTGTGTGCAGGAACATTTTTCAGTAGATCAGATTCCCCAGGGCTCCATCCAAACTGGCTTTGAACACTTCCAAGGATGGGGCAGCCGCAACTTGTCAGGGCAAACTATTCCAGTGTTTCACCACTCTCTAAGTAAAGAGTTTCTTCTTAGTATCTATCTAAACCGGCCCTCTTTCAGATTAAAAACATTGTCCCTTGTCCTGTCACTGTATGCCCATTTAAAAAAATCTCTCTCCTTTCTTTTTATACGCCCCCTTAAGCTCCTAGAAAGCCACTATTAGGTCTCCCCAAAACCTTCACTTTTCTGGAATAGAAGAAATGCAACAAATTGCACTGGACAAGTGAGAGAGGTTATGTTCTTTCTGGCTGATTGTGTAGTCTACAAGACACTAGACTGACTGTAGACCAGGAATATTCTTCCTCTCGAGAATAGGCCTTCATTTATGTAGGGAATCTACTTGCTACCATCAGCGTTCTACTAATGAGTAGTCCAGTGAGACAATTCCCCTTTTTATGCTCATGTGAGAACACTTTTACTGAAGATCTTGTTATAAGAACTGACATATTTTCTCTTACTTATGCATTTCAATAGATTTCTTTACAAGTCTTTTTATTGTCAATAAAAGAAGGATAACAATACCTCCTTCCTTAAAACACTTTGATAGTTATTGTGCTACATTGAGAATATGACACTATTACATGACGTGGGGATAATAAACTTTGGTTTTAAAAGATTAAGCAGTATAATCTATTAAATTCATTCATATTGGTGCTTCTCAAGATTAATACTCTGTAGATGGACAACAATTAGTACAGAACATCAAATCATTACCTCCAGTTCTTGCTTACATACTTACCACAAGAGTTTTAACAGAACTAATTATAAATAGGAAAAATCTCTAAGAGAGCTCTAAGATCTAGCTTGAAGTAATGTACCAGTCAGAATTAGCTCTCTGACGGACACTCTAAGAACAGTGTATTCATCATATATGTACTTTTCCTACGTTAAATTAAAGTGAATTCAACGATAATAGTAAGAATAGAAAACAGAAAACTTTTTTGCTCTTGCAAATAATTTTAGTCTCCAAATAGCCTCATGATAACAGGGATCTGACCCCACCATCAGCTCATTAGCAAATGACTAACTTGGATTGCCTTACCTACTCTTTCCTTAACGGATACCAGCACATTGTTTTCTCCTGCACTGCAGAATAGAATGATCCAGTCCCATTTAGAAACTCCTTCAACACAATTCTTAATAAAAAGAACATGAATAAATCTCATCACCCCTTCAAGGGACTCATAAAAGACAACCTGATTTGGTTGATAATTCTATGACTGATGCAAACTAACCTGCTTCAGATGTGAGGAAGTAAGACTGAATCTAACAACAATCTCCTCAGGGATTAAAATGCAGTTCTCTCCAGCCACATATTGCTAAGGATGTTGGCCACTCCACTAGTGGCTATTGCTCTCATCCTAGCCTTGTTACATGAAATTCTGAATTTCCACATTATCATGATCTCAGTTTTCTCTTGAACAAGTGAAATGTATTCAGACTTGGGGTTGAGAATTTCCCATACCAGCAGAAAGGCAAGGAGTAAGCTGTTCCCCAGAAGATAAAATTCTTTTTTTTTTGTAGTAAGGGAGGTCGTCAGGAATGGTAAGAATAATAAAACACTGGAGATCATGAAGTCTCTATCACTGAAGATATTAAAATCATGTTATAAAGATTTCTGACAACCATAACAAAATTGAACTCTATTTTGCCTTTGGACAGATTTGATAATTTCACAGTCTCCTCCAGCAGCCCTTTCTATGACTCTGTGATTGGGTAGTATCTAGACTTTGATATCTAAGAAAGTTGCAGTCTAAAATATCTGAAACTAGGGGATTCCAATGTCTTAAATTTTAATGTAATGTTTATACCGACATTGTTGCATAGAATATTTTTTAATTTGTCAGTATCTGAAAATACTCTCAAAAAATGAGTGAAATTAAACCTTTCTTATCGCTGAAGAGGTAATTAGTTCTGAGATTTTTAAGGAATGCTTCTTATATGATTTTGAAAGAAGTCATTAATGTTCATGTGCACGGAGCAATTTAAAACTCATTCAGACATAATGGAGTTTGTAACTTCTATGACTTAATGTGACATGTGACTGTAATAACAGCTGTGTGGCATTAATCTCTCCATTATTCAGTTGCCACATCAGCCTTTTCACAGGCAAAATCTTCTGCACTGATATTTGACTATTATAGTAATCTCTCCACCATTGTCATTCTCACAGATTTGACGTAATACTATCTCATTTATGAAGTTCTTTTTTTTTTTCTTTTGCCCTTTCAAAATACTAAGACATGACTAGCATGATAAATAATAACTAAAATGAAGTTTTATGCCTTTGGGAGAAAGGAGAAGTCTGTGTGCATGTGAAGTAAACAGAATGACAATCCAGAAAATAATGGGAAGAAGGACAGAGTAGGAAAAGGCCATGTAAACTAAAACAGAAACACGATAACTTAGTCTTTATCCTAAGATGGTGAGAGTCTTAGACACCTGGAAGAGCAGATCTTGTTCTTCTGTCAGGTTCATAGTTTTGACTTTGTTGTTCAGCTATTTTTGTTTATAATGAAATTTTATTTTACAGTATTGCAATGTTTCTATGAGAAAGTGTTAAAATATAAGGTCAGTGAATTAGTGTTATCATTATTTTTATGTACCTTTTGATATGACTAGAAGTCCCATTCTTTAATATCTTCTGCAGTTTGGAAGGTAGCAATAAAAGGGAGTTTGTATCCATTCACATGTAAGTAGCTTTCCAAGTGATTTAAGTGACTGTAAATATCAGACACTGTGGATCAAGATGATATCCCATACTGATTACCTTAATTTCTGTCATCTGTTCACAGAACTTTTAACAGTTTTAGTAACAATACTGACAGAGAAATGATTTCCCAAAATTTTCATCTTTGAAATTTTGATTATCAAAAAAACCCCAAAACCCAAAACCCAAACAACTACCTTCAACTAAAATGGAATGGAAAACAAAACAATGACTGAGTGGCCTCTTTCTCCTATGTATGCTTTTGATTGTTGGTATCACTATTACTCTGTTTACAGTACCATCTAGAAACAGGGCTGTACAGTCAAGACCTGGTTTTTCAAGATTCTGTACATTCTCAGTGTGAGAAATTGCCTTTGTTCTAGAGGTCATGCTGCCTAAAGTATGCCTCCAGTATTCTGTGGATATACACTGTCATACTTTTATAAAACTGAGCCGTTGTAGTTTAGCTGATGCCTGAAAATTTGTATTGAAAAATTACATTGTTGTTATATTGTTATAGCTTGCTGTTAGAAAGGGTCCAAATAAAGTGAAGGTGGAGGGGGAGGAAGAAGGAGGACAGTTAGGCAGGAAAGCATGCCTGATTTGCCACAGATTGTTTTTCTGTATTTAATTTGAAAGGAAAGCTCATGTTGGGTGAAGCAAGGCTGACGTTATGGGCTGTCCAGTGTCTGCTGAGAACAGGGAATTCACAGGTCCCCCTGACATCAGCTGCAGGAAATCAAAGTAATGCAAGACCATGACATGAAAATTGTTGATCTAATCTAGATTCCTTGTTTCTGGTTTGCTTATGTACTCCTCCATCACTTTAGTAAAGTTCCCTTCCCTTCTGCCTTCTGCTTTCACTAGTACACAATGATTAAGGAATTAGCCTTGAAAGAGCTTTGAGCCTATCTAACAACAAAAATTGAGTGTGAACTATTATAAGCGTGCATTTTCTTAAGATTTCTTTTGTCAATGTGTGTCTTAAAAGGTGTCCATTCATTACCTATATTCCCAGACCTCATATATATATAATAACATATTTAGTCATTTCATAAAGCCACTATTGCAGGAATTAAGGGATAGTAGGCTTTGGCTGGGATAGAGTTAATTTTCTTTCTAGTGTCTGGTACAGTGTTGTGTTTTGGAGAAGTGTGGCCTTATTGTGTTCAGCTGTCAGTGGTGGTTATAGTGGTGGAGATTCTGAAACTGTCTCAAGAAACTAGACATTTTACAGCAAAATAAAACAGAGAAATTAAAATCACTTTCAGGAACAGTCTAGACAATAGAATATTCAGAACATGTATGGAAGTAGTTGCTTAGACAGAGCTTGCTCCTAGCTGTATAAAATACAGATCATATTTTAAGTCTGAGACAGTTAATAGCAGACCAAAACATAGGACTTTTGTATTACTTTGACTTGTAATGCTTCCTTTTTTTCACCTTATCCTATTCCTTGACTACAGCAACAGACTCTCAATTGGCCTGCCCAGCATAGTTATACCATGCTATGACAGAGAACAAATGAATATTTCTAAACACCTGTGAAGTGTGTACATTGTTAGTTGGAGTTAATTGACAGGCAATTTCTTCTTTTTATGAAATCAGGAATAACTGTTCTGTGCAGAATATATCTATTTATTAAGAATTTTAATACTTCATAGGATTTAATTAATACAAATCTTATTTTGTTAATCAAAAGTTAGTGAAAGATGCTTACAAAACCAACTTTGAAATCTTGTATGTTTGAGCAAATGACAAATGGTTCAGCTCCTTAATTGACTTCTCATGCAGTTCGCATATTAAATCATTGTCAGCAGATTTGTTTTTTTCTTTTGGCAACAGACGGATTAGAGTTACAAGGACAGTTTACATTTAAACAGAACACTATTCACAGCTGCATTTAGCTTTTTACAAAAATAAGCAGGAATGGGAAGGTAGAAATGGAAGACAGGAAAATATTGAACTGTTTAATCTCTCTTGGCTTTCTGCAGCAAAGGGTTTCACCAACTGAAAAGAACATAATTTATATCTAATTTGGTTGAACTACATGTGACATTAAGTAGTTTGCACTATATGAAACCTTTTGTTCAATGATGTCACTTCTAAAAAAGGATCTTTATTTTCTTAAAAAAATAGGTATGCAGTCTTTAAAATGGGGTCACAAAGTCAGAGGAACAGTTTGGAAGTATGCTATTATCAGTAGAATATTAAAAACTGGAGTTGATATATTATGAAGTCAGCAATATGATGTCAAGCCTTGGTCTAATGAACACTTACTTTTAAAGTAATTATATAGTAATAAGGCATGTTGTATCTTCAGTGTCATTCATAATTCAACAGCGCCTTGCAGACATAGTCATGCATGGTGAACAGTTTTCTTGTCTAGACTTTATTGCTGGATTTCATTGCAAAACAAAACTGCTTTTAAAAACTATAATGAAAGTACCCTTTGCTGGTGGTAGGCTAAAAACTAAGACAAAAAAGTGTAAGATGCATAGCATGAATTAAAACCAATGTTATAAGATTTGGAATTTTTACATTGCATTATGTGGTTAGAAAAACATGAACAGAATAGCTTGCCAGAACTAACCAGCAAATAGACAAAAGCTGCCCTTTCTGGTGTACGGGTGTGGGTTTCTATTTTTTTATGATATTGGTAATAAACTGATTTTCCTGTTGTAAATACACTGAAATAGATCCTTATGTTCTGTAGGAATATAGTGTCTCTAGCAGTTTCAATTATCAAATGCTGATAGACCAAAGCACTAAGTTTACATGTATATATGTGTGTGTGTATGTATGTACGTATGTATGTATAGGCGCCTTGGAGCTGGAGGGCTGCAAGGACACTATGGGGAGAGACCCGGGATGCCCTGGGCTGGTCACAGGCAGTTCCAGGTGACTCCAATCCTCCATTGCACCCACTACAGAGCACAGCTGGGGTGGGGGCACATCTGGGAAAATAGGTTGGAAAAAAGCTGATAAACACGGGGAAAAAGAAACAGCAAGGCAGGCAGTGAAGGAGGTTCTCCATGGCAGGGCAACGTGTACACCAAAGGAACTACTTCCCATGGAGAACGCTGATGTATGCACTTGTAAGGGTGGCCTGGCAAAAAGAGTAGAATTATTGAGTAGAAGAAAATGTCTGTTGAAAATATTGACAGAGACCCTGGCTGCCTCTCTGGGAACTGTGAGCCTGAGAACCAGGCCTTGGAACCAGAAGCACCTTTGACAACTTCAGCTGGCCTGTTAAAAGTGCACCCAAGATACCTAGAAACCAGAGACATCCTGAGATACCACAGAAAAGTGCAAACACAAGGCACTGTAATGGCAACTTCTTGTCTGAGAAGATGGAAAACAGTCAAGGAAAATAAAATGCATTTGAAAATACAGGAAATAGCATTACCTATTAACAGATACCGGTAAAAAGTAGGAATTAACAGTATTGAAGTAGGCTGCTCATATTAAGATGTCCTACATCTTTTTGTGTCTTCATGATAGAAGATGAAAGTATTTATTTTTCAAAATGGAGCCTCTCTTCCTCATACTTTTCGTTTCCTATGAAGGCTGAATCCTGCAAAACCACTGTATGAGGCCTTGGACTTCCATTGGGGTCACCTGGCTAACTTGACTTTTGCATGGATTGTTTCTGAGGTGAGAGTCTGCCAGTTGTCTTATTGGTCCTTCTTTTGGCTCCTTATCAGGTCAGTTTGTCCTTCCACCTTTGGGAAGAGTGGATCCTTCTTTGGAATCAGTTTGTTCTACCCTTTGCTATGGTTTGGCCCCATCTGAAATCTGTTTAAATTAATCCCATGCCCCCAAATTCAGAACTGAAAACTAAAACTATGATGTCCAGGTTTGATCATTCAGGAATAGATTGATATTTGAAAGTTTTAAGCAAATAGCAAAACTAACCTTTGTAAAAATTATTTAATCAATGTAAACTATTGCCTAGATTTCTAAATGTATGTCATAGAAAGAAAATGTAGGCAAAATACAGTCTGAATTTTTTGTATTTTTTTTTTTTTTGGTCATGGAAGCTTGCTTCCCTTTCAGTAGAGTGAAGCAAAAATGGAAAAAAAATGTAATCACAGTAGTTTGTTCCATAGTATTCAATGCTCTGTAAGAAAATTAGAGAGCTAGCATTTTTAGAGGCATGGATGTAAGATTCAGTAAAAGCATTTCCTTTCTTGGAAAGTTGCATATCAGTATTTCCTTTCAGTTGCATATCAGTATTTAAGCAGCAACTTAGAAGTTATAATGACCTGAATTCAATCAGACTGCCTTGACCTAGTAGGAAAGGTATCAAAGCAAAATTGAGACCTTCTGTTAAAGTAAAAAAAATGTTAAGACTGAGTACTGCCATTAAAAGCCCATAATAGGCTCCCAGGCATATCTGAGAAACCTCAGACTTGCACTTATTTATTTGAGATGAGAATCTGAGGCACTTAGCTGATTGCAGGAGCAAAATATAAAAGTATTAGGTCAAAAGTTAAATGTCTTGAATAGTAAATTACCTCTTAGATCTTTGGTAGTGTTACGAAATATAAGGATTCATTGTAAAATAATGAAACTGATCCTAGATATTAGGTTTTGCTTGAACCCAATTTAAATTCCTGTACATGTGAACTTAAGATAGAAACGCAATCTAATAGGAAAAATCTGTTGGCTCCTTTTCCCTTGCCTTGCCTTGCCTTGCCTTGCCTTGCCTTCCCTTCTGTTCCCTTCCCTTCCCTTCCCTTCTTCCTCTCTCTCTCTTCCTTCCTCTTTTTTTTTTAAAGGATGTACCTGCTTTTTGTACTGACTAGACTCAAACCCAGTTATTTCCAATAAGTAAAAAGTGAGCACACAAGCTGGTTAGAGCACGACAGTACAATTTCTTTTAAATTAAGAAAATTAATGTCAATATATGAACACACACACAAAAAAAAAAA
>VXAU01005468.1:28195-40969 GCA_013399695.1 Formicarius rufipectus | reverse complement strand
AAAAAAAAAAAAAAAGAGTATGAAAGGAAGCTGTATGAGACAACACTAACCATCCAGGCATCCTTACTCAAGAGTGGAAAGAGCTATATAATGAAGGAAGCTTGCTTTTTGTAAAGCTGGTTTTAAATGTATCTCTCATATGCTCTCTTCAGAAATGACTGGGGAAATGCTTTGATTTAGCTGCAGGAAATGGGAGATAGAGATGAGCATGTAAATGAACTAACTCCAAAGTTGGTTTAGGAGAAACTTAATGCTTTCACTACAAGTACTATTCTGTGCAGAATTTTTCCTTTAAAAACCTCTAAAATGTATTCATATAATTTCTTAACTGTGCCTACTATCTTTTTCCATCTCTCACTGTATAATTTTCTGTAGCTTTTTATCTGTCTTTCCTCCTTTTCTTNAAAACAAAAAAACAAAACAAAACAACCACTCAAGCCTGAGTTGACATTTCAAGACTAGGATTTTCAAGTGGGTTGAAAATTTAAATTAATTTGCCTGTCTACAAGCAACACTACTCAATATTCCATTATTTTTTTCCCTTCACTCCCAGATTTATTCTATTTTCAAGTACTGTAGTAATACCTACCAGGAATTAGAATCTTGCTAATTCTGACTGAGTGTTTGACTAAATCAACAACAAATCTTGTCTTTACCCTAAAAATCTTCAAAAACAGTTTGGCCAAATTTCCACTTGACTGAAAAGATTTTATGTGATAGTAGAAGATTGCAGTTTTGGCTGAATTAAATCTTCCAATTTCCAAAATTTTTGCTCTGTTGTATAACTTTTTCTTCTAAGATCCTTCCCATCTGCATGATTTTCTCTGCTTTAAATGAGACGGTGAATTATGTTGACTGACACAAATACTTCAGTTTTGACACAAATTTCACAAATACTTCTTTTCATCATAAGACACTAATTTGGTTGATTTTACTCTTCCTGAAGTTGCTGAAATGCTATGTAACTGAGCTGGTAGAAGGACCAGGGAAAAGAAGAAGGGAAGTGACTCAGCCACAAAAATGGCACAGAATTTTGTAACATTCAAAGAGAATATTTCTGTTTCTAAACTTAAGGATCAGTTTCTGTCTATCCACGTTTCTGATTATAAACATATAGACGTGTTTTATATACACAAAGGTATAAAATCCACAAAATTATTTCATTCATTATAAACTGTAGAGATATGAGTGCTTTGAGATACATCTGTTAAATAAAAACCAGTTTATCTGAGCTACCACTTCTCAAGTTTCTGGGGGAAAAAAAGAGTAGCAATTCTATGACTCTAAAAAGCCATTGTTATTTTGATGACAATATTAAAGTGAACTTTTCGGATATTTTTACTAGACCATGTTACCTGTTTTCCAATGGAAACAATGTTTATGCAGTCATGTCATTCTTAATGTATGCACCCAGTAAAGTGTGAATCCATTTGCCAGTCTCGGTTCACATGTGGGAGATTGGTGGGATATTCAAAAATAAAGAAAATCTTGCAAGTTTTGGGAAACTAGATAACTAAATAAAGAAACCTTATCAAGGCCCCTGCAGTAGGGAAAAACTGTAGCATGAGCTGACACTGGGGAGTTCAGATGTATGGCAGCTAGAGACTTATGAAGGAAAAGTTTTACCTGAAGTTCATACTTCATTAAAACGTCATCAAATTAATTCATTCTAAAATGATTAATTTACCTGAGGAAATAATTATTAATTCATCGATAGAATGATTTTTAAGGCAAGTTTTGAGCTCAGACAGTATTTTTTTTACTTTCAGTATGTTTTTGCCACCACCCATGATGAGGTACCATGGGACTGAACCCTGTGGGATCATCATTGCCCAGACTGGAATGCCGAAGTAATCATGTTTACTGGCTCATCTCCATCTGAGTGCAACCCCACTCCTGCTGGTCCCTGACAGCTGAGATAATATTTCTGAAAAAAATTATTTTTAAATTAAACATATCTAAATTAAACATATATAAATTAAATACACAGGCATTTTTTAAAAATCTGCTAATGCTAGTAGCAGTTTCACTGAAATATTTAGTATAAATGCCTAGGTATTAAAAGAACTAATTAATGGATATGTATTGTGGGATTTCAGTTTTTTATGTTATTGAAATATTCTAATTGTTGGCAATGGAACAAGAAGCAGCTGTTTTAACTATGAACTTTTTCTTTATCTGTAACAGAGCTTTAAAGCAGCCAGTCAGATTGCTTGCATAAGTGTTTTGAATAAAATCATCAATACCTACTAGGATAAACCTCAGATTAAGTTTCTCCTAACATCTGGCCAAGAAACAGTACAGTATTATTTAGAAAGAAAGTGCTAATCTGGTGCAATATTTACTTTCACATAGCATCTGATACATAGTTCTGTCACCAAGAAAAATGTATATTAAAATATCAGGATTTGATACAACTCCTTTTGGTTTATTTAAACTTCAGATTGATTAACATGTGAAAGTGAAAATGAGATATGGAAAGTGATGGATACAAAGTAACTGATTTGGTTCAATGAAAAATTCGATAACTTTTTCCCCAGGAGCCATATTATTTTCCAATAGCTAGAAGAATATAATCCTTAATAAGAAAGGTCAATAAAGTTAGTTATGGGTTCACTGACTCAGGTGTTCTACTGTCTATATCAGACCAAATCATTTGATTGGGATCTAAACCTACTATCTAGGTTAGAAATGAGTATTTTTCTTATTATGTCACTGAGGAAACAAAGAATCACATGGTCTAGAACCAGAATCACTGAGATACCCACATTAAGAACAGAATTTTACTGGTATCTCAGTATAAGAGGTAAATATTTGAAAATATAGTTTCTATTTTCTGCTTGCCACGGTCTTGTTTTCAACACTCCCCCTTCCCTTCCTCCTCCTTTTTCAACTTGAATTCTCTCCACTTGGCTAGGATGGGAAGCAGAAGTGCTGAAATATCTAACTTTGTAAATCTTCTAGCCCAGCTGTGGAGAATCAAGTGGCTTTAGACTGCTGGAATACCGTTCAAAAGAACATCCACAGTTTTTGGTGTTTTTCCAAGTGTTGAGAAATGTTGTGGTTTACTCATCACTCTTTGTAATGTACTAGAAAGTAAACATACTCTGTCGATGCACAAAAATTATATGAAAGTAAATCTACCCCTGACCTGCTGTCCACTTATAAGCATGACTCTGATTGACTTCAATGGGAGTTTCACATAGGGACTGACTTCATGATTAGACATCTGCACTGCAAATGAGAGAATATGTATTAATGTGTGTGTTTTCTCTCTGGAATCAATTACAAGTGAGAAAAGATAACTGTGAATATAATAATTTTCCCATGGACTGAAATTGTACAGCTACTTTATCTATTATCTGTTACTGTAGAATGCAATTCTACAAGTAAACATGGCAGAAAAAATACAAAATTAAAAGATATTGGCAAATAAAATATGCCTTTGCCATATGATATTTTGAAACTAGAGTAAGGGACAAGGGGTACAAAAATCAGCTACTTCCTTCAGTCACAGAACTTGTTGGAAGATCTGAGAACAATCTTCCGTGACTACCCTAGGAACAACCTAATGAGTTTGTGAAAAACAGTGAGACAGACCTTTCCTGTCTGGTGCAGTAGAAGAAAAATTACTTCTTTCGTCCTGATGCTATGCATATAATGAAAGCAACACCAAGAAAGGTGATTGTCATGAGTGCTATGGCTCCATGAAATTGTGCAAAAGAGAGGTATGCCCTTGCATATGTTTTCTCTGATTTCATAATGTCTCATCTTAATCATGTCAGGCTTGTATTCTAAGAGAAGACTTGAGCCTCTCTGCACTCCATGATTTTACCCACACATGGAAACTGAAGAGGGAATTACAAGTAGATTTTAGTGATTCCAAGTTTCTGTTCCTAAGTATTTCTGCTCAAAGTTAACTCCAAATTTCATCACCAAATCTTACTAAATACAATGTTTGACAAGTCATATTACTGACATTTTGAACAATGTAATAGGTTTTAATATCAAATGTAATTGAAAAGAACAGTTTAAAAAATCTGCTCAATAAGGTGCATCTTGATTCACATATGGAAACATTCTTTTTTTCCCTTAAGCATAAAGTAGAATTCTAGAAATAGTATTTTCTTGCTATTAAATTTACTTCTATTTCTTTCAAATTATGTTCCTCATTGCTAGATTTCTCATCCATGAGGAGACTGAAAAAAACCCTTTCCTTTACAAGAGCAGAAATGTGATTTGGATCAGAATTTAAATTCAGATAACTGTAGTACATTATATTGAAACTAAACTCCAGTGCAGTATCAAAGAGCACTTACTTCTTAAAACTGAAATCATATATGCACACTAGATAGCTGATACATGCATCAAAGGATGCAAAAATGGCTAACGCTGTTCACAAAATTACTTCAGTGTTATGAGTACTTAGATTAGAGCTTAAAGCTAAAGACATGTCAGCAGGTTAAAAGTAATACAAAATATGTTTGACAAAGATGTTTGAATTGCCAAGCTTCCATGATGTATTACTACTGAATTGAAACAAGATCATTAAATGGATCAGGATCTAAGCCTGTGGGAAGAGAGAGAGGTTGGCACAGAAGTTAATTTGATTCTGTTGAAGCATTTATATAGAACCTGCAAGTGACATTTATAATCAATGACAAATTTACTAACTGAAAGTCTTAATTTTTAACATATTGATTAGCTTTCATTAGAGTATGTATAAAGTATTTACAGTTTGAACATGATCTGTTAACCTGGAATATTGGTTAAAATTATGTAACATTTCAAACTGACTCATTTACATAATTGATACATTTATAGAATATCATCTCGTATAGATGATTTGACTGGTTTGTGGTTAATGCTCTGATATAGTTTGCCAGCTGTAAAGGACAATATGGTTCAGTGATGACAGTTATGATGACACTTCTTTTGGACTATTAGGAGTCAATTTTGGTGTTACTGTTGTGCTATTCTTCATCCAGATCAGCTTGACACTTCCACCTCACATAACCCAAAACATGTTTAAATCTGAAAGTGTAGTTTCTTTTCATGTTGTATTCCTAACTTCTCCTGTGTATTCCCAGAAAAGACTGTGAACACTGAGATTTTTCCCTGCTCTGCTCCATGTGTATATGCCCATCAATGTGATTGCTTACCTTAGGTTCACTGAAGAATAAGCATCCAGAACTACTAACTTCAGCTATGTTTGTAATCCTTAATTAGATAAATCACAGTGATTTTTTTAAAGGAAAGCACAGTACACAGCAACTGTGTAATTGAGTTGCATAATTTTTAATTTTCCTGTGAATCATTTAATATTTTACATTAATTTCATGTTTATCATTTACATATATAAATACATAATACAAGATGGATATTTTCAATCTAATTTAAAAACAGATGTAGAATACAAAGGCAAATCTTGAAATTCCAGTATGCTGTTTTAAAGATGTTTGCCAGGTTAGAATGGAGTTTTAGATCCAAAAGTATTTAAAAAAAAAAAGAAAAAAAAAAGAAAGAAAAAAGAAAGAATATTATGTAGATTAATGCCCAATGCAGAAGCTAAACTAATATTCTAATAAAAAGTGAGAACATACTTATTTTTAAATTAATCGGGTTTGCAATGTATTTTGTTACTTTTGGTGACTAAAACTGAGTGTTTCTTCCAATGAACAGTAACAAATATCTAAGAAAGGCAGTCTATTAACTTCTTATGATTGTAGTGTCTAATTGTCACAATTTTTGTCTCATAATAGCCTATAAAATAGACTCATATTCCTTTATCATAAGACAAGATTAAGGCACATCAATTAGGATCGATTATGATCTGGCACGGACACATTAATTTCTCTGATGATAGATGGAATATTCCTTCATCTAAAATAAAAATAAAATCAAATACCTTTCCACTTGTCTATGATATAAAATTGTTTGAACAGTTCTTCAGAACCCTCCTTATGGATTTGAAAGTGAATGTATCGAGGCTCAGAAATACTACTAGTCATATATTTTTCAAGAACAGATGAAAATGAGTGATACCAGTATCTGTGGAGGTGAATAACTTACAGATCGCTTCCCAGAAGAAATAAATTCGGGTAGTTCGGTCCATCAGTATTGACCGATTACTTGGAAACATAGCTGTCATGTTTATACTCTCAGAGCAGTTAGGTTCCAGTGTCGGGGAGGCACCACAGGTCAGTCAGTAGCCGACTGCTCGGGATGCTGTCTGGAGATATGAAGAGAAATATCTTCATCTTGCATCTTGTTCTTGTTCCTTCAGTTCCTACATTCTCCCATGGTTGTTGCAATTCTAAGATGAGTTTTTATGAATGCCTTCTGTTGAAACATTTTTGCTGATATTAATAATTAAATGTTCAGTAGAGCTGAGTGATTTTGATCGACTTTTGATTGGAGTACTGAGTATTCTGTTGTATTCTTTCTAAATAGAATGTGGAAAAAAATAATTTACAGGGCTCAGGAATATTGTGCCTGACAGGGAGATGATTTCCCACATAGATTCAGAATTAGAGACATTTAAAATTATAAATAATTTATTAAAATTTCTTTTTATGATTTAAAGTGTCTTTGTGTGCATATTTATGAAGTTATTTAAGAACAGATAAGGTAGCAGTATTTCAGATGTAAGAGAAATACTGCTGTGCATAATCTGCCATCTCTTAACAGAATACCTGAGGTTTTTACCTCCTGACCTTTTCCTCACCTCTAGATTTCTCTACACTGTTTTCTTTTTTTCCACCGGAGTGAACCTTTAGCCTTTCCTGCCTTTAAAGCATTTCTCTCAAACTTGTGAAGCAGGAGGTTAATCTCGGGGTGAGCTGTGTTTTCAACTTCTTTATACAAAGTGAGATTCAGTTCTTTTTAGCAGTCTTACAGGATTAAGAGCTCAGAGTTTTGGAAACTGCTCAGAAAGCAAGTTAAATGAGAAAACAACACAAGATAACTCAGTGGATTCCTTTAAGCATCTTTCCTCCTTTGAAAGGATTTAATTTTTTTGTCAAGTATAAATGAGAAGTGTTTGAGACATCCAAGGTCCCAGGGGAGCAGAAAAACTAAAGATTAAAACTAATATATCTTTTGATACTGTTGACAATGTCTGCAAGAGCAGTGCCAAGAATGATTATATTTGGAGACTGAACCAACCTTTCACCACAGAAAAGGCTGGCACTTTATTGATATTATGCTTCCAAGAAGTCACAGCTAAAAACTATAACATCATGTCATTCTTAGCCAAGGAATGAAGTAAAGACTCTCAGCCTATTTTTTTTTTCTCACGTTTTCATTTAAAACAAATGTAATTCATTAAATTTAAATTAATATATTAAGTCATGGGTTGCTACCGTACTTAATTATTTTCATTTGTAATCAGGGCAGGCAACCCTTGCCATACTCTTAAAAGTAAGGACCGTGTTGTATAATAAACCAGTTTTTGTCTATGTTTTTTAAATAGGTTAATGAGTCTGCCACTGCATTATCTCCCCAGCAGACAAGACTTACTCTTTTACTTTTTGGAGCCTAATTTTATTATAATCACAACTTATTTAAGAGAGAGGAATCATTTGAAAACATTCATACATCTTGCTGTGAATTCTATCACACAGATTGAATATGCCTTAGGAAAGCCAAACAAGAGTATGATAGCATGTTTCTATAGCTCAGGCTTTTGACACAGTATTGTCAGGGTCCATAGTTAGCATTCCCCCCAGGAGTCCACTTTTCAGCAGGAAAAGTGGAGAACTGCAAAGTAGGGATAAAATAGTGATGTGTTCTAATTTGAAACTATTTTCCTTTGGAAGCCTGTGAAATAAGAGATATAGTTGTATCTTTTGTTACAGTCAGAATCTTCCAAATATCAATTTGAACTTTTAGTAGTGTCTTTCATTTCCCTTATATGCAACACAATTAGCACCTCACAGAGCTCTGTTTTCATCCCCACAATCAAAATTTTATTCATAATTCATTTCAGTTGTTCTACTTCCCCCCCCCCCCCCCCCCGAAATTTATCATTTATAGAAAAGCTATAAATAAAAGATTCTCGCAGGAAAATTGAATTATTTATTACAAATTTCTATGGCCACAGAATAACACCTGAATGTCCAGAAATATTTTGCCCAAGTTCAAATGCAGACAAATATCCAAATAATTTAGAAAGTTCATTCCTATATTATTTTGCTAGTAGTGGGATCAACACAGTCAAGACTAATATCAGTGACACAAGAGTGTAAATTCATTTTTGTAAGTACAAACACATATATGTTAGTTAGACAAAACAATTGAAAAGTATTCAGCTAAATAACTGAAGATTACCAATTCAAACAAGGAGCACTTGCCCTGCTAACAACTCTCTTTCCACATTTTTTTAGAATCTTTCAGTAAGTATTGAAAGGCTGCAACAAGGTATCCCTGGGCCTTCTCTTCTGCAGATTGGTCAAACTCAGCTCTCCCAGTCTGTGTTTGCAGGAGATCTACTCTATCCCTCTAATTATTTTTATGGCTCTCCTCTAGACCCACTCCAAAATGTCCATCTTTCCTATGCTGGGGACTCCAGAGCCGGAAGCAGACTCCAGGTGAGGTCTCACAAGAGTGGAGCAGAGGGGTAGAATCACCTCCCTTGACCTGCTGACCACACGTCTTTTGGTGCATCCCAGGATACCTTTGGCTTTCTGGGATATGACTTTGCTGGCTCATATTTGCTTTTTCACTCAGCATGTAAGGAAAAGGAAATAAATACTTGACCAGTGGATTCTTGAAGGTAAATAAAATGCTCCCTGGCATTGACAGCAGAAATGGACAGCCTGACCTAATTTGGGAATGAGGAAGGCTTATTTAATCTATTTTCCTCACTAAGACTATACTGCTCTTCTTAGGGTTATTTCCATCCAATTCAATATGTAGATGAGATGGTATCTGGAACAGTACTGTATTATTTTCTATATCCTTATCTTCCATTTTATCAGAGTCATTACTCATTAAACATGTCTTTTCCTAAGTGCACTTGTGCTACTTTATAAAATCCCTAGGCATTTTTGCAACACTTTATTGGACTAAATGCTCAGTGGGAAAGAGAAAAATGGAGAAACCACATATATGTAGTTTTCATCTGACATACTGGATCCAAGCATAACTAAATCAGTATGTAAATTATTGACAAAGAGGAACTTTTTAACTACCTAATTACTCACCTGAAAATTTAGAGTTGATGTTGAAATTTCACCTTTATCCAACTATGATAAGCAGATACTAATTTTTAAGCTTTACACTATGAACTAATAAACATTTACTGCAGTTTTCATTTCCTTCAGTGAAGAGAACACAATTTATATGTGTTTATTTGCACCTGCATTAGAGATGGAGAATAGAAATAAATAATTGCAATTTCTTCATCAGGAAGGGAAAAGTTTACGAAGTATAACGCATACAATTATAGCAAATTTTACTGCAAAAAACATGTCAAGTATAACTTTTGCAAGGAAAATTTTATTATTTACCTTTCCTATGTAAAACTGTAGCCTCATTCTAGTCTTATGTAAAGTTTTAGAAAGATGCATGAGCTCTTTTTATGCTTACTTGGCTGGCAGATCAGAAACATTCAAAACAGAAATATTTTCTCTAAAAGCATGCAAACAATAACTGAAGCCAGCTTGGGAGACTGCTTTCTCAAAAATCATAACAAAAGTATAAGGGTTAGAAGCATAGTTCTTTAACAACATGCTCTTTAGACACAAGTGCATTGAGAAATATTTCTAAATGTTAGTTATGCAGCATTTAAATTGTGTTTTGTAAAGAATGTTGAACGAATTAAAATATTTTATTAAAAAATGAGGTAGATTATGAATCAGAAAATATGAGAGAGCATTGATTAATTTGGATATACTCAAGGTTCAGAGCTTTTCCTGCTCCAAGGTAAGAGGAGTTTGGCATAAACTTATGGTTAAATGATCAACAGAGAATGCTTATCCAATGTCTTGTGGATCTAAGGGATGTATGAAACTATTTTCACTTTGCATTGAGTTTTACTAGTATTAGTATAGCAGAAACTTTTCATTTTCTGCCTGATAAACTTATGAAGCCACCCAGGTAGAAGCCACATAAGTTCTGACATTTAATAGGCATTTTGATTTTTCTTTACCTTTTGCTGATTTTTACTGAATTTTTTTTAAATATATTTTTTATAAAATTCACCAGAACATGTAAACCATAATCACAGAATGTCAAAGTCTGGGAGAGACCACTGGTGAGATCGTCTGCTTCACCCTCCCTACTCAAGCACATTACACAGATTGGCCTCCAGACAGTTCATGAATATTTCCAGTGAGGAGGACACCACAGCCTCTCTGGACAATCTGTTCCAGTGCTTGGTCACCTGCACAGTAAAGAAGTTCCTCAGGTAGAACTACCTGTGCATTCGGTTTTGCCCATTGCCCCTTGTTCTGTTGCTTGGCACGACCAAAAAGAGCCTGGTTCCATCCTCTTGACCCCCTCCCTTTGGATACTTACATATGTTGATAAGATACAATGTTTTTATCAATAATACTGTTAAATAATTATTTCATATTTTCACTGAGTAAAGTGACTTCAGACACATTTGTGACCTTATTGCTCTCTACACATACCTGAAAGGAGGTTGTAGCCAGGTGAGAATTGGTCTCTCCTTCCAGGCAACCAGTGACTGGACAAAAGGACAGTCTTAAACTGCACCAGGAGAGGTTTAGGCTGGATGTTAGGAAGAATTTTTTTCACAGAAAAAGTGATTGGGCATTGGAATGGGCTGCTCAGGGAAGTGATGGAGTCACCATTCTGAAGGTGTTTAAGGACAGACTGAAGAACTTCAGATTAGTCCACTTATGTCTTGCACAAAATATTTTGTGACTGACAGTGCTAGTCTGTCAGACTGACCTCTTACCCAGAAAGGTTTCTTATCTCTATTTTATAATACATTGAAAGAGAAGTGACCTTCTAGTGACAGCCTATGGCAGAAAATGAACTATGAGCTTGTAGGCTTGAATTACAGATTCTGAAGCCACAAAGTTCAATGAAAGAAGGATTTGGAGATGAACCTCCATTTGGCATCCTCACCTCCTGCCAATAGTGTGCACAGTTGACTCTATCTGCAGCAAGAAGAAGAAGAATCTGCAATATAGGCAAAAAAGAAAATAATAGGGCAAAAATCTTGCTCTCCGGAAGATGAGGGGGGGTGTCCATTATTACAGCACTGCCTTTCACCTTTGCAAGATGTCTTAAACTTCTATAAAATCTCTCTCTGAAGAAAGAAACCTACTGAAGTGAATGTTCCAAAAAGAATAATACTAAGCTAAAAGCTCACTTAGACGTTACTCACAAAAGCTACTGCAACTGATGAGAAAACACTTTCAAATCAGATTACTATTGTACTATCTAGTCCTTTAAACCAAGTACCAAAAATGAGTGGACAATTTACATTAGCAAAAGCCTACCAGCATTTTTTTTTTTGCAAATCAAGTATTAGTGGGAGATTAAATAAGGATGGGAAACAACCAATACTTTAAAAAAAAAAAAATATTTTTTGCGAGATGTGGATGTCTGTGTTAGTACTCTAAATTAAAAAAGAAAAGAAATGGTGTAGATATTTAGACTGGGCAAAAAAGTGTGACCTACTCTTTATGAGTGACAATACCACTTTGATAAATGTAATAATGGAATTCAAATTTATTATTTTCCTTATCTGATAAATTCAGCTTTCTAAATAACTTCTGGTTTAGGGAATTATGGCTTAACTGGATTATGTATCCAACACAAAGAAAACTTCCTTGTAATGTGGACATATTGTATGCAGTTCAGGAAGATGGGATAGTGTCTCTCAATACCTATACTACGATTTTAATGAGCAAATGTCAGTTTCAAGGCATTCTGAGGTCAACTTCTTCTTTGTTTGTCTATTTTTTCTTCCTGAGAATGCCTTAAACTTAAGATGGATTTATTTCAGTTTACTGTACTTTTTAAGTGAACGAGACATCAACAGAAAAGTTTTTATGTCCCTTACATAGAAGACCAGTATTTCAAGTTTTTCTTTATCCTGATTTGAGCTTGACATCTTTCACTTACCAGGTTAAAGGGTAACCATAGGCTGCTGGCTGCTGAAGCTCACTCTGTTTACAGGTACTGGAACTGGACTAAAAAAGGCAGGCAAACAAAATATTGAAAATTTTAATGTTGCCTCTAGGTAGAATAGAAAAAAAAATATTTAGGCTGGTTTATTAGTCAGATCTTACTATGATCTTTTCTCTCTATCATTTTCTCTTATTAAAGACTATAGTATGGCTGATTTTCTACATTCCTCTTTTAGTATAACCTTGCATCTTTTCTGAATGATAGAATATGGTGGTTAGTTTTTTTTATTCAGACAGTGTATTTTGAGCAGTATGTCTAATAAAGACATATGCTCTCCCACTTGCCTGGTCTGTTTAGATAGTGGTAGTTCATTAAATTGGAGCCAAGAAAATCTGTACCACTGGGACTCTTTTCTATTCCTGAGCAGGGATTTAGTGCCTGCTGACAATTTTTCTGTTAATTAAGATCCATATCTAAGCCCAAATGAATTGTTAGTAGAGAACTGCTTACTCAGTATTGAGGGGCAGGGAATGGAAAGAAAAGAAAGCAAAAGAGAATAATACTCTTGCATCAAAGCAAACTGTGAATATAAGAAAAGGATTTAAACAGCTTTGTCATGGGATGTCTTTACCATGATTGGAACTGCAGGGTTTTTTTAGGTAA
>VXAU01005468.1:0-28169 GCA_013399695.1 Formicarius rufipectus | reverse complement strand
AAAAAAAAAAAAAGAAAATAATCTTGTATTGAATATGGTCTGACAGAAATATTGACTTCCAGAACCCAGATAGATAACTCTAAATGCTTAAAAGGTGACCTCTTTTCTTTTCTTTTTTTTTTTTTCTTCACATTCAATAGAAACTCGGTACATTTCGATTAAAAGAAAAAATAAAATTAAGATTTTAGTGGGATGACATGAAACTAACCTACTCGGACCATTCATTTGTTTCAGTGTAAAAATTCTGTTAATATCTTCTTTTGAATATTTTTTGTGATTAATTTCTTTGTGGACAAGTTTGAAAAAAATATAATTTTTTTTGATAGGATTTCAGAAAGTGCTGAGACTCTCAACTCTTATTCGAACTCTATGATTTGATTGTATGAAACCAAATAATTTCTATCTAATGTCTTCTAATGAAAGATGTTACCACCAGGGGAAGAATGATAGGACCCACTTGACAGAAATTGCTCGTTATATCTGCACTGTGGTCCATTTGTCTTCAAGTTCTGCATCAGGACTTGTCTGTTCTTGAGCATCTGTACTCCTCCTGTGCCCAAGTGTTACAGTTTCAAGATTCATTTGAATCCACTTGTGAATCAGAGGCAAAGTATGATGGAGCATGGAAGGAGAGAGTTTTTGTTCAAGTGCAGGCTTGGGCCTCCCAATTCAACGTGACAAATAGTGTTCTGCATTGCACCCAGGGACCAGACACACTGCTGTCAGTGCTCAGTAGTGTTTTCAAAGAAGCAGCTTCAATCTTTAAAGTATTCTCTGTTGCAAGAGATGAGAGACAAAATAAAAAGTTAACAAATAAAAAGAGCAGCCTGCACCAGTAATTGACTAGAAAATGAGAACAAACATCTCAAAGTAGTGAATATTTTTTTAATTAGCTATTAGGAAAATGCAGGAAAAATTGCTTTTCTCCTCCTTTCATTGATTCTTCCACAGTGACCATTTTCTCTTGCAGAAAAACTACTGGCATTATTTAGAGACTTCTACTCTTTCCGTTTTCATCCTTTAATGACCTGGCAGGATTATGTAAGGATCTCATTGTCATGAATATCACATTTTGTTTCTCTAGTTCCTGTTCTGATTACTTGTCTGAAAATCCCCCTGTGTACCAAATTCTCAGATTACCTCAATTATATACAATTTTTAAATTAGCTGATGGAAAGATTTCACTGACTACACATGAACTGTTCAGTATTGGATGTAGTGATTGTGTTTTAGCACAGCCTCATCCAGGATATTTAGCAAATATATGTTCTCATCTGGAATAAAGGTAATGTGATTACAAACATCTGTACTGGCTCAGGTGAGTGACGTACATTTTATTTTTTTTTTAATTTTTTTTTTTTTTTTTTAATGAAGATGGATCTCTTTTCCAAATATCACATCAGCCCAACTCATGTCTTTGGGATCTTTTAAGCAGCTGTTAAGGTAATGAAAAACTGACCTGCTTTCTATTCTGCCAGCTCTGCACAGAGGCTGTGGACAACTACTTTGGGAGTAGAAAAAAAAACCTTCAAATTGCTGAAAAATAAACTCTACAGTGCAGTGAGTAGTTAAAACGTCACAGTTATAATTGCTGAAATGGCATGTGTAAGAGATTCAGGAAACAGACATGTAGGGTATTATATTCTTCACTGCTACTGACTTCTAAAATATTTCTTCTGATCCCTTCTCTCTGAAGTGTCCCACTAAGTAACAATCAGATATCTTTAGTAGGTAACAGACAAACTTCCAAGTTGCAAATCCATGAAAAGTCTACATGTACTGTTTAATTGCTATTTCCTTCCAAGTCTGTGACCTATTGTAGCAAACAGCTGTGACTTTGTAGCCATTGATGTGTATGGCTGTCTGCTACAAAACTTCATTCCAGGCAACTAATTGCTTCCCGAGCAAGTGCATTCCACTTCTGCAGCTGGAACAGACTGCATTCTCCGCATTCAAAGATAACTTACCATAGTCAAGAGTCTCATTTTTGACAAGAGCCTAAAGATATGAACCATAGATTCATATGTGCAACCAGTGTCCCACAAAATTGCTGAGTGCAATACAAAATTATTTTGTTAGAGTCCTGCAGAATTGTTCCCTTTGAGTTTTGTGACTTGATAGTCTCAATCAAAAGAATGCCTGTAGATGTAAAAATTATTTACTGTGTGAAACAAATCAAAAATTCTAAAAAAATGATGAAGCAGTGCAAGGGTCTAAGATCTAAACCTGTTTCACTCACTTTTTACAGCAATTATTTACTGAAGGCGTACTTTGGATATCAATATGTGGTAATCACATAAACACTGTTCTATGCAACTCTGGCACTCTTATGTTGTGCCTTTCATAAAATAGAATGTTACACATATGTACTGGAAGCAATTTGGCTAATAAAAGCCCAAGCAAAGAAGAATTTCTATAATAAAAAAAGGAAATTCTGCATCAAAAGAAGGAAAAAAATGACCAAAACAACACAGAAGGGGGGAAAAAAGCTGGATAGACTTCCTAACAATACCTACTGAATTTTATAGATATTTTTAAACTATTTTTAGGGAATAAAATGGATGAAAAGACAGTCAACACAAAGTCCTAGACGAAGATGTCATTTTCCTTAAACTGTTTGCAAAGGCCATATTATCTCTACAAAGTAGCATCATGTCAAAAGATCCTGGAGGCTGTCCAGTGACATAGATGTAGCTTTTGGCACAAGGCATACACAAACTGAATTCCAAATGCCAACAGCCTCACCTCACCTCAACTTGAGTTAAGTGTGATGCAGTGGTAACCAGCAAGGCTCACTTTTATACAGCTCAGTATTAGAAACATGTTTGAGATGCAAAGTTCATAGGGAATGTGGTCCATTTCTTTGACAGGCTGAATATAAAACAAACTATTAATTTTTATCACTAAAACCACCAGAGGTCTTTTAAAAACATAAATCTGCTAGGATTCTGTTTTGACATGTACTAGTAACAGAGATGATGTTTGTCTACAAAATATAGTGATTATTTTACTCAGAAATTCAATAAAAGTCCAAGTTTTTTCATTGGGTCAAAATTATGAGATTCTTATACCAATAATTCAGTTTTATATATCATCCTTCCTGATGCTCAGTGACAAAAATTATTTTCTGAAGCAGTTAGAAATTGGTAACACTGCAGATTTTTGACCTTAATTCACAATTAAGCCACTGAGCTGCAGCCTGATCACTTGTTAATTTCACAGCACTTATGTCTCATACTAATTGTAACTCACCATGCAGGAAAAAAGAGGTCAGAACTGTTTTTTGTTGTTTTTTTTTTTTTTTTGTTTTTTTTTTTTTAATTGTCTGTGGTGACTGTGATTAACAAAGTATTGTTTCAGGTAAGCGTTCAAAGAAATTGAGCTCAGGCAGATGGAACATCTTTATCCCATTGGGGGAAAGAAAAAGTTCAAAATTTTCAGCTACTAGCATAATTTTCTGAGAGTAGAAAATACTAGCATCTTCTGCAGCCTCCTGTACAACTGTAAACACAGAGACTTGGTATAAGCATTTCCATGACTGACAGCTGCTATTGTATTCAAGGCTCTGTATCTAAATCCAGATGGGATAGCCTTTATAATGATACCAAATTAGTGGTTGCAGTTCTTCCAAGTGTTGAATCTAATGCAGTCTTGTTTGCACTGCCCTGAAATGGTGTGTATTCCAAGTATTTACCATGCTGGAACAGTTTTCTGCTTTTGGCCATGATGATTCTGCACTTGTTAGAACAGGAGATATACAGTGTATAGGGGTACTCCCTTTTACTGAGTAGAAAAAAATGTATGCATTAATATTTTAACCAAGAGACATTCTTGCTTTTACTCCAAAGCTGGAGTAGATGCATGTGAAGCATGACATTCGCTGCTCAGAATAATTCTCTTGAAACCTCATCAGGAATAATGTAGGGTACTTGAATATATTATACTTGGAGCTCTGTCATCCCAAGATTACAGTAAAGAGCATGTAATACACGTCTAGATAGCCACTGGAGATAATCTATTCCACATTCAAAAGTTTTGTTATGTTTTTAAAGGCAAAGTTTTCAGGTCAAGATTGAGAAAAGAAAAATCCTTGGAATTTTGGTCCAGCTTGAAACAATTTTGTGGCCCTATTTTTAAAAGATGCCAACTTGAAAGGTGTCTCAGTATGTATCCCATAAAAATGAGGACCTAAAGCCACTTTATAAAAGTCTGACATTGGTCCCTACACTGGAAACTTTTGTTTAACTCAGATGACGAAACAAAACAAAACAAAACAAAAAGCGGAAAAAAACCCCAAACAAACAAAACCCACAAACAAAACAACAATAACAAAAAACCACATCAAAAAGCCCACAGGATGTAATAAGTGACTTAATATCATTTATCTGTTCAGATATTTCACAACGATGTGTGAGTATTGATTCTTTTATTTTTCAAGATATCTCAGAAGATGTTGTGAAAGATTCAATAGCTTCCTATTCACTTTTAACATGTGGAAATTGTATTTTACTATTAACATTTTAATTTAGTTTCTTATGTTCTTATTTTCTCATAAAATATGCTTTAATGCAGATTTTTGTCTCACTTCCATGATCCTTTGTTCATTTTCAAAGGATATAGAGTTGGAAAAGAGAAAAAACTAACAGGGGGGAAAAAAGGTAAATATGCAAACTCATTCATACAATACTAATAATAACAACTATTAGAGACTTTCTTGGGATACCTGGAAAAGAAACCTTTAATCTCAATTAAATAATTATTGAAACAATATTACAGAAACTCATTTAAATCTCTTTATGGTTCCATCTCATTTAGAATAAAATCATGTTTAATGTAATTTAATTTCTAGTTTATCTGCCTATTTATGAATGTCTTAGCCACAAGTAGAAGCCCCTCTATGGCTCTTATCGCAAACAAAAACGTATAAAAATAAAGACCAATCTATACCTGTAAATCTTTGTTAGAAGTGAATTAAGTTAAATTCCTTTCAAGTAACTTAAAGATGAATAAGAATATGATGTAGCTAGTTAATTGAGCTTAATAAACCCCTCTGAAATTCATCAATTGTTGTGACTAATTCTGTTCAAACAGTCTTTGTGAAAAGTGTCAGGATGCAACTAACGCTGTCTTTGAATTTCAGTAATTACATGGGGAAAAATATAATTTGCTGTCAGGACAAAACTTTGCAGTGGATATGTCCACAGTCATAAAACATATGGTACATACTGAAATGTTGAAAGAGAGTATTCAGACTTAGAAGAATGTCATACATTCCTGATAAATTTTTATTTTATTTTTTTTTTAAATCTGAAGAGCATTAAGTAATCAGTATATCTAATTAATGGAATACATGCACATGGTCACAGGGAGTTTTTTTCAGACAATTGAGGCTGACATCAGTAGTGACAATATGGTGATTCCCTAGGAATGTGATTTATGAGGCTGTGGTACATAAATTCTTAAGGCAGTTGATTCAGCTGTTGTCTGGAAAGATTTATTCCTGTAGAAGGACAGGTGGCATCTGAACTCCCAACCTTTTAACAGCTTGTGCTAGGAAAGGATATTTTTCAAGTGCACCTGCATATATGCTCTAATTCAAAAGGCATGTTGAGCTGCTGTGTTACTTGATAGATGCTGTTCATGTTTCCTTCTCTGTTCCTTTTGACTTAAATGGGGGTTTGCTGGGCAGGTATTGGCTGATGGTTTTTTCTGATTACTTTCTTCCTTCAAGGCAAAGTGTCTTTCTACAAATACACTTAGGGGAAACAGCAGAAGGGATTGCATATTTTACTGAATCCATAGGAAAGGGAGACTTTCCATCACAAAACCAAATAAAGCCAAAGAATGACTCTAACCAATTCCAAAACCAGGGGAGGGCAGGAGAGAAGGTGGAAACACTTATTCTAACCACAGAAATGACTGACCCTGCATACTCTAATGTATGTGGTGTTGGACTGCAAGTAATATCCCTGTGCTATGCTCCTCTGTGACCAATCTAGTTCAGAGCTATTGGTAGGACTCATCAGTACCTGTGTGAGAGAGAGACATGTCAAAGTGGCAGCTGAATATGATGAAGCTCTTTTTCTACTTGGAAAGCATACAGAACATTACAACTATACTGCCAAGGAAGGAAACAGAGGGGAAAAACAACAAGGAAGACAAAATATGTAAAGCAAAAACTTCTACTTTATGCTCCCTCTTAATGAATTATTTCATTTACAGAATGGCTGAGATTTCTACTGGATGAACTACATGCAATGTCTAATGTTATATATGCAGATATTCTGGCCAATTTCTTGCCTATCAAGCACAAAAAGTCACAACAAACTCATATCTTTTTAAAACATATATTCAAATAGTACTATAGGAGACGGGGAGTAAAGGGTGAATTAATGTAATTATTTTCTTTTTCAAAAGATAAAAAATATAAAAAATATCAGAGAGCTTTTCAGCAGAGTAAACCTTCCTTGATGACTGCTAAAGACCATGAACATCAAAAAACGGGCAGTTATCTTGAAAGGTGATGTGTTTGATTGATTTCTAGGGGGGAAAAATGCATGTTAAGATCGTGTATGGAGTTCTGTAAGTCTATGATGGACAGTATATAGAACAGAACCAAGCTTCAGTCCAGATTTCCCCATATTTAGATATTTTCTGTGTTTTTTCTTCAATGACTCTGTATCTTTAACCACCAATATTTCAATTTGGTTTTTAAACAGAAGCTGTTTACACAGGTGAAAGAAATTATTACTCCAAAGAAAGAGAAGACATTACCAGAATTAACATGTTTAACAAGATGAGAGTCCTTGAAAATTACTCAGCATGTAGTGGTCAAAAATACAATCCTTCTATTTACCCTAATTTATTGCACATAGTAGACATATGATGGTATTTAACTGATGAAGACACATTTTGTGCACTACTAAGTATTGACAAAAGGGTCAGAGAGGATGTCACCTTGGGCAGTGAGTCCAAGCCTACACTAACAGGCATCAGGTGTGCTCAGGAATGCTCACTGGTGCTCAGGCCAGTTGGCCTGAAGTAGCCCATCATGATATTAATAAACTGTCTTGGCCTTTACAACAGTATGAGAGCATTCAAGCTGCCTGCTGGGAATGACCTTTGAGTGTTTTATCTATATTTGACAACTGCTGGGAGAATAATGGCTGACATGGGCCAGAAGCCTGTTAAGGACCATTCTATTAATTTAAAACTACAGATGATCATATTCCAGCGCTAGGTGACACTTCTAGTCACTGTTTAATTTATTAGTACAAATGCAGCCTCTACCCAGAATCCACTACATGTAATATCAGAATCTTCCAACAGAAGAGACACTGGGTTCATAGATCTGTTTCAATAAAACAGTGTGTTTGTATCAGAAAAGCAAAAGAACATGCATATGTCAACAACTCAGAATCTAATTTTCGGTAAAGAGTATATGTGGATACTCCACTGTATTTGCCAAGATTATTATATTTTTGTTTTGCCAGTTAATACCTCTCTTCTAAAAATTCAAAATATTCCTTTTCCATCAAATATTCTTTCTATATGAAAAGGTTAAAATGTCTGTAAAAGATATATATTTGAAATATTAAGTGCAGGCACACCCCCCCAGCCCATACACACACACATGTATATTTATTGTCTAAATGAAAAGTATTTTTTGCTAATGACAAGAATAGGAGGCTTTGGGAGGTTGGGAGGTTTTTGTATTTCTGTGTTGGGTTCTTCAAGATTTTTTGGATTTTTTTTGGAAAGTGGAAACTGTGCCAAAACATTAATTCTTTAGTTCTTTTCTACGCCATAGTCCCATAGTGCCACAATTTCAGGAGTTTACTGCACATCTTAAGGAATTTTTTCAACAATATTTAATTTTATCATGTGAAGTAATCACTTAAAATATACTACACTTTAAAAAAATTAATCTATGTCATTGGTGGCAAATTTAAAGAAGTTAAAGTTACCACTTCTTTTTTAGATCCAATAAATTTAGTAATGATTTTAGGAAATAAAATTTTAAAACTTTTAAAGAAGACTATAAAATTATATCTGAAAAATAAGGGGGAATGTGTCTATTAATATTCTTTTTATGAAATCATTTTGCTTTACTGAAATTATTTCCTTTCTTTATTCTTAAAAGTCATCAGGTTCTTATCTATTATCATAGGTACTATTAACATCTTCAAAGCCTGAATTTTTATGATGTTACTGTAGTTCATGTGAATAAAAATGCTTTTGTTTCTTTTTGTGTCATGATTTGAGGACAACAAAATTAATCAAGTTCCACCAACATAAAATTAAAACAATGCTCTAGATCTTATTTGTGCATTTCAGTAAACAGGATAGTTTGGATAATTAACCCAATTTTCTCTCTCTCTCTCTTTTTTTTTTTTTCCCTACATAAATAATGTAATCCAGTGCAAAATGTACATTAGTATTTCAAGTGCTGTCTTAGCCATGAAATCTATCAGATAATTCTACCTCTGATGTGTGTTGCATTGGCTAATAAACACTGTAGAGAATTTTCAACAGTCTTAAATTGGCTTGTGTGAGAAAAGCTAATTATTTTTCAAATTTTAAAAAATGCTGCTTTTGCAAAATGTCTAAACACGCAAGCTGAAGTGTGACTGTATCATTCTCATAAATCATATTAATCTGGTGCACTGATACTAAGGAATGAATAGTACATTACTCTGGATGTATCTAAAATAACACTCTGTGGTTCTGACATAGACCTACATGACGGCAGTACATAATTGCTGGTGTGGCATTTCCAAGAATTTCTATGCTTTCTTTAACATAAATTTAATTATATTCAAGGAAAAATTTACTTCTTATTCTTCAGGCATTTAGAATAAAACAAAAAAATCCAGTATAACTATTTTGGTAATTATTTACTCTTTTACTCTGGTTGTCATTACAGTTCTATTATTAGAATTTTACACAATGGAAATACATCAGAATAAAACAACGGAGGGTCAGAGCACCAAAGCAGTATGCAAAATAAGCAAGCTCCAAGTTAATCATCTCTTGATAGGTAACATAGAAGTTCTTAACCTTCAGAGTCTGAAATTATGACAGTTAGCATTTTGGGGAGGCTTTTTAATATACATTTGGCAACAGAATGGCCTATTTTCATAACATCCCTAGTGCAAAATATATGCCTGTGGTGTTTTTGGTCTGAATCCAGACTTCAGATTTCATGACTCGACTTTCAACACCTCTCAATGTAATAAATCATAATAGGCAGTGAGAAATTTACTTATAATGCATGAAACTGAGACCCCAAGTCATGGAAACACCACAGAAATTTGAAGTTTCCACATCTGAGGAGCAAAACAAATGTATTTTAGATTGCAAATTTATGTTAGCAAATGGTGTGTTAGTAAAACAAAATAGCCCTGTTGTACAATCGAGTCCTTTGAGCTCTTTTCACCATGGCTAAATTTGGTAGGTTAATATGAAACAGTGAAGACTCCATGTGAAAAAATCTAAAAGGACTCAAAATCTCAAAATTACTACAAGCTTGCGCCACAGGACTGTTTTGGGAAATTAAAAATGGCTTTTAAAAATTAGACTTTCTGGAAGACATAATGTGGAAAAATAATGGATTTTAACAAACAAGTATTTAATCCTATAAATAATTCCTGTTCTCATAGAGCTGAAATGGGCTTTGAGCCTCTGCTGTTTCTTTAGATTTGAACGTAGACTGCATAACTCAACACATGAAGTCAAAGACATCAAAAGGTATGGAGTTAGACTGATGAATGTGGTAATTCTAAAAATCTTTATTTGGTTTAATAAGTCTTCTTTTATGCATGTTTCCCACAGGTTTATGTTTTTTCTAAATGTTTTCTTAAGGAACAGGTGGGAGGGAAAGCAAAAAATTGGAAGCCAAACCAAACCAGATGAAGCAAAATAAATTTAAAGAAATAAGAAGCAAAACTGACTTCCTAAGGCAATAAAGAAAGAAAAATAGCATTGTTGGATTTTTTTAATTAATTGAAAAATATTAAAATAAAACACCTTTTGTCACCAAAAGTACAGTGGTTTTAGTTTTTTTGTTTGTTCGTTTGTTTGGTCTCTAAAAGTTACTGGTTTAAAGAGGGGGGAAATTAAGACAAAAAGCCAGCTTTTGGTTGGAGAAAATGATAATCCAAATAAAGGACACAATGTGTAGTATCTTCTTGACCTAGTTTAGTGTGTGAAGTGCTAGAAGCCAGAGAAGGGTGAAATTACTTTTGCAAAAGTAACTTTTATTATTTTTGGCTGCACAAATCTTTGGGTGACTGTAGGGGCCAAGTTGCATAGAAAATTGTTGCCTTTTTTCATCATTAATATCTTGCTCCTCAGAGGACACTTTCAATAGATGTACAGGAAGCAAAATTGTGCGTACAGGATCTCAAGAGAAGAAACACAGATAGAATTTTCTTAGCATTAGGAAAATGAATGATACTTACAGTGTTAGGTACTTCGGATTCTGTAAACAAATCATGCAAGAGAGACAAGGGCACACTGTAGTGAGTCCAGTGAAGGGCCACAAGATCACTGAGGGACCAGAGTATCTGACACACAAGTAAAGGCTGAGAGAAGAAATGAGAAGGCTCAGAAGGATCTTTGCAATATATATAAATACCTGACAGGGTAAACTAAAGATTATGGAGTCAGACCAGTGATGCCCAGGGAAAGGAGAAGAGTTAATGGGCACAAACTGAAACATGGGAAATTCTGTTTAAACAGAATAAACCTTTCTGCTCTGAGGGTGATCAAACCCTGAGCCAGGTTGTTCTGTTAATGAATGGCAGGCTGTGCATATCCATCCTGGGAACTACTCATAATCCAGCTGGACACAGCCCAGATAAACCTACTCTTGTTAATCTTGGTGTGAGTAGGAAGATGGACTAGATCATCTCCAGGAGACTCTGCCAAGCTCCTTCATTCTGTGTTTCTGTGCAGAATATTTCCCTACTACTGAAAAAATAATTGTGAGAGTAAAATTATTTCACTTCTGGATAATTTTCTTTACAATATAAGGGTTCAAATAATCTAGATATTAAAAAAAATAAAGAAAAATTCCAAACGTGAAGGTTTTAGAAAATAACTGCACTTATTTTGCTTGGGTTTTTTTAACAGGTATGCCTCAGTAAAAGTGTCTTCAAACATAACAGACAAGTAAACAAAAAACACTGTAAAAATTTGACCAGCTCCTCTTTTATTTTGAAAGTAATAAGAAGGATCAAACACGATATTTCCTCTCAAAGACTTCTTCTTTTATATTTCCTCTCAAAACCTCTTTTACTAAATCTTCATTGCTAAGTGTCGGTTTATGAACCTGATGCAACCTATTAAATATTTTAGCTAGAAGGTCTTTTTTGGAGTGACATCTGAAAGACACAGTGGAACTGGGAAGCCATAACTTAGCATTTAGGATTTAGAGGCAAACATATTTTAGGCCATAAAGAGGTAGGTAGCTTACTAGTATTAATATAAATCTAAATAAATGGAGAATAGATTATAAAAATTGCATTTTTTATGGCATTTTGACTAACTGATGCTCAGTTGTAGCAAACACAAAAATGTGAAAACAATTATTAAATGGAGAATGAAATAAATAAGCAACAATACAGGACAGAAAGTAGAAAATAACGGCTTTTTACTTACAATAAAAGGCAAACCAAACAACAATAATTACACAGTATTCAGGAGACAAACCTCTCTATTTAAATGTTACTTTGAAAAGACACATGAAAAACATTTTCACAGTAACATATTTTTTATTCTTACTCATAATTACATTTCTCATTTATAAAAGACAGTAGGCATCAGAAATATGTCTATATTGGAATGATATCTACAAGGGGAAATAGAGCCACTTATATTTGAAAGCTGTCGCCCAGGGATGGATATTTTCATAAGGGACTTCCTTTGAAAAACAAAGCAAGGAGGCACATTTACTTCTACCTTACCTTACCTTCCATGTAACTGCAACTTGGAAAATGACAAGTCTGTCCTTTGAAAGTACCACACAGTTGCACTTTCCCTTCCAATAAAATTATTTCTCCTATTGTTCACCCTGAATAAAAACCTTCTATGTGGAATCAAAATAAATCTCTGAACAGACCAAATAGACTGGAAACATATCGGCTTATAGAAGATCATTGTGTTCTTTTTATAGAAGAAAAAGCATAATAATTCAAATTAGCATGGTAAAGAATGGAGATTATTTCATGACGATATGAGGATGTTTACGTGTTCATTAATTTTGAGACTCTATTGGGTTTGCATGGTTTTGGTAGCAGGGGGTAGAGTAGCTTCTTGAGTAGCTGCTTGAGAAGCTTCCCTAGACAGAGCCAATGCCATCCAGCTCTAAGATGGACCTACTGCTGGTGGCAGCAATAGTAGTAATGTCTCTGGAATAACATAGTTAGGAAGGCGGGAAACAAAATAGTTATTGCACAGAGATAAATGTGGCCAGAGAAGAGAGGAGTGAGAATATGTGAGAGAAACAACTATGAAGACACAAATTCACAATAAGAAGGAGTGCTCCACACTCCAAGGCTGAGATTCCCATGGTGAAACAGCCTGTCCTTCTCCAGCCCATGGAGGAGTCCCATGCCAGAGCAGGGGGATGCTCAAAAGAGGGCTGCATACCCATGCATGACAAGTCTGTGTTGGAGAAGGATTATGGAAGGACATGTGTCCCCCTGGATAGAGAAGTCCACACTAGAGCAGGTTTGCTGATAGAACCTGTGACCCTGTAGAGGACCAATGCCGAAGCAGCCTCTTCCTGAAGGATTGCAATCCATGAAGGGCTGTAGCTCATGGGAAGGAGGCATACTAAGGAAGTTTGTGGAGGCAGTTTCCCATGGCAGAGACTTCGTACTGGAGCAGGGAGAAGGACTACTCTCCCTGAGGAGGAAGCAGTGGCAGAAACAAAGTGATCAACTCACTATAACCCCCATTCCCTCTGGGAGGGAGGGAAGTAGAGAATCAGAAAGGAAGTTAAGCCCAGGAAGGAGGAAAGAGTGGGGAGAAGCTGTTTTTAGGATTTGTTTTATTTCTTATTATTATGCTCTGATTTTCATGGGTAATACATTCAACTAATTTCCCCAAGTGAAGTCTATTTTGCCTCAGATCGTAATTGATGAATGATCTGTCCTTGCCTTTAACTTGTAAATCTGTCATTAAATTTTCTCTCCCCTGTCCAGTTGAGAAGATAGTGTGGCTTTGGTGAGTAGCCAGCATCCAGTCAGCACCAAACCATGACAAAGACACGAACCTTATTTAACCTTACCTTGGAGATGTTTTGTAATATAAAATGCTGTATAAGTAGAAATCTGAGAAAGAGAAAAAATATGACAAGGTTGTAGTGTTATAGTTTTAGAATCTCGTGGAATTTTTCTTTCCCCTTCCACCAAATAAAGTGTTAATAACTCTTATCTTTGTTCACTGCCTCTAACAAAAGGGGCAGATGATGAGTGAAGGTGTTACCTAGCAGCGGTAATGGTTGGGGTGGGTGTGGTAAGGGGAAGGGAGGACTTTTGGTTTTCTCGGGGGGCAGAGGGGTAGGACTGTGGGAAGAAGGGGAGAGAGATGGCTCTCGGATGGAACCTCTGCCTATGAGTTTGGTCTCCTTCCTTTTTTCCTCCTGTTTTTTTATTTTTTTCTTTTTTTCCCAATCCCTGGATTTTCGGAGTTCCTGGTGCTCAAGAAAGAGAGAGACTTTCCTATCCAGGGTCTTTTGCATCAGGAGGCCAGTTGCTGCCGGCCTGGGCATGAGGAGCCCCTGCAGCATTGGCGGCTCCAACTCATAGTGTCATTCAACCTCCAGCCACAGACCACGGAAAAGGATCCCAGCCCTTTCCCTCTCTGTGTGGCTTTTTACCACCAACTCCACAGAGGTACTCCACAACCTCAGAGGAACACACCAAAACCTTTTTCACCCACTCCCGGCGGTCAGCTCAGCACTGTTTGAGGAGCAACATCGCCACCTGCTGTCCATAAATATTGCTGCACCCAATGGGAACAGAGACTGAGAGGGGTTCTAAGAGGGATTTTCTCACAAATTGATCATTTAGTTCTGGTTGCTTTGTTTTTTTCTTGAATAGTTATATAGATTTATATTGTAGTTAAGAACTGTTATCATTTTTCATTTATCATGCCTTAATTAAATTTTGTTTTTGAAATTAAAGGAGGCTTGTATCCTTCTTTGGTTTCTAGTCCAACAAATTTCCAAATTTCCTTTAAATGTAGTCGTGTAGTAAGAACACAAAATTAACAAAAAGAAGAAGTAAAAAATATAGTTGTATTTAACAAGTAAAGGCATTGGTCAAACTGATCAAAATTCAAAGTTGGACTTAGCTTGGAAGTTCTCCCTGTTTTGAGCAGGTGTCTGGGTAAGGGGACCTCAAAGGATCCTTGATTCTACCTACATGACTGGGGAAAAAAAAAACAAACTGAGTGATTTAGTACTTATAGGAAAGGTGCCATTCCTTGAATTTCTGTTCTTGCTTTTGTAGTTTTCAAATAGCTGTGGCCACTCTTTATTTTACCTCTTTTCTTTTTTAGGTTTGTCTTGAAACTATCATTTTAGTTTAATAAACACTGTTGAATACTGTCTGAAATTGAGTATCTTGGGAGTTTTTGTTGTGGATATCAGAAGTTACAGTGTTATTTTTATAATTTCATAGCAAACAGATATTTTTCTTCTATAAGCAAATTACTGATGTCTTAATGAAAGCACACAAGATTTTAATATGTTTCATAAATATTATGCAGACAATTTGCAAGAGGAATGAAACACACACCACTTCGACATCCTTTATTATCCTGATAATTTCTGACCTATTTATTCCTTAACTACATTTCTGGAATTCTACAGGGTATATTTTTGTCTTTCTAGAAAATATTGCATTTGCTGGTTGATGTTTGGAGGAAACCAGTATCTAGATCTTTAAATGTATAAACAGATAGATTTGTCACTTATTAAAAGAAATATTGCTTCATAGCTCAGGTATTTGAAGACAGAAGAAGAAAATAATAATCCTCTAGTAACTGTCAGAATTAATTAAAATCACAAAACCTTATACTTATTTGAGACTTTCATTATCTGTAGTTGATTATTTGGTGATTTGCCCATGAAAAAAATGTAACTCTAAAATGAAAAAGAATATAAAAGGATTGTTAAAACTGACTTTGCGACGCTGAAGAAAGATTTCTCCATAGCAAAGATTGAAGATGAGGCTGAGAATAAAAAGGAAACTGATGCTTGAAGAATCATGATTAATCAAATTTAGTTGAAAAATTAATATTTTTTCTAGTTCCTAAAGTAGTGTTGAAAATTATTAATGTCCAAACCCAACATTTGATACTTCTGTTTGCCAAGAAAGATGTGATTACTGCTTATATGACTCCAGTAATTAAAAGTATTGTAGGAAAAAACCTGAGATATTGTCAAGCCACTCCCATGTAATCTGAAATCTGACAAATGACTGAAAACTGACTGCAGTGACATATCCATGTTCAGCTATGAGACATGAAAAGCTAAGACCAACTCTACTGATAGACTCTACATGGTTCAGGTAATTTTTGAGCATTGGTAAACCAGTCCTACTCCAGCATCAATGTCTTTAACTGCAAACCTTGAGACAAATTTTGGGAAAAGGAAACACAGGTTTTTTGCCAGGAGCTCATGTGGGGACTTTGCCCTCCTCTCTCCGGAAGGAGTGTTATGTAGGAATTTCCTTACATATGACTCTTGGGCTCTGCCTGGGTATCCTTGTACACATTTCCTTCACATAGGCTGCTTTCTACTCATCTAAGCCCTCAAAGCCTAGAATACCTTCCCCCAGTCTCAGAGGAGGCAAAGAGATATTGTTTGCTTTGCAATCACCGGGTCTGAGGTTTGTCAGACTTTCACCACAACGTATTCATAGGGTTTTAGCTAAAAAAGGCTGTTTGATAGGCACTTGGCAGAGGGACAGCAGGCAAAATCAGGTAAAACTAGGTGAACATAAGGTAAAACGCAGACAAGTCCTGAGAGATTGCACTGAGGAGTCTGAATGTCCATACAAAGTCTGTGACCATTAACAGTAATGACAAAGTAACATTCACTGGTTCTACAGCCAAAATAATTATCACACTTTAAAATTACTTTATTGGAACTTCAGTTTGTTTACTTTGAATGAAGACATAGAAGTAAATATTAGCAATCGTTTTGATGCAGGCTAAATTACAATTTGAGTCATATGGGGACTTCACAAGTAGCAGTAGAAACTTGAAACGCCAGCAATAAAATTAAAGTAAACTTGTTTTCATTCTAAATGGGAAAGAACCATGAAGAGATATAAACCAGTTTCTACAACAACTTCTCATTAAAATTCTTGTTTAATGGGTTTAAAAATCATCTATATCTCTCCAGACCAGGTATAATAGTTAATATTCTCAACTGAGCTAAATGCTATTTAGAGGAAAGAACACCTAGGTCTTCAAATTGCCTGAGAGAGAAGTTTTACAAATTTTGCCATTCCCTTGAGGCCTAATGGAAGCTTGCTTTAACTGACTGTGCTTTTGTCAAGTGGTTAGCAGCTCCCCAGAAGACAGAGTTAGAAAGCTAGAAAGGAACACTTGCTTTGCTGCACAGTGGAAGCCAGGCTGATTAAGAAAAAAGAATAAAAGAATTTAAAATAATCAGATTCTGAGATTGATTGATGCCACTGATGCAAAGCATCTAATATATAAGGGAAGAAAACAAAACCAAAACAACTTCTGAAAGGAACTAAGATGCATTAATTCTAGTAAATGACAGAATTAACAGCTCATTTTTATCCTCTTTTAAGAAAATTAGTTGCATAATGGTTTCCATCCCAGCCAACATAAATCTACACTTTGAAATACAAAATGTTAGATTTTAGTATATTACACTTTAAGTGCCAAGATGTCTATTTCTTTTTTGGATCCACCTGACTACCGAAAATTAAACTACTATTTATTTAAGTATACATCAATGAAAGAGACGAAAGAGAAGGAGAAAAGAGAGAGGGAGTAAAGAAGAAGGGTGAATAGAGATAGAAGAGAGGAAGAAAAAATGACCGCGTAGTCTAACTGTCTGACCCCTTCAGGGCTGACCAAAAGTTAAAGCATGTTATTGAGGGCATTATTTAAATGCCTCTTAAACACTGACAGGCTTGGGGAGTTGAACCTCTCTACATTTAAAACCCTAAGAAGCACCAGCCAGTTTGAATAAAAAGGTTTAGAAATTGTGGAGTGCTTTAAAATTTTGATTCCAACTGCAAAGACTACTATTGTGTAAGTGTTGCCCACTTATACTGCTTCCTATTGATAATATTAGATAGTATGTATTTGCAAATGGATGGCCCCTTCCACATGCCTCTGAGCTCTGTCCTAGCTTACACAATTTCCTTATTTTCTCTGTTAAATATTAATAATTTGAAATATCTATGGAAAAGAGAAATTGTCCAAGACTGTGTGTCCTGGCCCTGCTGGGCTCAGCCGTGTCTGGTCGCTGTCCCTTCAGCACCACTCCCCAGACCTGTGCTGCTGCCTCTCAGCTCCACATCCTACAACAGTATCTGGAGCTGCAGTGAGGGCAGAAAAAAATGGATGGGCCACAGAGGAGGAGTTGGGAGTTCTGTTGCTAACATCTTCCTGCTGAAGAGAGCAAGGCAAAATGGCTGACTTCTGGTGAGGGGCCAGGTTTTTTCTTCCAAAACCATGTTTCCCAGCGATGCTGTGTGTGGTACAGAATAAGACCTTGGTTATGCCCACAGCACTAAGGTCCACTCTGCTCTCTACAACCAGAACACCAATTAAAAAAAAACAAGCCCATTCCCAAAGCTACTGTCATATGATTAAGGAAACCTACATGATAAATAAAATATAACTGGTTCAAGATAAATGAAATTCACAGTTTTAGGGAAATTGCTTTGTCATGCAAATTCATTTTATTGAGTCTGAGGGACTGAAATGGTAATATCTTAAACACTGTGAAAATCAAAGACTTTTTGTCAAAATACAAAGAAGCAACTCCCTGTCTGGGAACACAGAAGTACCTGGGACCAACTCCTCTTCAGAATATGCTTCCTGACTGGAATTTAAACCATGACTGAGAACATGAGATAAGACTACTGTCTAATCAGCTCAGGTCTGAGGAGAAGTAAACAAGACTCAGGGAAGAGGAATGTATCTGTGTCAAGAATGAGCACTAGCTGGCCTCAGCAGGTGAAGGAGAAGGAGAATTTTGGGTGCATGATGGTGAAATCACTCCTCATCAAACAAAAGGATTAGACCTTCTCTTTTGGAAGACCATGGGACATTCACAAGAGAGGAAGTTAAGAAGGAGTCATAAACTGTCAAATACCCTCAAAGCTCCCCCTGACTGAGGTCTTCATCACCAGAGGACTGCACGTGATCCAAGTGACGCAACAAATCCAGAGCCTGTTGCAAGAGACTACAAAGTGGCCCCACCCAGGAGAGGAGCCTGGCATCTCCTGAGTGTGTACTAATCCATTGGACTCTATGTTTTGCAGGGCCCTCACCACTGAGAATTCTGACTAGAAGACGACCCATGAGATGCTACCAGATTCCACAGAGTGGTAATACATTTTGTATTTAATGTCTCTGTCACCCTCTTTTTTCCCTCCCCTCCTCCTTTTCTCTCTCTCTCCCTCTCTCATTCTGTCTCTTATGTGTCTTTCTCTCTGCCTCACATTTACTGCTAAATAAAATCCATACTACTAACTTTGGCATATGGTCTCCTTTGCACCTTAATTCAGGCAGAAGCATATTTCTAATAATTTTACTAACTGGAACATAAAAACAAAGAATGTGAACAGTTACTCTTTTCTCTTTTTTTTTTTTTTTTTTTTTTTTTTTAAGGTACTTCTATTGTTAATGTGTCTAAATCAAGGGTAGCTTACATATACAATTTATTATGAGCTAATCACAAGCTTTTGAAGTATTCAGAGCAAATATAGACTACTACTCTAAGTCAATAGCTAATACACTTCTTGACATTTAATATGATTATTAAATGGATCTTAGTTGAACTAATGACAAAGAAGTGTGTAAAAGTGAGTGTTTCATAAAAAATGAGGTCTTCAGGTCTTAGTTTGAGAATAAATTTATAATCTATAGTCTACTTGAAGTTTGGGAAATTTTGTATCTTTTTTTTTTTTTTTTTTTTTTTTTTGTAATTACCTTTTTCATCTTAGACTGAGTCAAGGGTAAACAGGACACAGGAAGTTTTGTCAGCCTGTTGAGCTGTAATTGCTGAAACAGCACAACCAGATAGAGGAGAAAGACACTCTTTCAACAACCTACCAATATAAATAAGAAAGAAACTTGCCCAAACAATTTCCTGGGGACCCTGTAGTCATGCCTGCAGCTATAGCTTGGGTGTAAAACCTTTTCCTGTGTGTTTAAATGTAAACTCTAAGGGAAGCCAAGAATAGTCTTCTGTACTGACTGCTTAAGTAAATAGAAAAGAATATAGATTTGCAGAGGATAAAACTTTTCTAGACACAAGAAACAGAGGCAGGTATTTGTCAGGGCCTTAAGTGAACAAAGAAGCCTCAATTGCCCTGAACAATCCCACTCTTGCTTATGGAGCCCCATTTCTGCTAAGGACTGAGCCAAGGTGTTCTGGCTTCTGGCCCTGAGGTTGCATCTACATTTCATCCGCTACAACAGTGTCTCCAATTCCTACTCACTTGGTTCATAGTATGGACCTTGAAGGAATATCAGACTTCATTTTATCCCCTCATCCCCTCTGGGGTTGCCACTGAACTTCTATCACCAATCTCCAGCTCTGCTGGCAGTGCTCAGACCCTGTGGAACCTCTTTCTGATAGTGGAGCACAGTTTGTGCACGGATCACCCTTATTTCCTGCCTCATTTCCCTGTTGAAGAAGACCTGCAGACAATGGATCAGGACAAAACTTTAGAAGTAGTCTGGGCATCCTAAGCTGTTCTTTTTTATTGCCAACACTTTGTTTTCATATGTTTTGTTGTAACACTTTGTCAATCATTATTCATATGTGACAAAATCAAGGGTGTCATAATGTCTTTGAAAAATACTCACACACTTTGTCCCTTTCCTGTTTTGACTCTCAAGGAAATCATTATGACCAATATAACAGGAAAAGGGGTAACTCTGTAAAGTAGAGGAACCAGAACCTTAAATGCACAGCAATATCACAGCAGCTGAAGCATGATGTGCAATCATCAGCCATTCCGGTTTATGCTTAAGACCATGACCCCAAGAAAAAAAGCCAATCCTGCTGTGCCAGTCAGAAGTAGGAACAAGCAACTCACTCAACAGATTCAATCAAATCAGAAAACTTGGACAATAACTTCATTTAAGTGTGCCAAAGTAATGCATAAGTTTGTATTAGACCTGATGAAAACTTGTCTGCGTAAGGTCTTTTCCTGAGATTTTAATTAACAGCAGGTTGTTGTGAGATCCATAGATATTGAATAAATAGAAAGTAAAATTGCTAAAATGTCATAAGTTAGTGATGGGAACACAATTTCTACAGATATAAACATACTCGACCAATTTAACATTGGGCATTGGAAACTTATTGTCTTTTATCTTGGTCACTGACACTTGTTTCACATATTTCAGTCATATCCAGATTTTTGTACTGTAACAAACTATAAGGGGTCCTTTCAAAATGAGTATGATTTTCTTATGCCTTTTTGATGGGAATAAACCCCAGATGTAGAGTGGTGTTAGGAGTGGAAAGACTTACATGCAGCTTACAACTGGAACTTTTGAAAATTTAATTTTTTATTGTAGAATTTTCAAATCTTATGAGCTATATGATATATGACTGGAAGTGCCATAATAGGAGACATGCTGTTGCACATATCTCTACTTACCCTTGCGACTCATTCCTCTCACATAAAATTAATAGGGTTAGGGAAAGCACTGATAAATCCTACACACTGGTAAACATCCACTGGTAAATCCTATACATATCAATAGTTAATTACAGAACACTTGACATTAAAGGTGACCTCTAAAATTCACCTGATCTGAACATCCACCTCCCATCAACAGTGTATTGTTTTTTATTCTCTTCCTAAACTCTAATTTAAATAAAGCTATCTAGGTGTGTATTATCTTCCACAGGGTTTGCACTCAAATTTTTTTTTTTGTTGCTGTTTTGTTTTGTTTTGTTTTGTTTTTTGTTTGTTTTTGTTTTTTGGTTTTTTTTTGTTTTGTTTGTTTGGTATTTTTTTTATGCATACAAAATCAGGAGTTTCCTAGCCTAGATCTACTCTGTACATAAAATGAGACTCCTAGTCATAGCTGTATCTGGAGATGTGCTTAGTTCTGAGGACCTTTTTAAAGCTGTTGTCTTTGGACATTTCAACCCTAAAACTCAGGACAAAAGAAAAATGTTTGTCAGTGTTTTGGGCCCAATCTTTGATTTTGATGACTTACATGTTACTCCTATTTTGGCAAGTGTTCTGAGCAGTAATGGAAAGACTGGGAATAACATGTAAATTTCAAGTACCAAGGGACAGGCTTGGAATAGATGTTTTGCTTATGGCTCCTGAGCAATTGCCAAAGACAATATGATATGAATTTCTCAAGCCAAAAAGAGAAAGAGGACAGCTGGAAATGACAAGTAGAGAGGAAATTAGTGTGAGAGATGATTTCAGCTTGAGTGCTGGTTTCAGGGATACCTTGAGTTCCTGAACTCTGGGCACAACATGAACACATACGGAACTGAAAGTGTTGAAAACCACTTTAGCAGAATTGTTGATTTCATGGAAAAATAACCCAAAAGGTCATAAAGAAAACAAGCTGAGAATTTAACTTTTGGGCATTTTCCCTCACAGTATTTGCAATCTATAATTCAGACAGCATTTTAAGACAGAATCTGACATGTTATTTTTTTCCTATTTTTATTTTTAAAAACAGGAGGAGCTGGAAGATTTGCAGATTTCTAGTATCATGTGCATGCAACTGGCTGCTTTTCTTCAGCCATCTGTTGTACTTAAAATGATATTTTGCACTTCCTCTTTATGAGAGCAATTGTGACCCATTCTCCTTGACACCTTCCAATATGGATGAAATAAAAGCATTTTTAGAGTAAGATGATGATCCATGAGCCTCCAGAGTGGCAACAGCCATAACATCTACATCACCTTCCACCATTAGGGTGCTTATCTGCATGCAAGGCCTAATAAGTTCAGACTCAACAAGAATAAATGTATTTATTGTCCTTAGAGCATTAAACTAGAGAAGAATACTGTGCACATAAGGAAAAAAAAACACCTTTTTTTACATCTAATTCTACTGCACATACGTGTCAAGGATCCTATTTTTACTCCATGAGATTTGCAGTATATGTACTCAACCAATGGGCAGCTACTTTTTTAATGAAAACTGAGTATCTTTTCTTTTGAACATATACTTCTGTTTCAAGTGAATATTTTCATGGAGCAGTCTGGGAGACTGCTACAAAATTTAGTGATGTCAGTTAAGGTACCACCATTGATGATGACAGACTTTGAAACAGGTTTCCATCCTCTTAATCCATAAAATGCAAACAAATGCAAAAGAAAAGAATATTGCTTTTTGTAGAGATTGGACCAAACGAGAGCTTTTTTGAAAATTCTAAATTTCCATGTTTTCAGATTTGGTTTACTCACCCCCTGCCCTCCTCAGGAAGTTAGGCTGAACTTCTGTCAGCCTTGAATCCTGAAGTCTTCATTGAAATATCTCTTCCCAGCTGCTTTAGCAGCAATGAAACTGCGCTGTATTTTTTGGTGGAGAATGTTTTTCCCAGGGGAGAGAGAGGCAGATGTACAGCTGGCTTCTGGTCTTTGAGAAGACCTGCTGAAAACTCAAACATACTTATGATTCTTCCTTCCACATGTTGTCAAAACCAAATGACCCTTCAAATAAACCAAATCTATTAGATGATTTAGACAAAACATTAAGGCCCCAAACTTAACACATTTGCTTGAAAGTGTTTCACTAGAAGATTTTCAAGTAATCCCACCTGGAATCAATTAGGCTGTGATGTCAAGCAAATTGTCAGAAAATGGAATCTGTATCCATGAGTAAATACAGCTATTATTTCTCAGAAAACATCTATAATACCTAAGATTTTATGTGTTTTCCTCTCTACTGATTTTAACAGTCTTTGGAGCTTACTTTTCAAAACGTAACTGCAATTGTTCTTGCAAAGATCACAAAAGCAGAGAATGTGCTTGTTCTTAGATTGCATTTGGCTTTTTTGGCCAAAATAATTAGATTATCAACATTAAAAACATCTTGATCAAAGTCTAGGAACATATAAAAATACTATATATTACTGACAGTTCAAGATCCTTTATTAACAAATGGAAATTACATAATGATTCTTGAAATGCTACTAGAGTAAAATGTACCGTTGACTTTTCTGATTGAAATTTTCTACATCAGAATTCTAACATTGAAGTTTCACTAGTTAGTCACAAGGGTGACTAATAACTGAAACGCCTTTCTTTCTTTCTTTCTTTCTTTCTTTCTTTCTTTCTTTCTGCCTTTCTATCTATCTTTCTTTCTTTCTTTCTTTCTTTCTTTCTTTCTTTCTTTCTTTCTTTCTTTCTTTCTTTCTTTCTTTCTTTCTTTCTTTCTTTCTTTCTTTCTTTCTTTCTTTCTTTCTTTCTTTCTTTCTTTCTTTCTTTCTTTCTTTCTCTCTCACAGGCTGTCTCTCTCAAAAAATATTGGTATGAAATATGCCCTTAAATTGAAAGAACTGGACAAGTACTTTAATTTAAACTTTAAGCAAATATGTCCTTAATATTTATTTTCAATACATTGTTTTTCTCAAAATAATTTTAAAGACATGCAATGTGATAAAAGTATTTTAAGAAACCAGTCTTTCAGAGTAACAGACTGTTACTGTATCTGAAGCCTGCAAGTTTCATTTAATTCTATTTTATTCACTTTTATACATTCTTTAAAAGATAATTTATTAAAAGCTTTAGTGACATTAATCTGTTAAAATTGTAAACCAATTTATTTTTTCTATCCTTTCTGATATAGCAATTTGTTGAGCTTCCTGTTTTAACTGGGGTGTTGGTTTTAACCCTAGTGTTAACCTTTACTTTGAAAAGTTTAGCTGTTTCACTGAAAAAAAAAAATAATCTCTAATGGGAGAAAAAGCAGTAGTGCAATGCAATGAAGACCTGGCTTTTCATTCCAATGATTTAACTGAATTTATGGAGTCGTCCAAAAGTGAACATTCAGTGCAATTATCACATCTGTTTTTATATTGGACCTACTTACTTTTATCAGACCTACTTACTTGCTGTTTAGGGTTGAACATATTTTCATTGTAATTTTGATCTGAAGTCAGAAAGTACTGAATTAATTTGTAATGCCAGGTAACAGGCTCAGTCTATCAGCTTATTAATACAATATGTGAAGTACTTCACAATATTGGTATATCTGGAGTGCAGCGCCATTACTCATAACAAATTGACTATCTTCTCTCTAAAAGGTGATCTAAAAAAATCTGTATTAATCTGATGGAAGTAGTATACAGATTAGAGGAACCTTTCCAGTCTTAGCAAAATGTTTTCAATCTCAAACAACTCTGTTGCATAGACTGTTTTTTGTAAACAGTTTTGTTTGTTTTAAGTTTCAGGTAACAGACATTAGTGAGCAACATATCACAACATCTGGAGTAACTTACTGTAAATAAAAAAACCCCAAAACATTATGGCAAAATACCACTCAAGAGTACATAAACCTCTGATTAGTTGCCATATATTGAAGTAGCTGGTTGCTTGGCAGTGGAAGAGGCTGGTTACAAAGCTGCTCTGCAGGAATGGCTCCGTATATTTCACCTCAGGGTGTATGCACACTGCTGGACAAAACACTTGAGCTGATCCCATTGAAGTTGCTCAGGAACTTCAGGAACTCAGGAAGAAAGCATAAGTAAGCAATATAGTTCGGCATATTGCTGGGAATCAGATAATTAGTGCTGCCTTCAGATGGGGTTAATTAGCTTGGCTGCTAACTACCAGATTAATCCAGTTTTACTGTGATCCACAGTTATACACATATCCTTGACTTCCCTGGATAAATACACCAGTTCATCAGGTAATCTTTAACATAACACTGAATTTGTTCACTGAAGACTTGGCCAAAAGGATGCTTTTAAGAAACAAACCCTAAAACTATGATTTACAGCTAATAGTGAATTAAAGAGCTGATTAAAGGTCCTGGGATTAGGGAACACAAATATTTCCTTTTCAGAGAAAAATTACTAGTATAAAACAACTTCTGTTAACAAAGCTCAGCAGTGGGCCAGTTCAGTAGAGTGAATTTATTTAGAAGATATAAAGTCCCAGTTACTATATCAAATGCTTACCTTCAGTAAAATGAAATGGAAAAAACAGATATATTTGAGACAAAGAAGCAAATATGTGCTGAGTTTACACTAAAACACACGAAGTAAGGGAACACAACTCATGCAGTAACATTACTCAGAAAAGAAGAAGATATTAATGTCCATGAAATGAGAGACACCACATAGAGTACTGCATAAAGCTCTGGTGCCCCTAGCATAATAAAGACTTGGAACTGTTGTAGCAAGTCCACTTAGACCATTGTGGGTACTGATATACTTGCCTATATTAATGAAGGCACCTACTCTGATTGTGTCAGATTAATACGTAGCATTTTATGCATTTAATATTATACAAAACTTCTGAGTCTTATGAAACTGAAAACACTGTCTGTGTGTTCATGGGTTCATAAAACAGACATTTTCCTGTGTGGAAATGCTGACCAATAGTACAAGACTTAAAAAAGTTAAGTAGAGAGCATGTTTTTTGCTACTTTTGCTCCCAATCATGTTGTGGCAAAGGATAAGAGACTTAACTGGTACGGACCTTTGCAAATTATTATTAGGTGATGTCATACTAAGTTATGTGGCCAGTTTGCAATGAAACATTGCCTGTGTATGGTCCTTAGTTATATATGGAGATTATTGGTGGTGAAAGGGATTTATCAGCACATATATATATATATGCATAAAATATGATCAGAGTTTAAAAACAGTTAAATTCCATTTCATTTTAAAAATGAAAATTTTGTTTCACCATAATTCTAAAGTAAGGTTTGTTTAAATAATGAAATGATAGCATAATCTTACAAATACAGAATTATCATAAAATACAGTTTCTAAACATAATTTATGTCAATGGTAATGAATAATTGTAAATCCAGTTCTTGATTTTTTTCTACTTTCTCAAAAATGGACAAATAAAGGCCAAATGGGGATAAACTGAACAGAGTAAGAATAATATTTTAAGTAAGCTTACTTAATCACAAGTTCTGTGGGATGTCATTCACTTTTCTGTTTGGGGAGGCAAGTGCAAGTAGGGAAGCTCTGTTAAAATTATACTAATCAGCTTCTAAGCGGGTTCTCTTAATCAGCCTCCGACTTTGCAAAATCTGCACCATGTCCCACTGGGTCTTCTGAAGTGCAAAGCAGACATATGCAGAAAAACTTGAAGTAGAGAGTTCTTGAAAGAGGAGAGAAATTACTGTTCCCAGTGATGCCTTTAGCTACCTTTTAACATTGGAGGGTCTGTTTCTATCACTACAATTCTGTAATTTTTCCAAGGATAAAATTTTGCTGCAATTCTTGAATCTCCAGCATTACAACCTAAAACAACTGTTGTAATTTCTGTTGTATACAGTTTTTGTTTCACAGAGAAAACCACAGAGAAATCATCTGACAGTCAATAAAGTGTGTCTTGTCTTTGTTTACTGAATTAAGAAAAGGTGTTATTGTGTTTAGCAAAGTTACTTATTTATACTCCCCAATTAACCACATAACTCATAATTTGAGGATTTTTCCTTTATCAGTAAAAATAGCATAATTTTACAATATAGCAAAAATAATGGTCTTATTAAAAATAAACTCATTACTGTGCAGGTCCTTGTTGACCTCACAAGCCTTGATCCACTACTGAACATTCCCAAATATTCAGTTTGTCATTATGTTTCCAAAAGATGAAATCTCATCCTATTAATCAGTGTACTTCTAAATATAGTGACATATTTAAAAACAAGAAGCAAACAAAACACCCTATTAGTACGATAAAAAATGAAGTAAGGGGTTTATTCTCTGGGGTGACACAAACACACAACTTTAAAGATGTGCCTATGGGTGCTGGATGCCTGCTGCTTAGAATTTCTGTAGAACACTGTACGATGTTGATAAGCCTCCAAAAGCTGCCTTTCATCTTTTGACAAATCCTACTTGATGATTAGTTGGTTGATTTCTTTTTTTTTTTTTTTTTTTTTCCATACTGATGACCTTCTCAGACATTTATTTATTTTATTTTATTTTCCCTCATGTGATAACATCATAACTTTTAGGGGCAACTGGAGAGAGAATGTACAGACCTTAATTATTTCTTCTACTGAGAAGATCATGTTAATAAAAATACCAAACCAAACCAAACACAACTACTTCTGAATTTTACTCTCTAGCTATGTCCCTACTCAGTAGCTGGTCATGATTGTGTTATTCTTATCTCGGGCAGGATGGACTCCTCAGCCACCCAGCAGCCATCCTAGGAGAAGGACAACTCTAACTCCAAATCCGGGCAGATGAAGCTCGCTTAGCCCTGTAAGGCCATCCATCTAAGAGAAGGATACTCTAACCAAACCTACATCCTGAGGACCTCGCTGTCACCATCCAAGTTTGCAAGGCCCGGGCAGATGAACCTCAAGAGTAAAAGGTGGGGCCAGTTCTGTGCCTCACCTGAACAATCCACTCTCAGGCTTGAGGGTTTCACCCACATTTGCAAAGCCCTACAGTGACAGGTGAGGGACAGAACGGCAGGCATTATGGAGCACTGGAAGTCACAGATCCAACCCTGCATGCAGGGGGTTCAGGACATTGGACGTTCAGGACTGACCCCGGAGATGACAGTCTTGTTCGGCAGCATCCTGAATGACCAAGCAGCCTTTTTCAAGGAGAGCACTGCTTGCTTCACAGGGAGAGGGCCTAGAAAAGGTGGCCTAACCAAAGCTCATCTCCACCCTTCATCCAGTTGGCAAACTGTGGCCAACGGTCATCTTCCGATGCCGTCAAACCACAACAAAGATACAAA